>CABPRJ010000972.1:184587-790573 GCA_902439185.1 Cinara cedri | reverse complement strand
CGAAATATATTTATTTTACAAAATCTACTATTTCAATCACTTGCCATTTATTTCCCAGTTGACACGCGACGAGTGAAACCTTACACTTACGGTTTGTCCTTTCGCGCCCTTCAGAAAACGCCCTTAAAAAACGACCCGATATGTTGCCGTTTTTTTTTTTTTTATTTCTCTTACTAATTTATAGAAAACTAAAATATACAGTTTTCAATACAAACAATAGAAATTCGTAATAAGTGTATTAAATACTTATCGTGAATGAAAAATAAAATCTACGTCGTTAAAAAAAAAAAAAAAAAAAAAAAAAAAAAAAAAAATTAAAATGAAAATTTAAAACTAAATGCGATCAATATTAATAGGGCGTGAGCTTAAATGCTCTAAAAAACAAGAAAAATGCTCTACAGATTATTTTAAACGTTGACAAATTGGGCGTATGACTTGATTTATTTACTAAATACAACAGCGCAAGTTTTATCAAATTTCCCGATGACACCGTGGAGTTTGTGAAAAAAAGAAAAAATACATTTTAAATGTTAAAAAGTACAAAATAAAAATTTCACATTTTCATTGTTCGATTAATCAAACGGATTTTGTGTTTGGAAAACATTGTTTTATCGGGACGTTATTAGTCCACGTTCAATACTTAATAACCAATAACAAGTAGGTATTGTAATCAAGCGAACGGTTTTTTTTCATCGGGTACGCTATTATTTACGCGGTTGTCGCACGTTTTCGTCGGTTTTCATCGTCTGTCGCATTACGCGTACCAATGCGAATCGGCTCGTTACACAATATTATGATGTGTAAATGCGCAATCCAATGGTAATCGTTTGTCCGTGGTCACAAATCAGCAACGATAACGTACACTGCCGATATGAATCGGCCGTACCCACGTATCGTGTACGTTAACAGATTAACTGATTCCGGGCCCCGTCGCAATTATTGTGCGACAGTATGTTAAACAAGCATAATATTACGCTCAGTCTTGACCTACAAGATACGATCATTGAAATGTGCGCGCATTACGAAAAAAAAAAAACCAAACCGAACGATTAAATAGGTACGTCGTACGGTTTTTTTTTTTAATTATACATATACCCGTATTTCCGTTAAAAACAATACACTTTCCTGCTTGTTTGGATTGATTTTTGCGTTTTCCCGCCTACAATACGACCACCTACTGCACACGACATTATGACGATCGCTATTTTGACGATCGCGTTCAAAGTGCATTATATTATTGCGCGCAGTTCTGTTTGTGAAATAATTACACTCTTGTGTGGGAGGTATTTTACGTGTACCACGCCGTATTGCCGTTTTATTTTAGCTCGCGATTAAAATTAAACGTACCCGTTTAATAAATTATTATTGTTTAGCGACTGCGCTATAATTTCACGCGTATAAGCGATGAAAATTATAACCGTAAGAAAAAAAACCCACGGTACTATTTAAAAGTTTGTTCCAATCGGAAAACCACAACGCAGATTTTTTTTTTTTTTTTATAGCATTCCGGTTCTGGTCCGCTACGTCGGTCGTTTTTTTTTGAATTTTTTAATGGTTTCTCGTGACAATTGGAGAAGACCAGACGGAAAACGTATAGGAATAGCAGAAAAACGTACGACAATAAAAGTTTCGATTTTTATTTTTCAACCAGAAGTCTTACTTTATGAATTTCAATAGCAGCTTCTTTATATGAAAGAAAATTGCATCTGATTGNGCAGATTTTTTTTTTTTTTTTTTTATAGCATTCCGGATCTGGTCCGCTACGTCGGTCGTTTTTTTTTTTTGAATTTCCAATGGTTTCTCATGACAATTGGAGAAGACCAGACGGAAAACGTATAGGAATAGCAGAAAAACGTACGACAATAAAAGTTTCGATTTTTTTTTCGATTTGTATTTTTCAACCAGAAATCTTACTTTATGAATTTCAATAGCAGCTTCTTTATATGAAAGAAAATTGTATCTGATTGGTGCGTAAGAAAGAAGTAAGAACAATGGGAAAATTTACGGCATCAACGGTTTTATCATTTTCGATTTTGTATTTTTGCAGATTGGCAGAATCCTGGATTTTTCTTGGAATATGTATGTATTATAAAATCATTTCTAAACGTACGTAGTCAAATTCGGTCGATTTATGAGCTATTCATAGGTTTTTAAGGTTTTTTTTTTTTTTTGGTTTTAGGAGGAGGACACAATTATTTGTATACATTTAAAATAAATGTTCAACTATTTAATATGAGAATAATTATAAGTATTATTTAGTAGTCAAAAAAAAGACAAAAATACATTTTTATTTTTTTTTTTTGTAGCATAATGAATTTATTTTGTGCATTGAGGAGATCATTTTTTTGACTTTCCAAATTTTTTTATAATAATTACAGTTTTATTACAATAAATAATATTACATATTTTAAGTTTATATACTCCAGCATTATCAAGCGTATACAATTTGGTGTAGTTTTTAACATTATAATATAATGTATTCGTTTCATTAAATTTTTATTAGTCTTGAACATTATTACCATTATTGTTCAGAATTGTTGGGAATTTATTTGAAATGTTATTATGGCAATTCCATACAGTCATACTGCAATAATTAACAATATTATTATTCGGGTTTCGCGCTATTTGAACTTTTACATTATCGTGGATTTTTCTAATGGTTTTACTTTTGAAATTATTATTACGATTAATACCATAAATATGTCAAGTTCTTGGTGATTGTTATGTTTACTTAATCGAATACGCTCAAGTCTATAAAATATGAAATTAAATAACTTACTAAATTTAACGCATTATTAATTTGTGTCTCGAGTATACATTTTATTTGTTTGTTTATGTTGTTTGAATATTTTACGATATTCTCAGATTGTTTAATTAATATAAATTTAATACACGAGCTATATCCAAAATGCTACAAATGAACCTTCTCGACGGTTTTTGATTGAAATAAGATTTGCAGTGAAAAAGTTGTTAACGTATAGAAGAAAAAAGCGCAAATCATTTGTAAAACCACTATATCCCTTGCTGTGCTCAGAATCCAAAACAACTTTTGAGAGAAAAAAAAAACGGACGCGTTTGTGCCGGTGATGCGTGCGCACTGCAGTTACCACGGCGGGTATCATCGCTGTCGCTGTTGCTGGTTTTATTGTGTTTGATAACATTGAAGTAACCAGACTTGAAGTCGCTGTACGAGTGGGTAGATTCAGGGCAAAGTTTTTGAGTTGAGAAATCAGCTCAAACGAGCAACAGTGGAGGAGGAGGAGGTATAGGTGTCAGACTCGACTAGAGTTTTTGTTGTCGTTATGATTCGTACACGTTTTGCCCACGACAATTACACAGATTTCAATACATAAATATAGTACTCTCGTAATAGGTAGGTACGTGATAAAATAATTTCATAAATTTACGTAGGTAGATATTTGATAAAGTTGCAGTTGTTATTGCGCGCATGCCTATTGCCTACTCGGGCATAATAATGTGTTACATGTACGTAAGTCCGAAGTTTGCACGCGCATATTGTATAGAAAGTGGGTCAGGGAAACGATTATTACGGTCACCTCCCCCACCAAAGAGGATGGCACATCATTTTTGAACGTATTTTTATTCCGTATACAATTCGTCGCATCAATTTTACGAAATTGTGCGTTTCGTGAAAAATTATTCAATACGTGATACGACCGAAACTATCGTTATGTTCTGCTTGGTAGAATACCCTAAAGTCTATCGAAGTGGATGTTATCATTTCGACATTGATGGAAAATCATTATGAATATTCCATTTGGTGGTAAAAAAAAATATGAACGTCGTGCGGTTTTTTTTTTTTATATACGTTATTTAAGTACAAATTTCAGATACTGATAGCGTCGAGGAATTTATTGGTACGATGTGCGCTTTTTTTTCATCGTTAACATATTTTCTGTCAGAAATCTAGCTCCGATCAAGAAACGATAAGAGAGAGCTTTTTTGTAGAATTTCGGATCAAGTTGATGCGGAGATTTTCTTTGTAGTTTTCGTGATAACTATGAAAACCCGGTAAAATCGTATGAAAAAATAAATCGATAATTTACGCCAGTAAAAATCTCACTGTTTTCGATTTTGTTGATTGGTTTAAAATAATCGTCAAGACTTGACATTTTTACAGAATACTTGTATTAGCATTTTTTACGATTTTATTTCAAATTACGGCACAACGAATTCATAATTTAAAATTATTACGGCTTAAGTTTTCTATCACAAATATTGCTCCAATAGATAAACGACGTTGGTTTTTTTTGTTGAATTTTTAATCTAATTCAAGCATATGTTATTCGTTTTTTGATTTTCTTTATAGTTTTTTTCAGTAGTTCATCAATACGGAAAAATGTGTAGAAAGTACAGGACAATGTACACAAATAATTCTTTCATTATTTTTAACTTTGTTTTTTTAATGTAATTTAGTTTAATCTATTCATAAAGACTTGACATTTTTACAGAAAACTCAAATTTTCTTTTTCTAGACGTAGTACAATTTTAAAAATATTTGATCCAATTTTGAGCTAATTATAGGCATTAAAATTTTGCGAGTTTTCTACATAATTTTTATTCGGTAGGTACTCTATGGATGCAATTATTAGACCAAACAAAAATGCTTAACAATTTATTTGGAGGTTCCTTAAATTTCGTACTTTGTCGATAAAAACAAATTTGAACTTTATGTTGTATTTGTTTTTTTATAAAGGAATTTTAGTATCAAATTTTGACGAAAATCGTAAATATTACGGCCTTTCAAAACATGTATAACCAAACTTCGCTCCGAATCGTTTTTCGTTATCAATGGTTTATCGTTGTTTACAGGTATAAATTAATTAACTTTATGTATACCGTGTTTCTCATTGCCCACCTACAACAGTGGCCACACCCGTCCCGAGTATCGGCTCTTTTTTTTTTTCTATTTGGTTTTATGCGGAGGATATTTGTTTTGGCCGAGTAGAAATGTTTGAAAATTTAACACGAGGCTCTACATAATATGTGCGTAGTGGTGAAAACAATGATAAACCAAATGTAGTAAAGTTTTTTTTTTAATATATTCTTGAATCGCCCTGTATAGCGTACGTCTCCGACGGAAAAGTCGGCTATGCGTCGGAAATGTCTATATACTAATATAATACGATATGTTCGAAACGGCAGCCCTTACGCAGTAATCTCGACGTGATATCGTATTATCTATAAGACCTTCTCGTAATTTTCCTCCTCGCGTTTGCGTCGTAATGCGTAAATACGTAACACGATATTATTATTGCGTAGGTACTTACGTCTCTCTCGAAAGACGACTCTGCTAATGGCAAACGTAAGCCCGATCCGCACTAGTCGAACAAAATGTAATTTTCTTTTATTCCGGCAAACTTATCGTTTTCACCCTGAGAGACGAATTTTATACGAACAGTAATATGTACACGTATATATGTGTACATATTATTCGCTCTATGAGGATTTAGAGTATAAAAACGTTATATTCGCAATTGGAATTTTTCCCCGTCGAGTGATAATATAATATTGCAATGGTTTTTCAACACGGGGACTCCAAAGCGCAAACAAACGCACCAAAGATCAAACACCAAGTAAATTTTCACTATTCGATTATTTAGATGAAAATACGGACATGATTAGCGATCTGAATTCGTAACGAATACTATTTTGGCCCCGGGGAGTGTGGCAGAAAGATAATTCTCGCGTGTAAATAAGTTTCGTGTCGTTATATTAAAGATAAAATAATCGCGATATTTTTTTAATTTTATATTCGCAACGTACTCGCAATTGTTTATGAAGTAGCAGCTACCTTGAAGGTTCGACGGTGAGCAGTCTGTCATCCAATAGGGAACATAATAGCGTATTTATAGTATTTTACTAGCTAGGAATACACATAGGTGGAAAGTTCGAAAGGTATAGAGCACAGGGTGATTTAATTTGCAAATGAAAGCGATTGTAAAACGATTTTAAACGAGCTTGATAAACTGCAGTTTCCCCTTTTCCCGGAAATAAACAAAATATATTAAATCCACCGTAAAAGAAGAGACGATGGAAGTCTAGAAAATGTGTCCAATTAAAGTAATACTGAGCATATTCAGATACTGAAACAGAATCGCGTGCCTATTTACAATATTATACTAGCTTATCCCACATTTACCTCGATCACAGTTTTTTATTTCCTCTTTTCTCTAATTTATTTAAAACTAGTCGAATAACCCGACTTCGTTCGTGCGCGGTTTTTTCGTGTTACCTACAACTCTTATTTATCAGTTTTTATATTACAGTTACGGCCAAAGGTTAATTGTGCTGAAAGTGCTAGCTGTCCCGCGCCCGGCGTTTTTTGAATTTTTTTTTACCTTTATTCCCGTTTTGCTTAGTATATTGGACGGGAAAAAATAAGCGGATAGTAAGTAGTCCTACGGCGAACTGTGTATCATCAATATGTTATTTTTATAAGCTTTGTCGCTGGATCCGCGTTTTCAAGGTAAATAAATAAACGCAATTTAAAATCTTATAATAATAATATCGTTTTTCACTACGAAGGATGATTTTTAAGGATGAAGGGATTGAGTATTAAAACTCTCTTAAAGCCTATAAACTTCTCGGGAAAAATCCGATCAAAAAGCCTCATCACAATCGGATGAAACATACAGACAAACGTTCATTTTTATATAATATAGCTGTACCGGCAGTGCTTTGCTATTGCTATATTTTATTATTATTATTATTTTTTTTTTTTTTTTTGTAGCTGAAATAACAAACAATATTCAGTAAATATCCCATAGATACGTTTTGAACATAGATACCACATAAAAAAAATTAATAATATTTACTTTGTTACCAAGGTAACCTAAATAACAAAAATTATACAACAAAATACCAAAATCCCTGTCAGCTTTAGGGGTTGAATTTTAGAAATTTCAATGACTATAAACCTTTTCCAAACCACGCGGAACATTTTGCATAAAACTCCGTTAAAATAGGTCCAGTAGTTTGTGAGTCTATAAATGACAGACAGACAGCCATTATTTTATGTGCATATAGAAAAGGAGACTCCATATCAAATTAACATTTTCTGACATATTTCGCACTATTTTTAAACTACGGGAATTTTTCAGAAAAGCTGTTGGAAAAAAGCTGTCTAGAAAATTGTTTCAAATAACGTACCGCCGGGCAAACAAATTTAATTGTTTTTAGATTCAATGTGAATAATTCGGAGCGTTTTAATTAACCAAAAATGTGATTTGCGAGAAAATAAATCAGCCTAGTAGAACTATTATATTATGTCTTCATAAAAAAAAAAAACAGTTATAATTTTCATCTTTTTAAAATGATAAAAATAATAAGTGGTTTGTTTTTCTGTATCGCATAGGCAACCCAAAAATAAACAAACAAATTTTAAAATAAATTCAATGTTCGTTTTTAACGTCAAATGTACACTATCGTTATAAGTCGGAGTAAAATTGCTGGTAGAAAAGTTGTGCACAGAAAAAAAAAAAATGAATAAAAACTAAACATCTTAGCCCCGCTCAGAATCTGAAATGTTACAGTTGTTTAAAAAATAAGAAAAAAAAAAAAAACAGTAAGGTTTCTATGCCTTTCATATCGAGCCGTCGTATATTTAGAATACTACGAAAATCCGATCGGGTTTCCTTGCGAAATATTTTTTTCCATACACTTCATAATCGCGTACGTTTACTCCGGAATCCAAAATTACGCTGGTAATTTTACTTAGTCCGCGCGAGTATTGTTTTCGCGCGTTGCTTTGTAGTCGGACCGACGAGACGGCAGGTGCGGATGCGACGCGCCCTCTCACCGCGGTCGTATTAAAATACTGTTGCGCGCCGTCCCTGTAAACACCGCGCCCCGCCGCCCCGAACGCGTCCCCGGGCCGCGGCACGCGTGTTCGGTGACGAACGCGTCCTCCGAACGACGTCCGAACGCGGACGGCGCGAGATAATAATTAGACGTCTCGTTCGATGCCAATACCGCCGCATTGCGCGTGCGTGCACGTTAGGTACACCCGACCACCCGAACGCGAACGTGTCGCATACGCACGGCATTTCCCGGGACGTCAGTAATCAAATCTCCGACCTACCGGTGACCGGAACACGCCGCGGAAACGACGGGCGTGTGTTCAGAATTCGGAGTGCCGGCGTATACACACGTTTAATCGGGCGACTTACGCCGGCCATGCAAATGAGAACCGTACCTCCGGTGTTTACCGCGCGGGTATAATAATATTACGGATAATAACCGCGGTCGTCACGGACGCGCGATCCAATAACCGCCCGACCGCGTTTAGTTTCCTCGAATCTCGCGTTCAAGTTACTTCAAGTTATACGTATTAAACGATATTGAACCCGCACAGATAAGGCACGCGCAATCAACGACCCCGGGCTTGGTGGGGGGGGGGGAGGGCGTGTAATTATTAATTAACGCTCGCGTATTATTAACGAACAGAAATGTCGTTTCCGTTTTGTACACGCGATAACGATACCGACGTGATGAATATTGTAATCGCCCGTCGCTCGAATTGCGTAAAAAAAAAAAATTAAATAAATAATAATCCGATACTGTTGACGGGCGCGCAGCTGTTGTGCGCGGGAAACCGGAGAGGCGAGATAAGTGCGTAAAGTTAATTAATTAATGTCTGTGTGCAACGATAAACCGTCGCTAGCGTTCCGAACGAGGTTCGGCTGTGCATCGCGTTTTGAAACGCTGTAATTCGTATGCGATATTCGTTGAAATTGAACCGCGCGAAAGAAAACGGACGTACTTGGCCCGTGGACGGTCCACTGTTGTAGACGAGAAGTTGGTAAGGTAGAGGGAAAACTGAATGTATATTGGCTGTACGCGACGATTAACCGTTGCTAACGAAAAACCATTCTGAACGGAGTTCGGTTTATGGTGTTGCTTTGTCAACAATATACGAGGGCTAATCAAAGAGTATCGAGACTGGTAATAATACTCGGAAACCGAGCGTTGAAGAGCAAAACGGTTTTTATACCTAGCTTCTATGACTTATACTGAGCACATCCATTCGTATAAAATCTCAATAAACTTCTTCGTTTTGATTTGACGATATTTTTCTAAAATTTGTTTTTCACGTTTGGCGATTTCGTAATGAATCCAAAAGAAGCGGAACTTGCTGCCGCTCGAGGGCACATTTTCAGTTTTTCAATTGACATTTAACGGCAAAAACCACGAAATGTTGCGTCCCTCTGAAACTGGAAAAAAATGCAGAAAACTTTTCTAAAATCTCCAAATCTGTCAAGTCACTCTTCTTTTGGGTTTATTACGAAATCGCCAAACTCGAAAAATATATTTTACCAAAACATCAGTGAAATCAAACCGAAGAATTTTGTAGAGAAGCAATGAAAACAAATGTACTCAGAAAAAGTCATTGAAGCAAGCGGTACCAATCCTACTGCTCTTCGATGCTCCTTTTCCGAATGATACTACCAGTCTTGATATTTTTTGATTAGCCCTCGTGCATTATACATTTTCTTTGTAATATTTGTTCAATATTGTACCGGTTTTACGTTTTTTTCGTCCGATTTTTATAATGCACAATAATATAGTGTCAACTACGAATTAATAAACTAAAATGCTTTAAAATAGTTTGTCGTACGGCGAGTGGCGTTATTTATATCGACAGTACGTGAACAACTGTGTGTCAATATTATAACTAAATGGTAAATAAATTATTAAATATTTAATTAGTTCTCGGTTAACCACTGGGTTCGTGTGACATATGAATCTACGTTTGTCGATGAATAAAGTAAGTCGAGCCTTTTGTAAGGTAGGTATTTTTATTCCGGGAGAGACCGTAGTCGAAAAATTAAAATTAATACCGTTAGTTTTTTAAAAATGATTACCCGTTATATTTGTATTCGTTTCATTTTTAAAATCACGCTGATCCCATCCATACGTTTCGTAGTTGTTGACCTCACCCCCGCATCCACTATCCAGTTGTTGCAAAGCAGAACGAAAATAACGACCTCGAACGGGAGCTTTTTCTCCTACGTGCGTCATCGCTGAGTTATTGATTTTACGAGAATATTACGGGCAACTACTTTCTTACCTCCGCTGTTGATTTTGTTCTGCAACAATTTCCGCGCGTGAATATATTTTCGGTGTTATGCTCAAGGGCATCAATCGGAAATCCGGAGGTCACATTTTATCGTATGATTTATTTTTCAATGACTCTAATATTTTTTTTTTTTGTTCAAAGACTCACTTAAACATTCCAGTTTAACGTCGAGACGAAAAATCCAGAACAGTGGAGAATACACTTGTTCCTTTTAACGACCTATAGATGTATTTCAATCATTATATACGTTGGAAATCACAACGAATATGGTTTGGGTAGTAAAATATATTGAATTTTTAAAATTAGTCCTGAAAGTGTATAATATAATAGTATCATGACTGTACGGATTTTTACAGAGCTTTAACGTAAAAGTCATTATTTTTCTCAAAATATTGACTTTAAAAAAAAAAAAACAGTTTTGATAAATTAAGGAAAAAACAGTTCTAAGATGGTATATTACCATTAGTTTTTATGACCGTTATTTTTAGGGGGTGAACGACTACCTAATTTTGATTTTTAAATGACAACCTATATTAAAGATTCTTTAAAGAAACGGAGTATTAGTTTAAATAAACTTTGGTGCTGGAATTTTTGATTTCCGTTCACCCGTTGACGAGATATTAAACGATTGAGTTTGGACAGGGGGCGATTAGTGGCGCATCATATATAAGGCAGTATATGTGTTAAACATTTCGGAACTACTTGTTTTTTAAATTATCAAACAATTTTTTTCTAAAACAAGTCAATACTTTGCGAAATCATGAGTGATTTACGTTAAATTAATCATCCTGTAGTATTATAAAAAAATATGTCCTAAAATTTTAATAAAAGATTCAGTATAAACAATACACATTTGTTTGGTAAAAATATTACATATAATACGAACTAAATTGTTTGCGTATTGACGGTGCTCATCTTACAAATTAATTTGTGACGAGCACCCCATGCGCGTTTGTAGTTATTAGTGCTAATTTTATTATTTTTTTAATTTATTTCATATTTGCCGAAATTACCCAACGCGTAAAAATATGTATGTCAATACCGTGGCTAGCAAAAAACCTCGGAAGTAGGGGCACTTAATTTTTTTACCTAGTTTTTGTTAAGCCAAAATACATATCACATGCTGTTTTAAGCCTTCTTTATTTCCTTAATCTGTTGCTTTAAAAATTAGATAAAAATTGATTAATTATATGCTGACATATTTTTTTAGGGGTAAAATGAAAAATGGAATTGAATGTGGCGTTCTGCCATATTCGAGCTGATTTTTTCGTACCCGAAAGTGGTCATAGTTCAAAATTGATAAATTTTGAGTTGGGGCGGTCTTGTTCTAAAGTTGTGAATTATACCTATATACACGTGAGAAAATAATTGTATTAAAATGTTCCATTATGGTTTACCTCTGAGGTCGTTTTATAATCACCATGGTTTTAAAAATGGGAAAATTGAACAAAGGTTGAGTGTGAAATTTTTTGATATTTTGTCATTGTTTCCCGAAATCCGAATGGGGTGTTTGGGTGGAAGGGATAAAAAGCCAGAAATCCGGACCACGGAATACGGATCAATCAGACAATAAGTAAATATTCATAGAATCTTTAGAGAATATATATATGTATATTTTTTATAATAATGTTTCGACAATATTTAAATTTATTTTTTCAATAATGTTACCAAAATGTTCTTAAAATGTTCTATGGTCATTTCCCCCCGACCCTTATTTTGTATATTCTTAAAATATTAAATTAGAACATGAAAAAAATGCTAACATTTTGTTAAGCATTTGCGAGATTTAAACTCTGACCTACTTGGAACCCATTATCATATCCTAACGACTACACCACTATAACAAATATTAAATATATGATGTATAATACTTATATAATACTTTATTCTTTCACATTATTAAAATTGAAACTCCTTCTTTGATGGTAGACGAAGGATCTGAATCAATTTTGAGCGTCATGGAATGACACCGCCACATAAAGTATAGGTACTTTCCTGGTGTATTTCGCAATCCTCCCCATCCCCATCATACCCCCTCCGAAAATATTATGCTCTTTACATATTCAAACGCAATGAAATAACACAATACCTACCATAAAATTCTCGTATATAATTATTTTGTGCCACACCCAACTCTCGTTAGGTTTCTCGCCACCATCAAACAAAAAATTATTCTCCCGAATGATTCAGGTGAGAGTTTTGAGCGTTAAAAAATGATACAACCCCATAAAATATATGCATATTCTGTATAGAGTACCCTGTTCCGAGGCAAAATATTTCTCGTCAAAATATCTCTGACGCAACATCTCGGATACAATATATCTCCTGTAAAAAATATTTATTACATTCGTGATTAATATTAATAAATGATCTCAAAAGACGTTTTAATGCAATAATAATTAATCGTTTTTTTTTTACCAGTGGTAGGTATACAAAAACACGAGTAATTATAATTGCTTGCCCTCCGAAATAATGGTTTTTATTTCCATTTTTCGACTCTGGTACTTTCATAATATTTCTTAATAAATGTTATGGCAATGCGCGGCATTCTGCTTCTGTTGTTTTATGTGAACAATTAATAACTACATAAATTAACTTTTGTGCACATCGATCATGTTATTATAATAATAATTTCGTAATTCGCTTTTCATTTCTTGCTTTTCGTTTTATCGCGAGATGCAATTATTTTCCCGAGACAATGGTAATTATATTTTGCCGGTTCGGCTTTGAATAAATTGGTACCTACTAATTATTATTTTATCTTTTTCCGCAATAAAACTCGCTATTATATATGCATACAGATAATCTAAAGGCGGATCCAGCATCTATTTTGTACGATCGCCAGCACTCGAATATTTAACGGGAGCAACCGGACGACTTAAAATGGTTTAGCCGTTCCACGTCTACAACGTTTTTTTCG
Organism: Cinara cedri; assembly: GCA_902439185.1. Taxonomy (NCBI): domain Eukaryota; kingdom Metazoa; phylum Arthropoda; class Insecta; order Hemiptera; family Aphididae; genus Cinara; species Cinara cedri. Next base: position 777,551 of record CABPRJ010000972.1, on the reverse strand, counting down.
CCTACATTTTTGCCTCTGCTTTCGTGTAAACCCTATACGTATAAAATTTAATTTTTGTTTCATTAATTATACGGCCCATATAGGTTGATTGATAATTTATGTCGAATGTCGATGAACACAGATACAACTTTTGCATAGAGATTTAATGGAAAAACTTTTTTCTCTCATCAATGTGTCACCAAGATAATTCAGAAAATACAGTTTTCCAATAATAATACCGAAAAGACGTCCTAGGATAATGGGGACGGGCGTAGCCACTGTTATGGGTAATTTAATATATACTTATAAGTAACGATAAAACATTACGAAAAACGATTTTGAACGGAGTTCAGTTGATAGTGATGCTTTGTCAACAATATATATGCCATATTTTAGTAAAATAATTAAGTGGGCTCTGTTTATTTTCTTTAATAATATTTGTTTAATGTTGTACAGATTTTCCCAGTTTTCCTACGTCTTTCCTGATTTTTCCATTTTTTTCTCGGTTATCTTGAGAAAATAAGAAAAAATGACCTCTTTAAAGTACCTCCCTAGTAAAATTCCCTTTTAGAAATATTGATATCACTAAAAGCTGGAGCGAAATTACTAGTTGAAAAGTTATGCGCAGGAAAAAAAATTGTAATATTTTAGTAATATATTTCGTAAATTTTCCAGTTTTTTAAATTTGATTGAAAATTGAAAGAAAACTTTTGAGAAAAATTGAAAAATGATCCCATTAATGTACCTCCTCATACCGATTACCTTTCAAAAAATGTGCTACACTTAAAAATCTGAGCATGGCTTCTAGTAGAAATGTTGCGTACAGATAAAAAAAAAAAAAATTAAAAATATTTTTGTAAAACCATAAGCTTCCTCACTCCACTCAGAATCTAAAATCACGTGTGACCCATGCTTTAGGGGTCAAATCCTATGTGGAAATTTACCGTCAAAACTACCCCGAGAATTGCAGATAATGGCTGTAAAATTTGCATCCGAATCTGTTCAAGAGTTCTCGAACCGTTACAAACAAAATCAATTTCACATTTTTACTTGTTTAGTGTAGACAAAAATAATACTATTAACATTACGTTATGTACTTGTAAACACAAACATTAAACGTCGATAATATTATGTGAAAATGAGTAAGTTTATTATTAAAGATTATTATTTTCGTGTTTTTTTTTTTTTTGGGATAACTTGAGTGGCACTTAACCTCAACGCTCCTTCTCCTGGATACGCCCTCGAGGCGCCGACGAAATAGGGATAATGTTTTTATGTATTTTATCAATATTAACCGGTGGACAATTTATTGTATACAGGTATCAAAACGGAACTTGTACATTAACAATTCGTTTAAATTGTATGAAATGTGAATGACTCAGAGATATTATGTACGTGGTAGGTATGTACCTATGTAGTCTAATAACCATGGTTTTTTTTTTTTTTTAATTAATTAAAAGAATCGAATGAATAGAGTTGCGGTGCACAGGTATCGGAGATATTATTCTAAACGTATTATTATTGTTCGCTGCGCGATAACGTTCTCGGAACGTGGCATTGCCCTTGCCCTTCGCATTATTCCAATAGCCGAATATGTGTGTGTGTGTGTAAAATAATTGTTTTGTCCTCCCGATATTATAATGACTCCCCCCGGCGTAGGCGTACACCGCGTAACATCACGGATCACAATAATTAGATACTTGACGTACTTACTCTCGGTCTACAATAATATTATTGTTACTCATTAATCGGACGATACAAAACGGTCGCGTGACACGAGTCACCTTTCCGACGATTCGGTAACTGACGTAATCTTTGGGAGGGGTGGGAGGGGGGAGGTTTGTTTTCGTAGTTTTGCGAATGTCGTTTCGCAGGCGGAAATTCGTCGCTTTTTAAGGTTTCGTGGTACCCGGGGCCCCCGGCGGGCCGTTGCGGTGCGCTCGTATATTGTCGTTGTATGTCGAAAAAAAAACCCAAGTATAATATTATGGCCGTACCGTTGAAAATTACATTCAGACAGTTTCGAACACGGCAACGAATGTTACAAAATTTGGCGCAACGATCGCGCAAGGACTTGTCTGGGTCGACCAAACTCCGGGCTGTGAGACGCGAATTCCCGTAGATCTGCTACGGTTTTTCCTTCCGTCGAACGGTTTATTATCGGTTAGTGCACTCGGTGTCTATCCTTCTCCCGAACTGTCACGGAATGACGTTTTGTCGGACTTTCAGACGATCTGTTGGACTTGTCCCGGCGCCGCACCGGCTCGGTTCAACACGGTCACCCGCGGCTTTATTTGAACTACCGGCCGGTACGAAATTTAAATTTTCGGCCGTACGACCTTCAAAATAGCACACGATAACATTTTCGAAAATCCAAAAGGCGGTAAGTTTACGCACTGTCTTGAGTACAGTAAAGCCAGTGGTAGTGGCTGTCGTCGTTAAATTAGCTTCGGCGCGACGGCCGGCGAATTTCGACACGAACACCCAAAATCAATACCGGTAGTTCAGAGGGTGGGTGTAGGGCCACCAGACTGCCATTCGCCACCCGGTGACCCGTTCGATTTTATTATTCTGATGGCGGTTTTTACCATTAAACGGTTAGATACGAGTATACTAAAAAAAGCACAAACAATGTTGCGAAATCTTAAGTTTTTTAATGTTTTCAACATTTGATTTCTCTATCGTCCATAAAAACTAAGGACAACGTTTTGTTGGGTGCTACGGTTTCCTGTAATTTTTTTCAAATCTTTAGTTGGCATATTATCTAGAAACATCATTTAGAATTAAAACGACGATAATCTACATTTTAAATTGTGCTAATTTTGGGATGACGAAATAATGGCACGGTCATCGTAGTGAGGAATTTCCGGACCGAAATTTCATCCCAGTCCGTCCCTGGGGTACGAAATACGTTCTGCCCGGGAGCGAAACTCTCTAAGATAGATGCCGAGGTAATATAATTATTATAAATTAGGTAAGTAGTGTTAAAAATGCATATGCAATTACAGAATTAATGGTATTTTGAATGGGTACTTGACTTTAACAAAACAAAATAAAAGGCTATTAAATAATCGGTACTCAAATTACGCTAATATTATTTTGCAACGTTTGTTTTCGAACAGATGTTCCGTATAATATTATAAATATTGCCGTAGAAACTGCGTTTAATTAAATTTATATTTACCAGATGTTTTTTTTGAGAACATTGTATATACTTATACAACAAAAACAATTACATAATATAAGATGGCGTGTAAATTTAAAATATAATCAACGAACTTCTAACAATATTGCCAAATGAAATGCAGGCGTGTAATTTAAGCGCTCGTGTTTTAACAAAATAATAGTTATTGTTATGCTTAAACGTGGCCCGGGAAAATGAAAGTTTGTTGAAATTTAATATCCGCCAGTTGCATTAAAGTACTGTTTATCATAATAATATAAACATTACAAACGCGTCTATAGGTTCCGGGCCGGTTTAAGGCGTAGACGATAGTTTTTATCGGGGTGGCATTTTTTGATCTAAAAATAATATTGAGTTCACGTTTTTTGTTAATAGAAAAAAAAAATCCGTCTTAGGATAATGAGGACGGGTGCAGCCACTGGTATAGAGAATATTTCAATGTAAAACTGTAAGCAATGAAAAAACGATTCTGAGTGGAGTTCGTGTCGCTTTGTCAACGGTATATAAAATGTCATATTATGGTAGAATAATTATTTTATATAATAATAATAATAATTATATATGCATTATATAATATTTTCTTTAGTAATATCTGTTTAATGTTGTACCTATTTTCCCGTTATTCCCTACGTTATTCCCGGTTTCCCCGCATGTTAGTAGGTCGATTTTATGCCAAGAGGAACCACCCCATTAATGACACTGCCTACAATGAAATCCTTAAGAAGTTGAAAAAAAAAAATCAAAGATAAAAGGAAAGGAATGCTGACTCGTGGTGTGTCGTGACAACGCTAAATTCCGATATAACTAAAATATAAACACACAATATACGTATGGGTAAAGCGAACGTATTTTCGGAGTTTCTCGAAGATGAATATAATGAATATAATATAATACGTTTTAATCCAACATTAATGGTAGCATTGACATAATATTAAAGCCAGACATACTTCGCGCCATGGGTAAGTATAGAGGCGAGTTTTTTAGGCGAGATGATTAGTGTAATCGAATTCATATGTATAATAAAATAATGAATAAATAGAGACAATTTGTTTAGGACGAAAAAAGTTGTTCGTTAAATATTTACTAACATTTCTCGGGACATTAAAATTTAACCAAGTACGTCAAACAGAAAACAACAAAATTGTTCACTTTTTCATTAAACTTTGAGTACTTATGTCTAAATGAACAAAAATTGTTGGACGTCTAGACAATTAGTTTAAATAATGTACTGCCTAAATCTGGCGAATATAAGTATACGATGTGAATAATTTGGAGTAGTGGCTTACCCAGGGGAGAGACTAAGGGAATTTCAACCTCCTCATTGGCCTTGTTAAATTCAAAAAAATAATATAAACTGTTGAACATTGAAATAAAATTACTAATGAAATAACAATCATTGCATATTCGCACTATTCGCTCAACTAAGTATAAATAATTGTACTACATAATTTTGTATTTTGAAAAAGTAATTTTTTTTTTTTTTAGTTCAGTTTTTTTTATTTCAGCGTCTCTATTGAAAAATCCTAAACACGCCACTGATTTTATGAATTAATCGAAAAATGTCTTCGAGAAAAAAAAATACATCTTGGCAGAAACTAATATTATATCTTTTTCGCTATCTATTTTTTCGAGCGGTAATGTTTTCCAGTAATAATTTAATATCTGAAAACCGAACAAATGTATCGACGAAGACAATAAACCAATGTAATTTTTATCAGAGATGATTTGTATTCTTCGCCTGAATAATTTTCTGTTTCACTTTAATAAACGAATTGTCTATACCGATATATACATATATACACGTCATCGTTGTAGGTACGTGTTTCTCGATGTGTTTACAATGGAAAATAATATAATCTTTTCCCCTCCCGTTTCGCCAATAGGATAAAAATAATACGCTTAAATATTTATATTTTTCAGTAACGACGTTGTTTGCAAATATACGGTTATTTTGCGAGAAAAACAACCGCAATCAAGCGTAATAGCTGGTATTAAGTGTATAAACGGATTGAAATTGTATTCATAGACTGCAGCAGTGTGAAATCAGCTCGTTAGCGATATTTCGATGACTCTCTTGAGCAGTTTTGAGTTAAACATATAAAAAAAAAATAATAATAATAAAAATACTTACGAATTTTCATCTCTTCGACTGTCGTGTCGTATTCAGTGGGGTAGCCTGAGAGGGAGATTAGTACACCCGCCTCCGAAATGTCTACTACATTTACTTTTTTTTTTTTTTTAATGATCCAACTTGTAAGTTATAACTGTAATAAGATGTTTGAGTCACCTTTTTGTCGAATTTCCCTTGAAAATGGTTACTTGTGTTGTATTTGTTATATACTACATAGGTATGAACTTATGTAAAATATTTATATGTTTTAATCTTTTTCCCGTTGATTTTGGACATTTTCAGTGGCTCTTATTGACCAAATGAGCTCACACTGAGGAATAAGTGTTGTTTTATATGCGGATTGAAATGTTAAAAGTTGGATTGAATAAAAATATGAATTCGACTATGCTTTTGCAGGAGGTGGGATAAAGCCGTGTGATGACATTTAGTTTATGTATAAACTTAATATGAAGGATGTGCATTTTAGGATTTTGAATTTCCAACTCCACTCCTTTCTTTTTTACGATCAAATTTGACATTTTATTTCCCCTCCCCCATTCGGAAATAGTATAATTATTGCAATGGAGTATAATATATTTAATATTGTATCATTCTAATAATCGGTTATATTTTATTGTTTAGCAAAAGAAATTTGTCTAACACAAAATGGACGAAGGAAAATTTAACTCTAAAAACCGGAGTTCTACTGCAGCTTACGGCTGTTTTCCTTTTTCTAATGTTAATTTAATTATTAATATAATATTTAAATACGGAAAGTTCTGACGGACTTTATAATATAATTAATCATAAAATTAATGATACTTGAATTGTACACCTCCTCTCTACTCCTCCGCCACCCGAAATATCTTTCTGGCTACGCCACTGACCATATTATCTCTATTATACAATGAAAAAAACCAATATTAAAAAATATTTCGAGAGAGAGGATAAAGTTTACAATTTTCTTATTAATTTTGAAAAATTCACCAGAAATGAATGTAAGACGGTTGAATAATCATAATATACCAACCACGTTTAATAACACAGGAAATTTCATTTAATTATTTCTAACAAATAAAAATATACATTTTTTAAACTCACGAAAAGTAGCTGTCGGAGAAATTTCCTGTAGGGGAAGGGGATGTTGTACATGTAGCCTTCTAAATGTCCGACAAGCAAAGACAACTGCAACATACCTACGGTTGCAGGACAATACCTTAAATACAATTATAATATCTTGTTTTCCGTGTAACGGTGTAATAAAATTCTGAAAAGTATCGAATATTTTTTTTGCGACGCTGAAATCATTGTGTTTTAGTAGGTATCTTGTATCTTGTTCATTTCTAAGTATACCTATACACTATTATAATTTAACGAACTTTTCGCGTTCGAATTTCTTTCACGCATCAGACGTTGATTTCCCCCTTATTGCGTTCGGCTTTTCGCGATATTATTTTCGAATCCCGAATTTAATCAAATGTATCACACTTGCATCGGTAAAGTTTTTAATCAAAAAGATTTCGTCTACGAGTCGGTTCGGTTCCAGCGGTTTCCCGGTTGGTTTGAGCCTTCGGCAGCTAATACCACTGTATTATCGAATCAACGATGCGTGACGTAGGGGTATTATATATATAGGGGATTTCGAACGGAAACGAGACTAATCCAGCCGTACGGGAATTACTGCAAAAGTCCGACAAATATCCGTCGGACCCATACGCATACGTACAATCGCTAACCGCCGGGAAATCGCCGGACACTGCCGACGTGTAAGACGTAAAGCCATCTATAACGAGTATATGTACGTATATGCTTACAAAAAATAAGTGTAGACGAAGGCGTATCTAATCAATCATTGTTTACTGTTATCGACAGAAAGCATTATGGGAAGTAGAAACTCGCCGGTTTCGGATTTTAATCTCGTACAAACACCGTCACGTATTATATACAATATGGCAGCTAGGCGTTAGATTTTAATCAAAATTTACAAACGTGTAGTTTTAAACTTCTAACGTGTACGCCCGTCTCGGTGGACGTACGCGAATCGACACAAAATACAAAAACCATAAATTCCAAACTCCATGTGTATTTTTTTGGTTTTTGTCGAATTTTTCCCCGAAAATACGCAGACCGGTTTTTACTCTGCAATGCGACTGTTATGTTTCCGTTGTATTTTCGGACACTTTCAGCGGCCCCCGTTGGGCCGGATCAACTCAATCTCGAGAATCAGCTGTATATGAACACATTTATGTAATGAAAGTCGAGTCGAATTTCAACACGAGTTTGAGTTTCACCGTGCAGTGGCGCGACGGAGAAAGATGAATATAAACACTTCTCATACAGACCCAACCGCCCTTGAATGAGGATGAAATTATCACCGCATTAATATATCGGGTATGCGTCTTTTGGTGAATTCAACTTTCAACTTCCACCCCTACCGTTTGTATGTTCAAATTTCGCCCCCCTTTCTTTTTTTTTTTTTTGAAGACACTTTATAATTGTATAGTTAAGTATAGTGTTCGAGTAAATATCTCTAGAAATTCCACTGTCAAATTAACCAACCAAAAACAGTTTACCGACGATTTTCGAAATTAGTCGGGAATTATTTTTTTTCCGAGAATTCTAAAGCCGAAAACTCTGAGCTTGAAGCTCCTATATTAGTGCCCGGTTATTGCGGTATAACAAACAAACAAAATCTACAGAAAAAAAATGGAAAATACCAAAGTATAAAAACCACATAAAAAATTATTATTATGAAATTAATGAATTTTCTAAAAAAAAAAAAATTAATAAATTATACGATCGGTACGTCAAACATCAAAGAATCAAACGCACAAAAAAAAAATGATTGCGACGGATATTATATACGGTACGTATATTGTAAAGTCAATATAATATAGCTGCAATATCAAACGATGTTATTTCTATGGAGAGGAGGGGGGGGAAACTATATCGAAATGTCAAAACTATATAATATAGTTAAAAAACGTATACGTATATAAAAGTTCTCCTCGACGGACGAAATTACATTTTTTTTTCTTTTTTTTTTTTATTTCTACCAAACACATCTAATCAACATTCGGATATAAATCTGTCGACCGAGCGTAAACTCGTACTGCGACAGCCAATATATACAGCGGAGAGAAATATAAATGAAACATGAGAATAAACTTAAGGTTTTAGAGTACCTATATACGCACATAATATGTAATATGTATGGAAAAAATAATAAATTATATAGAAAATGTGTAAGCGATCCTCCCGGGACGCATTATTTCAGTCCGTACGGCGCAGTCTTAAGACTATTACATGTTGTCGCGTAAAAACGAAATTACATTTCTTTAGAAAGAAAAAAAAAAACCCGTGTTCGGTTGTCAAAATAGACGACGGCGGCGGCGGCGGTGTGCACAGCACCGATCTCGAGATAGGATTGAAAAAAAATAAAATAAATAGGTTATAAATCCCAAACGTCACGGGATATATAGCGGCACGGATCTTTTTACTATATTGGAAAAGTTTGGTATGGTTTTTTTTTTTTTCCACTTTCTATAGATATATATCAACGCGTCTTTTAAAAATTTACATTTTTACGCCAGAAAAAAAAAAAACCATCAAACAAGTTTTACCTACGTTTTTACCTATACAGTGCCCGACAATATATTATAATAAAATACTTACATACTTGCCCGTTTTTATACAGAGAACATCGTGAAAAATTATAATCGGATTACTACATACCTATAAATTATAATCTTATTAACTTATAATAATATTTTTTAAAAGTTGCATAACGTCGTCGTTCAACCAAGCCTACGCAGAAAAATACAAAAAAAAAAAAATCGAGTAATAATATATTACTATTATTATAATACTTCCACACACGATATACGAAAGAAATGGAAATGACTCGGGGGAGGGGGTGGGGGAATTAAGTGAAATAAAATAAAAATGTTCATCTGTATGATAAAATCGATAAAATATTACCGGCTACTACAGCTGTTTGGATTTTAAACGCATTCAAACTGCAACGTAATTTACATAACATTATATTGCGTAATAATTATTACTATTCATAATCATATGTAAGTGTATCGTGATGAAATATTGGAAATAGTTTACAAATATTTTTTTGTTTTTAATTCCGAGTGTAGCGAAAATGTCCGCATGGCTTCAGTGGCGTACTCGTAAGCGGCGGTGTGGGTGATACATCACTCCCCGAACAGGCCTAGAATCGATATATTTTTCTCTTTTTTGGCAGTAACTTGTTTCAAAAAAATACAAAAATGAAAGACATTATAATATTAATACATCGAAACCTCTAAATACTGGACACTCTCGGTCACTGAAATTGTGTACTGAGATATCCGCTATTCAGAGTGTGAAAGTGTCCGTTATTCAGCGTCCCGTATTTATATTTAGAGGCTTTGATTTAGGCAAGTAGTAAAAGCATCCTCGTTCCCGAAAAAACGTCCGCTACTTGTAGACGTCCGTTAAGAGTAATATTATCAGTTATTATTATTATTTATGATTTTTTCTCGATACTTTTAACATATTTGATACGATTTACAATGGATAGCACTGAAAGAAAATTTGACTACGGATAGGTACTTTAAGGAGGTCATTTTTTGATTTTCCCAGGAGTTACCTGAATATGTTGGAAACCCGGAAAAAACTTAGGACAAACGGGAAAATGTACAAAATGTAAGTATTAATTAAATCAAGTCAAAATTTAAAAGTAAAAACAAAAACTATTACATTACGCTCAACTTAGTTTTTTTTTTTTTTTATCACCAAAAACAACGGCTTATAATGAACCTCGTGTTGTCTTAAAACTTAACTTAAAATTTTCTTGCTTGGCCGAAACTATATTCTATCCACTTAATACCGAATAAAAACTAAAAAAAAAAACTCGACAATTTTGCATTTCTATAAATAGTCCGAAATTCGCCAGGATGTTTTGAAAATTTAACCGCGTCTAAAAACGGCTAATATAAGTGTTTTGAGAACATTTCAAGTCTTTACGATCATTTTTAACTGAATTTAATTTTCGCGAACAATGTTTCCTATTTGAAACATTACTTTAATCGAAAAATGCCTAGAGATCTTTTTTGTTGCATTTTGGATCTAATTGTTCACGAAATAAATCGTTTTATTATTATCTCCTAGTAGTTTTCGTAACAATTGAGAAAACAAAAAAAAGACGGGAAATGAAACGAATAATTATTTTACGGCATACAGAACAGGAACGCTTAAAATTTTTACAGAAGGTCCATTATAAGTTGTATTTAGTGGTAAAAAAAAAATTTAAGCATAACGTTTTTTTTTTTTTTTTATATATATACGTATAAGTGTTTTAATATCAAATGTTGATGATAATCGTAAATGTTGCGGCCTTCCGAAATATAAATGTATGAATATATTATAAATACCTCTATGTATCCTATCTTCCCAACTTCCCTCGTACAACAGTGACACACCCGTCCCCTGTATCGGTTCTTTTTTTTATATTATAGCTATAAAATACGATAATTTCGACTGATATATTAGAATTTGTCTTTATATTGTACTTTATCTGTTCTCGTTATCCATATACCGTAGTCATTACCCACTCGAACGTAGATAGTGGGTATTTATAACAAGTACTTTTCGTGATTCACGTATTATTTCTCATGTTTCAATAATTTAGTCGAGTGAGTTTTTATAACCGTCATAAAATATGACGTGCGTACTACGCGATCTCGACGGGCGATTTTTCACTTAGCATCTATATAACGATAAAAATGTTTTCAAACGGAAATAATCGATATGACATCATACGTCGACGTATTCGACTGATAGCGACACATCCGTTTATTAAGCCTCGTATCCAATGTAAAGTTTTCGCCAATTATTAAAAAACTACAAAGGAAAATCGAAAATTCCATACCTATCCTTCAGTAAAGACGCTGCACTTGAAAATCGAACATTTCCGGTAGAAAAGTTGTTATCATGGTAACAACTCTGTGCACGGACTCTGCAGACAGATATTAAAACACACACATCCATAGTAAAACCGTCATATTCCTAGCTGCGCTCAGAATCTAACGTGTAGTTTTTTTTTACCGTGTCTTTTATTTAAATTAGGACAAACAAAATGGTGCTGAAAGCTGAGACGTTTTTATTTTGATTCTAATTCAGAAGTCAAAATATACTGCTGTTATCAGAACTCCGGAAACACATTGCTGCTGCATAATAAATTATTTTTAATAACATATCGCCAACTAGCAATAACAGAGACATCATCAAAAATGTTACTGCAATGACGTCCTCTTAACAGGATCTAACTGACGTCTCAGTCCTGACCGACGGCCAGCGTGGCAAAATTATGTTACTTAGAATTGTCGAGTTTATGTCGGAACTATAGAGTTGAAACACAAATAACACAGTTTAAAGAGAATAATATTTTCGAGGGCTAAACGTAAGGTTTTGTTTATTTTCGTACAAACTTCAAACGCCTCAATTTACGGTCCACGTAACGTGATTTGTTTACGTTGCCCGTTAATTACTGAGACCGCCTGATTAAAGTCTTCTTTGACGTTTTTCGGTGCAATTTACTACGTTTTAACGTCAACTGCATCGGTTTACACTCGACGGCTCTTAAAACGACGTGGTGCAGTGTTCTGTACTCGCGTACAGTTTCCGGCAAAAGCACAACCGATGCGATCAGCGATCTGACTGGGGTGGTACTTAAGGGAGGTAATTTTTCGCTTTTCTCGGGATTTTTCCCAATAAATGCTAGGAAAATCAAAATATTATTTGGGAAAATGGATATAATAACGAACAAATATTTTTAAAGAAAATATTTAATGCTCGTGTAATTATTTTACCGTAATAGACAAAGCAACACTATCAACTGAACTCCGCACAGAGTCGTTTATTCGTTATTTTGCTGTGCATATTGGTGTATAATAAATGGCGGAACGAGATGAAAGTCTCTAGTAATATAATATTCGCGTGTTATTATTATGCACTGCAATTACTCATGCGTCGCAGTTGTTATAAATATCATAATGTCATGATATTATGCAGTCGAGGTTCAAATGTTTTAATTTTCCGGTTATATAGTGTACGATAACATGACGAAACGTCTGCGAAATTGATTTAAAATTAAATTTGCGTGCGGTTATCGTCTGTAAACCGTCTGGACGTTTGATGTGCAAAGTATACATCAACATAACGGGGCGGGGGTCGCAAAATTTAATACAGCAACGCGATCAAAGTGGTATTATAAAACATAAAACGCGAAATTACTATGGCGGCGAGGCGCGGTTTATACTATAGTGCGGAAACCCGCCCCTAAAAATGTTTGCGGAGTTTTATATCGAAGAGACGATTATGATATTATGCGAGTGGCAAAAGAGAAAAAAAAAACTATTATGGAACAAAATGTATACGTACACGTTCGCCCGTTCGCGTTCAATAGATATTATTGACGATAGTATATCTAATAAAAATATTCTGCCGGCGTATCCGAGATCATTTTCCTCCTTGAAATTTAACCCGCCTCCCCCCCCTGTACATTTTTCCTGATGAAATTTTACCTTCCGATAAATATTTTCTAGTGAAATTTGGTTTTTTTTAATAACTATGTTGAATTTATTTATTTACCTCTCGAATCAAACCTTTTGACACCTTGACGGAACTTGTAGACTGTATACACTATACGCAGTACAAAGAAAAACGGTTTAAATTAAATAAATAATGTAAATAAGTGTATAATTGTATTACTGTTTGTCATGACTGTATTTTGTGTAAATACAGAAATCAAAAAAATGATAACTTTTGTTTGGAGAAATAATGCCTATGTGATTGTTTTTACCATAATACCACATGTTATACATACATTGTGGACAAAGCGACGCTATTAACCGAACTCCGTTCAGAATCGTTTTTCGTTACATATATATATATCAGTAAAACCGTACAGAACGAAATTATACGTTCATCATATACGGTACGTTAACAAACGACAATATTACAAACAATGTAAAGCCCTTTCCGTATTATAGTAACATGTATGCAACGAAACAATAGAAAATTAAAATTATTTAAAAAAAAAAAAAAAAAAAACTGGCGAAAGTTTCCCGGGTTGGGGGGGGGGGGCGGTGGTAGGTTTTCGCTGGTGATATTTGACCGCCGAAAATTTTACAGGGAGGTAAAATTGCGCCCGGTGAATAATCGCGGGTACACCGGGCTATTGGACTTTCGGTACGCATATTCGAAAAGGAAATTTCAAACATGTTTTGTTTTTCTTTACGAGTGTGACGTTGGCTCGATGACTCAATTGCATTCGTACACCATGCAGTTGTCGCGCGCGCCTGTGAACCGCCCCTAACTGCGTTTTACGGCCGCGGTCCATGTTCGTCGGGTCACTTGACGGCCGCGCGCGTCCGTTTTACAACTGTGTCCACACGTTTACGACCGCCCGCGGACATTCTCTCTACGGAACTTCGCCGTTTCAATACATTTCGTAACGGGTACACGTTTGCACTAAAATCCGGCCGGTTTTACTCGGTCTGCGTGTGCGTTGTTTTTGCGTGTCGCCCCGCGGTCGGACTGAGACGGCCGACGCGTGGGCGCGCGTCCTCTCCAGAACCCTGGCCGTACGGCTTCGGACGGGGGAGGGGGGAGGGGTGCGTGGTGATTTGGCCGCTCCGGCATTCGCGGTTCGCAAAACGATATTTTACCGGCCGCGACGGCGGCGCCCGGGCCCGGGTGCCTAAGCCCTCCGGTCGGCCGGCATTCCCGTAGGGTCTCGCACCCCCCCCGGGTGTAAAACGGGCGCCGACGACAAAGACCACGGTCGACCGCGGAACGGACGGCAGTGACGTGGGCGCTGCATTATCGTCGCGCCGCAGCCGTGTCGCCGCGCCGTATCATCGCGGCCGCGATTTCCCCGGCCGCGGCCGCCGCTACCGCCGGCACGTGCCGCTTGACCTATAAACGCTCCGGTAACCTAGCGCCATTATAATACCGTTTACGACCGCGTTAGATAACAAGCGGGCACGCACGCACGCGCGCGCGCGCGCATAATTTATTACAACAACCGCGCCGCAATAATAGTGACGATAATGATACGAGACACACGCATTACAATATCGGCGGGCGGGCGTTATAATAGCCGCGCGGCCGTAAAATAACGAACGACGACGACGATAATGATAATAACAATAATAATAATAATAATAATAATAACAATATTATTATTACAGCCGGCGCGGTAACCTTATGCCGCGTGTATACCTACGCCGCCGCTTTTCGACGTAGTCGTCGCCGTCGTTCAAGGCTGTGCGCGAGCCGTGCTGCAGGTTCTCCGGCCACGTTATCGCGCGCGTACGCGTTTTGACAGTCGCGCGCGGCGGCGGCGGTCAACCGCGAGCCGCGTATATAACGCCGGTGCCGCCGATCCTGTGCGCCCGTGGTCCGCTTCGTCTCGTCCTCTCGTCACGTAATCCGTCGTCGCCGTCGCCGCCGCCGCCGCCGTAGCCGTCACCGCCGAAACCTACGAGCCGTTTACCGACAACGACTCGCCCGCCAAACCGCCGCTGCAGCCCGCAGGCCCGGCAGTAACACCGCGACGACGACGGCCCGACCGCGCACAGTGTTCGAAATCGCCGAAATATATTTACAACATTGTTGTTATTACATAAGTTTGTTCGGTCCCGTTCCGTTCTCGCCGCCGCCGCACGACAACAAATCGCGACAACAAAACACCGTGCCGCCCGCTCGTAACGCATTCCGCACGTAGCGATGCTGCGCCCGATAACAGTGGCCGCGGCCGCCGTCGCGTTGGTGGCGTTCCTCGTCGTTCAAGTCTCCGGCGCCGCGTACACCGCGATCACCTGGGTCAGTATATCCGTTGCTTTTGTCGGCGCCGTTTCTCGCGCGCTCTTGTTTTCCGGCGTGCCCCACGCCCCCCCGCACCAGAAATACCGGGTACCCCTTAGGCCCGCCCCTCGGACCTCGGGGGGTGTCACCGTGACGGCTACATTGTTCGAAAGAGATTCGATACCGTGAACGCCGAAAATCGCCGAGAGTTTCGCCGGACCGTTGCGGGCCGCCCCGTGACGGCGTCTTACGAATGTTCGCGGTCCGTTTCGAAACCGCCGTGGCCCGCAACGGGACCGTAATAAATTATTACCAGCCTTGGGTGGTCGCAGTCCATTATTATTATTATTATTGTTGTACACCTGCGGATACGCGCACGCGTGTTTCGGGTGAGACATGTCAAATTGATTTACCCGCGACAAACGATTTACGCCGTGTATTGTGTTTTAGGTGACGATTGGGGGGGGGAGAGGCAGGGGCAGGTACTCGTACGGTTTTCCGTGTTTTCGACCCCCTCCGCCGCGTCATGTTAATATCGTTCACACTTGTATCCGGAAACGTGTTCCGTAGCCGAAAACCGTTTTTGCGTGAAACGAAAATTGGTATTTTGCGTTTGCCGTGCCGGATTTTAAGCTTCTGTACGTTTTCGGGGAATTGTTTTAGTTTTTTTTTTTTTTTCAATAGAACTATAAAAGCGTTTCGCGACCGATCGGTAATCGCGACACTCTACGAGATTTCTAAATACACGCGGGCCGATAACTTTTGTGCCCAGAACATTATTTAATAACGGGCGATCGCGTGCCCGATCAATACCTGAAGACGTTATTGAATTATTTCAAAAGCCGAAAAGTCGCGTGAAATAATACAACAACAATGGCGACTGCTGCAGTCTCGGCCCGAACCGTCTCCATGTTACGTGCATAAGAAATAAAACTAAAAATCGATTTTTTCGCGACCCGATGGCGGCTCAGGTCGCGGTAACCGTAGCGGTCGCGTTTACAGCCGTGTTTACTTCAGTTTTAAACTTTTTGGCTTTGCCGATTAATAAATTAATCTCCACGCGATTTCCGAATATTTTTTTTTTCGAACGGGCCGCCGCCAGAACACATCTGAAGTTTTCTTCCCGTGGCCGTGTTACGTTTTCGGGCGATAACCGCGCGCGCATTCAACACGCTTCGAATCGGGGGGGGGGGGCGCGCAACTGTCTGCCTTGCCTACTTGCTCATAATGTTATTTGTTTGTGTGGTTTTCAGGATCATTTGTTCAACTACCCGCAGAAACACGCACCGGGTCGCGGACGGCCGAGCAGATACTGCGCGTCGTGCGGTAAATATGCCACATTACATTATAAACGCATAAAAATCCGCGGTTGCTGCGCACGCGACGGACTAAAACAACAGTCGAACTTGCGCGCGCGTCACGGCACCGGGACCGGGGAGACCGACAAGACGTCTCCGGTCGGTACGATTTTCCGGCGGTGTGGGGGCGGGGGACAGTTGAAACACTCCGGCGGTGTGTTGCCGTCGCGCTAAAGCAAAATAAACCAGACGTCTCCGTTTGCGTGACAACTCTGCGTGTTTTCGAAAATCGGATCCGTCCGGTTGTCACGCCGTACAACCGATTTGATTTTTTTCCCCCTTGATAGCGTCCGATCGAAAAAACTAATTTCGACAAAGTCGGAGGTGTCTTGTCGTTGCTCCCGGGTCTATCGCACACTCGACGACAATTCTCGCCGGGACAAGCGTGTGTTCGGTCGTTTGCTAATCGTATCGGTGCACGAATTAAATAACATCATTGCTCCGCTTTACACCGAGATCGAACCTCTTGTCGGCGAACGGCAGTAGGAACTGTTTATCTAAAATAAACGTGATTATAAGCGTAAAAGTGTCTATAAAAAAAAAAAAAAAACCAGTAAAGAAATAATTCATAAGTAATATCCGTTAAAATTATATGATGGTATTATCACGAGGGAACTGCACTGTCGTCCCAAGCCGAAAGTTAGTAAGCGACGCGGTTACGATTTTTTCTACCTTTTTAAATCGTATCAATGGACAACGGACAATAAAAAAAAATACCGCGTGTGAGTCAATGTACTAAGGAAAATTACCGCATAGTGCGGTCGGCTACTGGGTGTTTGCTCGGTATTATGTCTGATATTGTTTTTTTTTTTTTTTTACTATTTCGTATATATTTTTTAAATACGTACTAGGTATACATTACTTGCGTTTAACCATCACGTTTATTATGCAATCTATTGCGGTTACGATATTTTCGCTGAGGAACGAAAAAATCCGCCTTAGAATAGTAAAAAATATTTTTTCCATACATATATACATGAGTCGTATTTCACATTTCGTCACTTGTACTCAGGGATGGACAAGATACTTCAAAATTAGTATCCGGTTACTCGATACTTAAATTTCACGCGTTTAAGTACTAGGTATTCAAAGCTCGAATCTCGTTACATTAAAATGAATCTACGAATTACATTTTCCACGCATGCAAGATCCTCGACTATACGATGGTTAGTAGTTTTTTTTGAAATTTCATACAATTCCCTGATTTTCTTCCAATCAATTTCAATTCGTAATGCATTTTTCGGTAATCGCAGAGGGTAAATGATTCGCTTAACTCTCCTTCGGGTGCCTATGGGCAAGATAATTCAAAATGAGCGCCTTGTATCGATACAAGATAAATTGGATCCGGTACCGCAATATAAAGGACTCGGTACTTTCCATAACTGTGCCACAAGATACAATCGTATCTATGGTACGTAATTAAGATACACTTGCATTGAAGAAAACACCGCAACACTGCTTACAATTTATATTTTGGCTCGGGTGTGGGTGGGCGGGACAGCGTGACCTCGAGAGTTTCGGGGAGGCCAAATAGTAGTAAAGTCACCCCTCAGAGGCGGTGAATTTTTCGAAATTATTAATGTATTATCGACACTGCCGGTTTATCGCCGACGGCCGCCCGCAGCACCGGCCGTGTCCAAACAATAAAGTATCCGCAATCCCCCGCGCAGAAAACGCGGTCCCCCGGTCGGCGTTACGGTGTTTCTAAACGACGACCATCGAGCTCAGTCGATGTTTTCCACTGCAAACAAAAACGGAGACAAACACAATTATTTTATGATTTCGAGGGGTCTTATTTCTCCGCCGACGGCACCGAAAAATAATTAATATTTGTCTACGTACTTTGAACGCACGTCTATATACTCGTATAGTGTGTACTTTACTAGCAGTATCGTGTGTTGATATTGTCGCGGGACGTATTATATACATTTATACGTCGGCTCTAAGTACAACAACGTTATCATTTTAGGATTTGTTATTTTGTTGTCTTTTATAATTGGCCATTTTCGTCGGACGACGTCGTCGTACATCGTCCGGAAGAAACTGCACAACAAACACAGACAATCACATACAGAATAATAATAACAATACAACTTTTGTTGTTTTCGCGATAAACAAAGAGAGAGAGAGAGAGAGTCAATATTATATCAGTAAGTGTGTGTGTCTATATATATATATATATATATGGCCCCATTCGAAATGTCCGAAATAACAAACTGGAGAATTTAATGATTCGTTAAACACATAAAGGGCCGTTCAAATGTGAAACATTAACAAGAAAGACAAACGTACTTAAACCTCGGAAAAAAAAACAAATTCCGTGTCGACAACTAACGAGGGTTAGCGTTAGCGTTAGAAATCGTCTGTACGTTTTCTACGGCATATATCATAGAACCGTTTTTCGTGCAAATGTTTAAATTTCGAACACGTACCCGTTTAGCGGATTCAAACGGCCATGTTATATTATCGAAGTAAATCGTGAAAATTATCGATTTACCACGTCATGAATTTAAAAAAAAAAAAAAAAAAAAAAAAAATGTTATATTTCATATCGGTTATTACTTATTACTTTGTATTATTATTATTATTATTATTACAATAAAACGTAATCATAATTGAATAACCGTTTAAAATTGAATTTCGTACACATCGGGCGCGCGCGCGGTTTAATTGACCCGAACGGTTATCCCGATATATTATTACAGTTAACCTTAACCTAATAAAACAAAACAAAACAAAATAGTCACAATATTTTCGAAAAATTATTCGCCTGTCCGGTATCTCTGATTAAACAATATACTCGTAGAAATATTTTCGCAAACCACCCAAACCCCTTTGTCATATTTTTTTTTTTTAGAATTTATACCGCTCACGGTTACTCTCGGGTAACGAGTATAATTTTATAATAATCGTATACGATAATTTCCATTGATTGTAATTTGTGATTCCGCGAATACTTTTCGGTACAACGTTTTTTGATTATTGTTACAATATAAAATAATTATGTTTTAATATCTTATCGTTGAGATTTTCGAACACAAAAATCGGTATTGTTTCGGAAACCGCGATGGTTTTCCGATTTCGTATAATAACCGGCGGGTGATTCCTTTCCCCCCTCCTCCACCCCACCCTCCAACGATAATTTTGTTTTTCGTTTATACACTCAAACTGCAAATTATTGACAAATTATAGCGCTACTGTACACTTACGGGTTCGTTTTCGTGTAACACGTTTTAATAATGCATATGCGGGCCGTCGTATCAACTAATAATATTATACTTTGCTTTTGATACATTTTATTTTATTTTTTTAGTCGATTTTCCATCCGAAGAACTTTTTAAAAGTTCATAATATTTCGCCCGGTAAATGTGGCTGTTTTTATAATGTGTGCATACATATTTATAAAGATAAAAAAAAAAAAAACACGAGGTTCCGTGTATATATTTCCATAATAAATAATACTCGTATATATGTATATAGCGTCGGGATGGGGTCGGAGGGAGAAGAGAAACTTTTTCCGAAATTTTAACATACTAAATCTGTCGTTTTTACCCGCCCGGTCGTCCGACCGTCCGCCCCGGCGGCCGTCGAACGGGGAGCGGGCCAGGGGGATATATCCACTACCCTCCCTCCCACTCCCCGCGACTTTTCCTTTTCAATCGTAACAATAATGAAATTGAAAGTCGAAGTCGATAAACGATAGCCTCGGTCCTTCCAGTTTGACCGCCAATGATCGTTCGTCCGCCTTGATATTTTAACCGAGCTGTCGCTCCTCGAGTACGTTGTTGATAACGCACACATTTATGCCGTGTGGGCATACGTTTTAAACCGGCGCTGTACGTCGTTTCACACCCGGCGGATCGTTATTTTCCGTCACGATTTCCATCGCGTTATACGTGAACGCGTTTACGTAAATCCGGATTAAACACTACACGAGAACGCGGCGACGGCCGTCTCCGAGTCGAGTGAGCCGGGACAAATAATCAATCAAAGCGCACTGCCAATAATATTTGCGATATCGATTGTCAATAACAGCGCTTTTTGGATTATTATTCGGAACGACTACGCATAATACACACAGAGGTACGCGTAATTTGTCAAAACTTTCAAATATCAAATCATTAATCATCAATACGTATATTTATACATTTGTTACGAGAAACGCCATTAATAATCGATTTGATAATTTCGATTTTCGTTTTGTCGAACGTAATACGCCTATACACACCGCCGTCATAATATCGGAGACCCATAAAGAAATCTACACACACGCACACGAGTTTGATGCAACGTCGCACGTGCGTGTGCCCTCGAATTGATTGCGGGGTGACGCGCGGTGAAGTTTCGGAAAAGCTCGGAGAGAAAAAAAATGCTCGGTCGGGTACTAGTTTAGTGACGGCGTCTCGAAAGTCCTCCGCGCGTTCGAACCGATATACGCAGCAGAGAGAGAGAGAGAGAGAGAGAGAGAGAGAGAGAGAAAGCTCCCGGGACTGTAGGAAAAAGATAACGTAATGTATATTACAACTTATGGCCATCTACGTCCATCCGTCGTTATAATAGATGCGGAGGGCGAGAGAGAGTGAGAGAGAGAAGTTTTACAACAAACCGCAAAGATAACCGACGATCTCTAGAAAGGCCCGAGTACGGTTCGGGTATACGCTCCGGGGCCTTCTCCTCCGCGGTGCGTTATACTATGTTTGCGTATACTATGTAGGCGACCTTTAAGTGAGGGGGACGCGCGGCCCATATATTAATAGTGTGTCTAAAATAATGGACTGCTGCAGTATCGGTGTTATATTGTGTGCGCCGCACCATAGTATACTGAACACGCGGGAACTTTCTTTGATCGGCCTATGAGATAAACGATATTTCACAGAATGAAAAAAAAAACAACCTATATATACATTATAATATTTAAATATGAATATGGCCGTAATATTTCTCGGGCGTGATGTACGTGATGTACGTGCGAAAACAACGCGTGGAAATAAAAAAAAAATAAAAAAACCGTCACGAAAACTAAAGTCGACTGCGCCTCTCCAGCGACAGTGATATACCGCACGCGATTCACAACGACCGTGATAAATATCGGACGTGGCCCAGCCGCGCGTCGATGTTCTCGTAATATTTCCATAATATTACATTGTGACGTAAAGCGTCGAGAACGGCTCTTCTCGCGCGAAAATCGACGTTTTGTCGATATTCCAGCGGCTGTCGCGACGTGCCGACGCGCGTCCGAATCGTTTCGTGAATAAGCGCGATATTTTTTAACGAGAAAAAAATAAAATAAATACAATATTACCGCGAATGACGGCTGCGTTCATGTGTTTTATAATATTATGCGCACGGCGTACACGAAAATAATAATAAACCGACCTTGCTTACGTGATACGGTTTATTTGTTTGTATTTATTCATTTCGTAATCCGTATGGGTTAGTAGTATACGCGCATTCGAAAGTGGCGGCCGCGAACGTGCAGCAGTGGTTATAACGCTGCGCTCCTGCAATAAGAGACAAGCCGCAAGCGTGCATACCGCTGATAACGGACAATCCGAAAATCTAACGGGTTTCCCGATTTCGCCATAAAACCGTTGTTTTCCGCCGATTTTTTCGCATATTTCGTTATTAATTACGTCTTGTAAGTATTCTGCGCGCGCGCGCGTGTGTGTGCGTGTGTACAATAGAAAATTACACGTTTTCGTATCCCGCCGATAACGATCGCGTGTACAGCATTCTTGTTACGATACATTTGATATAAAATGTCGGCCTTTCGTTTTCACCGATTGTCCTGAGACAGGTGCGACGTAGGTTTTTTTTCTGTCGATCGCGGACTGAAACAAAACACCGGCGTCCTACACTACAGGACACTGTCGTTATTGCGTAGAGTCGAATTTTTCTCGCCTATTTTGTATTACGTAGAAGTGTTTTTACTGTTGAAAAACTAAACAACCTAACACACTGTACACAATACGATATTTCGCGGACGAAGATTGCAGGGACGACGGCGCTGGACGGCTGCGACGTTTTAAAATCGATTTGCGACGCCAGTCTACCGGGTTTCTAACGGTTTTCCGCCCGAACAAGCGACCGGGGTGTGTAAATATTACGAGAACGCGCGAAAAGTGAATTTCCAACGAACGTCCGCTGCAGCAGCTAATCGTCTCCGCGTGGTGGTAACAACGTGCGCACACGGGATGGCATCGGCGGCAGTATCGCGGCGACAACGCGTTTGCGGGGATTGTAATTGCGCGCGCGGCGGCCGTATGCGTTTAAATGATAAAAAAAGAAACGAGCGGAAACCTCACGGTCGGGCCCGAAAACGCGAGGAGTTTCCCCGGTAATACGCAAAGCTGTTACGTTAATCTCGGAACCGAGCCGCGCATTATTACGACAGTAGTCGCGCGTAACGGCCGAATAATACGTTTTATTCACGCGGAAATGCGAGCTCGGCCGTTTTGAACGTGAGCCGGCGCGCCGCGTAATCACAGACAGGAGTCTTTCGGAAGTTTTGCGGTTTCGTAACGAACGGCTCGCCGCGCGATTCCGGAAGTACGGGCGGACGAATTCAATATTACCGCGCGAGTGCGCCTAGTGGCGTCCGGACGCCTCGTTTTATCGTTTCTGGCAGCTTCGGCGGCCCGGCCACGACCGACCGACAATTATCGTTATTATCATTAATGTTCAATTACCGTTACACGATAACGATTGTAACACACGCGGTTCCGCGCGCATAGCGAAACGATTCGTTATCAACGGTGAGAATGTTTCTGTTTTTTTTTTTTTTATAATAACGTACGAAAAGTGGCGTGGTACGTGTGCAGGCCCACAGCAGCGTTGATGGGGGGGAAAGGGACGAGAACGGCAAGTCGTACGGGTGTAAACGCCTCCGGGAGAAAATTCTCGCGAGGAAACCGTTCGGACTCGTCCGTGACCTGGAGCGGCTGGCCACTCTACGTAGCGTGGGAGAGTAGATCGAATGAGCGTAATTGTTGTTAGGAACAACGAAACGCGACTAAACGCCAAACCAAATAAAATCTCGCGAAATTCACCAATCGTGTTATTATAATCTCGCGGAGCAGATCGTCTAAGCTACATGCATATGTATACCTACTGCAATTATAGAAGACGCGGACGAATGCGCGCAATTTCTAATCAACTTCCCGTCCCTAGGTCGGCTAAACCTATACATATAATAATATGTGAGTGTGTGTGAAATGTTATTTTGTTGGTCACGGCCAATCTCTAAAATTATTGAATTGATCGACTTGTTTACAAAAAAAAAAAACCGCGAAGCCGGTTTTACGCTTATTTCCGCTTTTGTAAGTCAATAAACAAACGAATGGTTGATTTCCATAAACGACCGACTAATACGCTATAGGGATCGATTACGATAAAGAAACGAAACAGGCGACTCGCTATAAATACCAAAAAGAAATGTACGTGTATAATTATTCGTTTGAAAAAAAAATAATATTATTAGGCAACTCGTACGAAGCCGAAAGTGTATCAGCTAATATCATAGTAACTTAGAACGTGTATATTACGTGTATACTCGTCGTGGTTAGAGGTATTTACGGTAATAATTATTTGTTCTCGTTCTCCGCGTTCTCCTATACAACACACCCGTCCGTCACACGTTCCTCCGTCGATATCGATCCACAGTCCGCAAGCAGCCGTCCGCCTCGACGTTGTCGTTTTTAAATTTTTTTTTTTTTATTAGAAAAAAAGTACATTTACAATCTGTAATATTTTTATACACAATAAGTAAATTCGGTAATTACTCACTAGATACTTACAACATGAGGTAACGCGAGGAAGGAAACCCTCGTAACTTGGGTGGATTGAAATAATTTTACAAATAATTTATCGTTAAATTGCGGCGACGCGCCTATTCTAATCGCGTTTTCCGTTCTGTTCTATGCAAATATCATATAAACAGAGAAACCGTGTGGGGCCCAGCCGGCGGAACGGAGATCGGCTTTCGCGAAGATCGTCAACGGCAAAGACACGCGGGAAAACGAATTCGGATGGGCGGCCACGTTGTCCCGACGAGGACAGTTCTATTGCGGAGGCACATTGATCACCAAAATGCACATACTCACTGCAGCGCATTGCGTCGAAAAGTGAGTACCCGTACCAATCATACTATCATAGTGCGGCGTTCGCCTATATTTTTCCCGGTATTCTGGTAAAAAACCCGGTAAAAAAAAAGAGAGAGAGAGAGAGAGAGATACTATGTTTAAAAAAGTAATACTTTTGTTTTAACATTTTTTTTTTTTTTTTTTTTTTTTTTAAATTATTCTCGGTGCTATTCTGATGAAATGTCTGTGTTTTTTACTTTCAAGTTTTAACCCCAAAGATCTCACCGTCACCATCGGTGAACACGACCGGAAGGTCGAAACCGGTCGCAAGTCCGTGCACCACGTGGCCAAAATCTACAGGCACCCCGACTTCAAGCTGAGCACGTTCGACAACGACATCGCCATCGTAGAACTCCGTGACGTCGTGTCCATCGAGAACCCGTGGGTGCGCGTCGCCTGCTTGCCCAAGACCGGTAAGTCGTATAAAATTCGAACGAAATATCATTTTTTCTGTTTTTTTTTTTTTTTTTGCGTAGCGTACTCGACGTACGAAGGCGAAAAAGGCACAGTAATCGGATGGGGCCGATTGGGCGAACGCAAAAAATCGTCCAACATCCTACAAAAAGTCGACGTGCCAATCATATCCAACGAAGACTGCAAGGAAATGGGCTATTTGCCCGAAAAGATCACTAGTAACATGATATGCGCCGGGTACAAAGAAGGCATGTCGGACGCTTGCCAGGTATCTATATAACCTATATATTGATATAATAACACCTAACGACAGTATTTGTTAAAAAAAAAAAATATTTCCTGCAGGGTGACAGCGGCGGGCCGATGCACAGACATGCAGATTCGTCTGACGTTCTGGAAGTAATCGGTAAGCACAAATCGAATATTACCTATAAATAATAACCGGACGGACCTTTTTCCCTTAGGATAGATTAGATATATAGATACGAGTATTTATATGCTTGATAAAGTCCTGAATGTATGGCAATTTTTCGGCAGAGTAAAAACAGCAAAGTTACGTCTCTTGTATAACGGATGAACAAAAAGAACATCACATTAAAAGCTATTTTTAAATAACTAAAAAATCTAAATGAATTTCGAAAATGTGATAATTTAAAAAGAAATAAATCATGAACAACAACCGTTATTCCCCGATAAATCGGATAATTCTATAATTCTTTTACTTCTTCAATAACGTTTAATAGCTCTTCAAGAACCATTAACTGCCAGCTAAAATTTCTCAAAGAAGTCCTTCTATCCTTCTCCATTCCCAATATACTACAATACTGCCCATTCTCTCCGAGTCGTCTCGAATTCCATCCGACCGACGCTCTCTAAGTCTTTTCTTTGGTTTTACGCGTCTAGTTGATCTCCATTCTATACATAAGTTCTCCGATTCCGTATCCCATTCCATTGAATATTGCAAGTCCAAACCAAAACAACAGTCGATGCCTTTTGTCGATAACATTTGTTATGTCCGGTAATTTTATAACGATATACACGTAGATACGCGCACGTACAATTTATTTTAATTACTGTTTCAAATCGTTAATTTTACTATTTTACAGGCATAGTGTCGTGGGGTAAGGGGTGCGCCAGGGAAAACTATCCGGGAGTGTACACCAGAGTCGCCAACTATTTGGAATGGATCATGGATCACACGGGAAACGAGTGTATCTGCGGAGCCGAAAGTTCCTAGAAAAAAACAACCAAAAACCATATTATCATTTCGTATTAACATACCTCACCACTCGTCACACACGTTTTTTTTTTTCACAATAATATATTATTATATTATTATTATCTATTATTGTATCACGTTGTATTCACTCCGAATTATCGTTATTATGTACAAAGATAAGGAAAATACACGTTATGTATATTTATATATATAATATGTCATGTTAATAGTATACGTTACGGTCGCGAATTAACCACCGAATATGATTTGTTAAGCGTAAATTAAATATTAAGTACGTTATATTGTTAATTGTTGTTCGGCGTAATTTTATTATGTAAATATTTGCGTAAAATCTAGTCAACTGCACGCAGAGCTGTATACCGATCCGATATGGAAATAATTTAGAAATTAAAATTTAATATTCCGTTGTATTATATTTATGTAGGCATATATATATTCAACTTGTACACATTACAATAATATCGCTTGGTGCCCATCTATTATGTATTGTATAAAGCGTTGTTAATTCCGTAATGTTTGAAATGATTCGAATCGAACGACAATGAACACGATCAAAAAACAATACAGTGCGTTTCTTACCGATAACTGCAGTGTCTTATTATTTACGAACCGAACCGATATGTCAACCTATACGTGCTCGTTTAAAAAACCCGATTCGTTCCCCCGACCGAGTCTTTTTTTTCACTCCGCCGTACTCCGCCAATAGACACTCGTGTATAACATTTAAATGATTAGTTTTCACCGTCGGACTATAAACGTTTTAGACATCGCATTATAAAACGCATTACAGTTCAAACGGTTTCCGTGTTGCGCCTTACATTTATATACGTCTAAACCCGACTCTGTACGCCGTAACATCGCGCGTGTTATTCGTCAATTATCACAGATTATCCCGCAGTTAATAGTTAACCGAGTGTAGGTTAACTGAAGCGAATTGAAAATGTCAAACATTGATTGAATTATCATTTTTCTCATCGAAATCCTCGCAAAATTCGTTCAAATTGAATGCGTTATACATTGTAAATAAGTACATAGAGTACATAGACAGGTATTCGATTCTTAAGGTTATCCGTTGATACTACAGGTGTACTCAGTTAATTTGTAATTTCTTATTCAAATCAATCGGTGTACGATAATTTATCACGTGTATAATATATATATATTGTACAAAAATCATCATTTTGCGTTTACATATTTTACATAATTTAGATAAACCGCGTATGTCTAGAGGCAGTGAGTAGATTGAATGTACCGTATTATTTTGTAATTTTCTCTGCGGGCCTAAACGGTCCGGTCCTCGAACCGCCATTCGTGTTCGTTTTTTCATGAATCACGGACGACGAACATTATGCATATATTATATAAAATTATATCCGCTCGTTATAAGACGCTAAGTGATTTTTTTTTTTTTTGAACTTTCCTTTTATTTAGAATTTATTGTCGCCCAGCGTGTTGCCGTTTAATTAGTTTATCTCATCTATAGATGATCTACTAGTAGGAAGGTATACCTATATGGAAGATGATCGGAGAGATTTTCTCGTCGCTGCATCGCTGCAATGACTATTAAAAATCTCCCGAGTATATACTATTGTATTATTGTACATTTATGCCCATCTCCTAAGAATTTAAGATTTGCCTACGTTTAACTATAGAAGAGTGCATCACTATTTTTTTGTGTGCTCAAATCGCAGTGAAATCGATTTTGGATACCGTTTTAATTGAGTTCAGTAAGGTTAGACACATGTATCCGTATATATAGGTAATAATATTATATTAGAGTAGGTAGTTTATGTTCAAAACATATCTGGATAAAGTTCATCATGATGGATGATCAAGAGTATCCTCTTCACTATATTGTGGTAAGGTCAGAAATGTTTAAAAGTACTTTCGTTCCGGGTAATTTTTTTTATTTTAAATATAAATTCATACACAGTCTTGTCATTATAATATCTATGGGAATAGAAACAATAATAAAAAAAATCTCGAGAACAGCCATGACAAAAGTAACAAAAAACATGTTTAAAAAAAAAAAAAAGCAAAAACAATAGAAACAAATATATATTCGACTTCCTGAACATATTATATTCGTTTTATTATATCGAAAATGTCCAAGTACAATTAATAAAGATTAAAGAAAAAAATGTCTTCTTTTCGTTTGTATAACACCTTTCATATGACCTCGAAAACACGTCTGCTGAATGCTGGGAATCGGTTGATTTTCGTTTATAGCAGAAATCGATTAATTAATTAAATTTATAAATGAACTGCGGGAGAAAAAAACGGCCGTCAACGACACTTGAATTTTCAGAGTTTCCTCCTTCCGAATAATAAGTAATAGTATGATTAATCAATCATTTTTTTTACATTATTCACCTGATTAAAAACATGTCCGTTAATAGATTTAGTAATAATAATGATGATAAGTTTATTATCATAAATAAATATGATTGCATGTAGATAAAAATATAAATTTAAAAATAAATACAAATTTTGACGCTACCACAAAAGCATACCTTTAATTTATATTAGACACAGGTGTGTCGTATGTGTGTCCCGGGTTACATATTTATATCTTTAAATTCGTCATCACAATTATTTCCAATTATCGTTAATTGATTAACAGTATCTTGAGCTAGGGTAATTGCTTGTGTCAATTCAATTTCTCTGGTTATTTGCATATAGAGGTGATCTAAAGTATTTCATTTAAATTACCTATATGCAAACATTAACTATAAAAGCAATAAAATACGTTTACAAAAAGTTCCACATAAATTATATATTTTAAATACGTGTGTAAAATGATTTTGCTTCATACCTTTGTACCCAGCCCATTGCACATAGTCGTTTAAGTACTTTTTACTTTTAGACAAATACTACTATTTTCAATACTTGACGGAAGTACAGTATTTCGTTTCGGAGCATCAAAAAAAAATGTATAATTTTTCAACGATCCTTAAACGAGTCTTTAATTGGTTTCATGTTACCGGCAGTTAAAATATCTAAATTAATTTAATATCTAAAGCCCAACCCCTCCAAAAAAAAATTCATTAAAAACATAAAAACATTATGAAAAACTTTTTTGTGAAAACTGAATTTGAAAAAAGACGTCTTAGGATGAGGACGAATGCAGCCACTGTTATATTTAATGTACACCTAAAAGCAACGATAAACCATTAGTATACTATATTTACCAATTATAAAAAAAAAGAAAAGATTTTCGAACATTTGCGATTAAAACATTATAATACAAATTAAAGTATTTAACATTTTAACGGCTGTATCCGTGTTTCATATCAACAACCTTTTTTATACCAATTCCGTCTAGGGTGAAAAAGAGATAAATATAAATCTATCTATATATCAATTACCAATTCCGTCCAGATTAAAAAAAATGTATATATGGTATGGCTAAGTTATTGGAATTCTGTTCAGCCTTCCAACAAATTAAAAGGATAAAAAAATACACTATATTACGGCATAATATGCAATATGACATTTTTGGCCCATTCATTCACAATTAGTAAAGATTCAACACCAATGCGTAATAAATGCCAAGAAGACTTAACCATCAAACACATCATCCAAGTCTATTCAGATTTTCAAAACATTCGAAACCCCTCATCAACAGCAGACCGATTAGAAATAGTACTAAACGAAGGCAACTCCATAAAAATCTTCAATTTTCTTACAAAAATTAACAGTGTAAATAATCATAAAATAATGTAAAATAAAAAAAGTGTTAAATTTTTTAACTTGTATATTCAAACTTAGGTATTAATGTAACATACACAAAATAACATGTACACAAGGCTAATAACTCCAGAAGTCGAAGCATTTTTTTTTCTTTTCAATAAAAAAAAAAAAAAGTGTTTATGAATACCAATTGGATTATTCAGTGTGATAACTGAAAACAATATTATCTTTATTTCTAAATAACATAAAATTGTTACCGTAGTGGGTAAATTGTATACTAAATTAATATAGTGTAGAAATTGCAAAACAACACGTGTGACTAAATAAATTACACGGACAGAACTCGTATAACTAAATAAATAACACGGGACCGAATTAGTATACCCATTTTAAAAACCCAGGGCGGAACTAGCATATCCTTAAATTCGAATTTTACATTCGAGACGGAACTCGGATGCAGCCTAATTAACAGTACAGTATGCCGTAACAATGTTTGTAGTGTTGTTTTAAATGAGGATAATCAGCTGACTTTTCCACTTTCTACACTTGAAACGTTCGTTTTGAATTGGCACTCAACACACTATACACTATAGTGTAAACACCAAGTTTTTAAAACGAATAAAGCTAATAAAGTGTTGGGTATTATTCATAAATAAGGTTCGGAAGTTATTTTACAAAAAAAGCGTTAAAATTAATGTTGATAGAATGATGAAACGACCCAAATATTGTACTTGAAAATTTTTTCTTCATCGATATATGTAACACAAAGAGCAAGCTGAACAGCAACAGATGTATCCGTGGTTTCATCCGCTAAAACAGTGAAGCATTGAGAACGATTAACATTTTTCACAATTGTAAGTAACATTAAATTTCCGCGTGATGTAATGATTTCGTTTTGCATTTGCGGTGTAATATATTTATTTCGACCGGGTGTTTTTCAAGTATGTTTGTCAAATATTCATCACAATTAATTCTGTATAACAAAATAGATTTAATATTTCCCCGATTAGAAGTTTCTTGAGCTGTAATATAAATCGTAAATTGTCAATAACTTAAATAATCCTTAATCAGAATAATCAGATGTAATACTTACTGATAATGTTTCCAGAATCCTTATGGCCTCGTATTAGGGACATTTCTCGGTGACTGCACAAAATTATACACTCAATTGTACGAATAAGTCGTTTTCTATTTTATTTTATTTGTTCTAATCTAATTAAGACATTTAAAGAATTAATTATCCATACATTCATCATAAAAAAAAAATGTTTTTCACGGTTAAATAATGCGATGTATACCTATTAGAATCCAATAAGTTTATTATTGTTGGTTTTATTTTGGAATACACTTTTAAAAAATGATCTGCATCCAAAGTAAACGAAATGAAATGGAAAATCTCTGAATGTTCACGAATGGCCTGTACGAAAATTGTATTTTTTTTTTATATACTAGTACTATATATACTATGTTTTATTGTAATACTACGAATATAACGTTTGTTGAATAATCACCTGTTTCGCCTTTTTCCATGCATCAAAAAACGTTTTGACAAAAGGCCCTAAAGGCCGATTATTTATTCCACCAGCTTTGGCAAAAATTATACAATACTTGCAATTGGCACTAATTTTCTCTTCCGAGTAAGCTAACCAATTAAATTCTAAAAGCCATTTATATTGAAATCGCAATCTACGCTTTTCAATTTTTTTTTTTTTGGTTGTGGAAAAAAAAAAATCCAAGGTGGTATCGTTTGTACTTACGAAAAAAGCTTATAAAGAATAAAATTACATAATAATTACTATTAATTTGATAAACATATATACAGGTAGATAGATACCTAACCTAATTAATAAAAATCGTTAAATACATGTTGAATAAAATTGAATTTAAAAGATCAAGCTTACCTATTATATTTTTATCAGTATCAGACGATGCTATTCCCATCCGAGTATAATCAACAGTCGAAATTTTATCAAGAGATTCATTAATTTTTTTTACCACTAAAAATGCTCAACTAACGTATCGGAATGGACAGAGAAAAAAAAATCAAAACGAGTCGGATGGAAATGAAAGCAATAAAACGAGAAACAATTATAAACATATAAAATAATGCAAAATATCAGTAATAATATAAGGCTCTAGTGGGGATCTACCCCTATTCATCGCCCCTTAATTAGGCCCCTTGTTTTCCTACATTTTTGTTAACAATAAAGTTAAAACTTGGTAATAATCTAAAAATAGTTAGTACGAATATAAAATAATATTGAAATGCCTAAATTTTTATGAAATATGTATTATAGGGCTTTATTGAAAATGCCGTTAGTTTATTACTATTCAGTCTTACGTTTACGCAAATATAAATTATCTAAGTATAACTTTAGTTTTTTCCTACAAAATGTTTAACTATTTTAACTTGTTAACTATGTTAACGCTCGCGGGTGTTTAATTTCAAATTAAATCTCTGACGACCTGATAATGGTTGCGAGCAACGTTCGATATGTACAGACAGCTATCTCTTTTATTTACGGTACTCATTAACCCGTCTTTTCCGAACAACTGCCAAGAATTGTAGTGATCCGAATACACATAGATGTGCGTGTTGAGCATTAAAGCCGTAGCAAATATGTCTACATCGGTGGCCCATGTGCCACAAATATTAATTGGATTTTTGTACAAATAATCGTCTACGCCGCCATCCAAATATGTAAGCACTCGGGGGTCGTTCTTTACAAACTAAAAAAAAAAAAAAAAAAATTTATATATTTACCACGTGTTTAGAAATACAGTGTTACGAATTACAATATAACATCATTACGTCATATTCGATAAATATTTTCTTATCAATAGTCGTTTATCATCACAATTATAATAATATTTAGGTAATAAAACTGTCAAGTGTTTATCAAAAATGAACAAGTTTTCGTTTTATTCTGCGCAAATATCAAAATGTCCGAGACACCGTGTCTCATTAACAATATTTAGCTACTATGCAATTTGTTGACTTGTATATTATATATTATAATTGTTATAGTGTATACATTATATTACTGGTACTACCTTATACAGACGTAATCTGATATCCTCGTGGAAGTTTTCGGTTCCGGTTACGTGCATTGAAACGCACCGGTACCAACAATTACCGTCAGATTTCACATCCAAACTATTTTTCGGCTCAGTTAACAGCGTCCATCGTTTCGCCATCGGTACGCGTATTACATCTTTTGAATCTATTGATAAACGCATGTCCCTGCATTGTTTGAGCATCCATGTTTTGTTTACGGGTTGAAACCGTTTTTTTGGAACGTTTTCAATTGTGGGTGTGCTACATTGTTTGATAGCTGGACGGTTTGCTTTTCCTATGTTATCTCCACTCTTGTGGTCAGAATTGTCCTCGGTTTTTGAATCTGGATTAAATACAGAATCTGATTTTAAGTTTCGTGCAGCACACGATCTGCGTTGCCTGAGTTGAGCTTCGACGATATTATCCATGGTTCTTTTATCTACAACACCGGGCATACAATTTAAACATACGTATAGATATCGTATACATATTATGTTAAACGAAGAAAACATCATTTAATACATGTAAAAAGAATACCGATTACTGCAGGGTATGCGAGTGCTACGAAACACGATTCTGAAGAAAGTTCGGTCATAAATGTTTTGAAGTGCCGTAGTTTTTACAATTTACATACAAATTTAACCTTATAAAATGCTTACAGAAAAAAATTATCAAATTACGCTCAACTTTTTTTTTTTTAACAAATATTTTATGGATATGTTTTTTCGTTATTATTATAAATTATTGTGTATGAGTTTATGACTAATACCCATTATAATAATAACCAATTTTTTATTTTATATTTACAAATAATTAACCACTATTTTAATATTGTTGTATATTATGCATTATAACTGACAATGATTGTACTATAACTTATAACTTTACACAAATAAAATTGTATTTGAAAAATGACATAAATATGTAGAAAAAAATATTGTATTATAAATCATGTACCTATTACTTGTTATGATTTTGTAGTTCTATATTTTTAATGAATTAAATATTTATGAAAAAAATTATGCGTTTTCTTAAATGTATCTTAAGACACTTGTATCTGTATCTAGATACTAATTTAAAGTATCTAATTACAGCACCATGATTATGTTACACTTTATATATCTACATTTTTTTATTTTTTTTATGCATCAATTATATTAAAATATTATTTATATTTCATATGTTTACATTTATATTTTATTAAATATATTAATTTTTTTATTAAGTATTACTATCTAAAACAACTTTTGGTTTTTTTATTTACCTCTAAATTGAATCATTTTCTTAATAGTAGGTGAAGAATAATTTTCGTCAAAGTTCATGTATTTCCTTTCAAACGCGTCATTAGCAAGAGTACTTCTTTCTTCAAAGTTATTTGGAACTATAGGCCCACGTTGATAAAACTTAAATGCCGAATGTTTTGCTGACGTGGGTTGTACAGTTGTTCTTGTGCGAAAAGAACAATCGGCAAAACATCGAGCCATTTTGAATTTGTTCAAGAATCCAAAAAAACAACACAAGTATTTATAATGACCTGGAAAGTATCCAGCTTATAATAAACACGATAAATGCTTTTAAATCCCAAAACAAATTTCAAAAATGTTTTTTAATAAATATAGCAGTTGTTAAAGTCACATCAGTTGCCATGATAACAAACGAAGCGTATTAGCGTTACACTGCTAAACAAACGGCTGAAGAAAAACATAAATCATTGGATATTATGTACCTATATGATAATGATTATAATTATTCGACTTAAATATTAATTACCTTCTACAAACTCTTTTTTGAAAGTTCTGTTCAATCGTTCGACGAGGCCATTAGCTCGCGGGCGATGAGGTGAAGTTTTAATGTTTCTAAACTATGTTATAGGGAATATAGTGATCATAATTGTTGTTTATGCGAAAATTATTTCGAACTGGTCCAGAACTTTCATGCATACCTATTAAGTATATTTTACACTATTATTAAAATTTAATGAAATTACAGTTCATAATATAATGCGCTTTGAAGATATAATATTGTTTATGTTGAACAACGTGAATAATCGTAAAACGTAAGTTCAATCATAAATGTTTCGCCTGCTAAAAACTTGGTAGTTACATCGATCTGTTTTTGGCCGGCTTTTATATATGAATTTGATACACCTACACTTGTTGTCACGCTAAAACATTGTATAAAACAGAGTACCTTCTTCATGAAAAATGCATACGGTTCTTTTATCCTTAATGTACTTTGCACCTGTTTATACTGTACTGATTCCGCACCGAAAAGCAAGTAGACAAATTTTGTTTGTCTCAAAAAGCAAAGTCACTGGGTATATAAATAATTCATCAGTTCGGGCCGTTACTCGTTTTAGAACTCGTTTCGCGGGGAGTTACCGAAGCAAAGATAATCCACAGGTCTATAAACATCCAATAATAAAACAAATGTAGCGTAAAATACATTAAGATATTGGATTGACGGTAAAGGCCCGGCGAGGTTTTTACTATTATTATTTGTTCTAAAGTAATGCGTTTTTATAGTTCAACGGTGTGTATATGACGGCAATATTGCCGTCGAAAAACGAAGTTTTAAAATATTATTTAAGTAAATTGTATGCATTTTAAACTCGTATGAACAAAAATCCATATGAACAAATATATTATATTATTTTTAAATAAGTAACGAAACTCTGTGTATCATTTGATACCTGTACCTTTTAACAAAATATGGAAATATTTAAAAAATATATATATATATAATTTCATAGTGGGACGTTGCTATAAATGTCATGGCGTAATAAACAGTTTGTATTTATTTTTTCTAAAATTCACAAAGAACGTCTAGAGTTTCTCCGCATTATTACACATATTACGATTGTTTTACAGCCAGATAATCTGTATAAATAATTTATTGCATAACTCCAGTATGAATTGACTTATGATACTTTACACTGAACAATCGAAAAAATGTTTTTTTTACAAACGTTACACTTACCTATAAAGATTCTAACAGGTACAAGTCCACGTGCGTGATGTCAAATTAGATTTTAACGAAATTGTTTCTTACACACGTTAGGTATTTTTCCAAAGGTTAATTTCGGTATGAATTGATTTGTGACGCTTTAAATTGGAAAATATTAGAAAACGATTCCTTACAAATATCACACTTGTAAGTTTTCTGGTCAGTATGAGTCTGCATGTGGACGATCAAATCAAATTTTCGTCCGCATGATTCCTTATAGTTTATACACATTATAAGTACTGGAAATTAGCTGTGTGCTTAACGGTTTTCATCAGGTTTTCTTCAGTGTGAGTTTTTATATGGTGTTTTGAATTATCTGAACAAGTGTATGAATTACTAGAAAAAAAATACATATCTTCAGCTTCTTCCCTGGATGATTCATTATAATGCCATACTCAATTTTAAAATCAATGATTTACCAAAATTACGCATGTGAAACTCTGTTCACTAAATATTGGATTTTTAAACAGAATAAACTCCACAGTTCATTATTCGTGTGTCTGTATTTTTCATCATGGTCATTTTTTATTTTGTTATTATTATTTTTTTTTTTTTTGCTCTTATTAAAGAATAAATTAATTATTTCGACATGAATTATAGCAACAAACAGAAAAATGTATTTAAATCTACAAGGAAAATAAAAGAAATCACCTCCTCAATATACTACCTAAACAAAATTAAATATTTACGATATTCTTCAATATTTGATTTTAAAATTCCTGCAAAAAAAAAATAATTTAGTACCCACCTACCTACCTAAGTTTTAGTTACATAATTTTGTTCGAAAAACAAATACCGGGTGATTTTTTTTATCGTTACAAACTTATTATTTCGAAGAGCATTGACTTTTTTTTTTAACTTAAGAAACAAATACAAAAAATCCTCTCTATAACGAAGTCGCTCTGGATCAACAAATTTGTCCGTTATAAAGAGTGTTCCATATAGAGAGGTAGGGAAAAAAATGATGTTTCAAAAATGTACACAAAAAATTAAATTTTAGGTAAATATTTCGTACGATGTAAATTTATACTTAAAGATTATATTATACGAATGAATATTTAAATGTGTTTTGTGTATAATGCTTATGTGCTAAAAAAATTAAATTGATTAATATTTACGGCAACGAAGCGTCCCTGTTTAATTATTTTAATATGTTCAACTAGAAATATTACTTCAATCGAAAAACGACAAGTGATCGATTTTTTTTTGTTTCTTATTATTTAGAAGTGAAGCGAGATTCGGTTACACGTGTTTAGAAAGGCCGTAATATTTACAATTTTCATCAAAATTTAATTTCAACTCGCATAAAAAAAAAATTTAGTAACCTACCTACATTAAACTATTTTTTTTTTTCCCCAAGTACGAATTATAATGAACCCCCTATCAAAAATATCAAGCATTTTTGTTAAGTCTAACAATTTATCTACAGGGTACCTGCAAAGTAAAATTTACCTAAAAAATTAGCAAAATTAAAGTATCTATACATGTCTCAAAAATTGCTAAAATTTTCTGAAAGTTTTATCAAGTCTAAAAAAAGTAAATATAAGTTTCATACAAAAACCTTTTAAAAGTATTCTGTGAAAAGTCTCTACGATTATTTTGAATCGAATTACAGTAAAAAAATAAAAAACGTAAAATCATGAAACCGTTAATGCCGTAAACTTTCCTGTTTTTCCCAATTGTTATGTAAGCTACACAAAAAAAATCTAAAAACGACCAAGATAAAAAAAATTCAAATTGTCTTTCAGAAAAATAACCCCGTTTAAATTTGTCCGATTATCTTTAAAAATGTTTTCGATTTTTATCTAATCATTATGAAAACTGCCTAGAAAATCAAAATTTTTTGATTCGATTTCTGGTATAAAAGTTGTTTACAGACAGAAACCATAGAAAAAATATTCGAATCAACACGATATGCTTAGGTCTAAAAAAAAAAAAAAAATAAACACATCATAGTGATACGTAGAATCTATGATTTATGATGCCCGCCGAAACTTTATTATGTAAAACAAAATCGTTTCATGAAACCGGGATTAAGCAGCTATATGTGAAACGTTCGTTTCATCGTGACCAAGGCGCGTACTTGGATAAGTACGCATATTCGTTTTTTACTCGAATATCGTGAATATAAGTTAAAAGTTTCGCGTTCATTTAAACTTATTATATTAAAAAAAAAAAAAAAAAAAAGAAGTTTTTTCAGTGTGCAATTAGTGTATAAAACAAATGATTTATATCGAACGCAATATTTCATTGTACGGACGCGCGATAAAGTTTTACGTTCCCGGTGTCGGCGAATGCGCATGTTATTAAAACAAACGACCAAGTGTACCTATAGCCCATACGGTTATACGGTATAGTTAGGTACTACATTATATTATTATTACGGTAAAAAGTATAGGATATTACTTTCTATTTTCATTTTTTTTTTCCGACCACATATCGTAAATCATAAATATTAATTTGTATAATAAGTAGCGAATTGTTAGTACGCAACGTAAAAACGAAAATAATAATGCGGTATAGTAATAATGTAATACTATTTCATATATAATATAGACGCCAACGTCACAGTAATATTTGTCCGTCTGAGGTGACAATATGGGCAAAGGACACATAAAAATACCTAAAATTAACAAAAAAAGAAGCGTTTAAAAAACGTCATTGTAGCCCAGAACTAAGCATTCAAAAACTATTTTAAAAAATCGAAATAAGCAAACAAATGTCTTCTTCTCCTTTGACTTCATCCCTACTATTTAGAGTCGACCAATCTCGGTCTAAACTTTGTCTGGTTTCCCACCTCACATACACCAGCTGTCCTCACATCACTCCCATCCGCATAAAACCACATCTTATTCAGTTTTCCGTCTTTTTTTTCCTATGTCTATTTCCATACGATTCTTTCTGCTTAAGATTCCTCTCTCCCCGTGATATACTCAAACCATTTCAGTCTATATTCTCTCATTTTATCTACATTCGAAGCCGCGCTACCTCTAATGTACTCATCTCTAATCCTATCTTCTCTCATCACTCCACTCGTCCAACTAAACATTTTCATCTCTGCTACACTTATTCTCTGTTCTATTTTGCTGTCTACCGCCTAACACTTTGAATCAAACAACATAGCCGGTCTCACCGCATTTTTGTTGAACTATAGACCTATAATATAACCCCACTTCTGTGTCATATCTTTGAAAAACGTATAAATATTGAATACGGGTTACTCTGTGTCGACTAATAAAATCAATTGACAGACGAAAAGTGTGTTCCCAGAATAATCCGTGTATATTAAACTTATATACGGATTGCCCATGCATTCATATATATTTGCTAGTAATTTGTAGTAAAATTGCTGATAAAAAAAAGTCGACTACAGAAAAAATAACAATAAACATCATTTTTAAACCAATATATTCCTCACTTCACTCAGAATGTAAAATACCATTCTACTAAAAATAGTTTATATAATAATGAATATATTTTAAAGGAAAATAATAATTTTGAATTTCAAAATAATTAAAGGAGATTTAAAACATATTCAATGATTCATAAAATAATAATTTTGTATTTAATTTAACGATCAAATTAATGCAAAAATATTTTATTTTATTTAAATTTTTAGCACAGTAAACCTTTAAGGACTAGACTTAATGTTTAAGAATACATTTAATTACACTTAAACAAAACATAATGATGGAATCAGTTCAAAATCATTTTTTAAGATTTATTTCTTTTAAATTTAATATTTTTGGATATCTTTACAGTTCGCACAACGTCGTTTTAAACTTCCTTAATCTTACCTCATTAAAAGAACGTTGTACACTCTTGCTATCAAAATTTGTACACGAATTGTTAACTGGCGTTTTTGTCTTTAATCAATTTTAGAATAAATAGCCTTAATAACAGAAGCCCCTTGCCGTTTTACCCTGTTCCCTCAAATAAAAATCAAATTTTAAATTCCCCTACATTATACATTATATTATTAATTACGAACAATGTAACCTATACAATGTACCACAATATCGAATTATGTAATAGGACACTAGTCCGTTTATATTTGTAAATAAATAAAGAGCATTACCTTAGAAATTATTCTAAAATATTGTAGTAATTCGCTCTTCTTTTCAGTATGTATGGAAATTCTGACTACTCACGTTTCGCTTTGGTTTTATATTTTAAAATATAACTGTGTATATTTTTTAAAACTGTATATAATATGAATAAGATTATTACGACAAAAACGATTACTACGGAAATCACATCTAACAACAAATATTGATACCAAGTTAGGTTAGTGGCGTGCGATTTCAAGTGAGGGGCACCCTTATGCCGAACAACATAATCCGTCCAATAAGCAACTGACTTTTCTGGTGACATCGGTCGATCTTTGAATCGTTCAGAAGTAATTTTAGCATTTTTGGCGTACCTGTGAACAAAAACTGTACCTGTATAGTATAATGGGAAATGTATACATACCAAACCTTTTACTGTTCTATTATATATCTGAATAAACAATAACACTACAAATCTACGTAGGTATAGTATGCAGGTATTAGATTAATCGAATATAAATTACTACTTTGTCTCTATAACTTAACACTTACTTCGGGTTATTAACAAGTTCTAATACATTTCTTAAAAATGCGTCTTCTCGTACGGACTCTATATCCATGGATATAGCCATTCCCGCATTTACTAAATTGTCGATATTTTTGGGCTGATCGTAAAACAAAGGAAATCCAAGGACCGGAACACCAGCATCCACAGTCTCGTATATACTAGATATACCACCGTGGCTTATAAATAATTTTGTATTGGGGTGCACTGAACAACGCAAATAAAAAAAACAAAGTTTTAAATACATTTCAATAACATTAATATTTAATCTTACTGAGTATGTCACGTTGTGGCAACCACTTTGCCGTCATTACATTTTTCGGTTTATTTTTCATTTCTCCTTCATATTTCATTAATATTCTTTGAGGAACTTGAGCTAATGCTTTTTTTAATTTTTTCATAGTGTCTTCCGGTATTGCGGATATTTTAATAGTTGCACCAAATGCAAATAAAACCACTCCATGCGGTGAATTTTCAATAAATTCTAATATATCCTGAAATAAAATCGTGTTTAAATAACTTTAATTTAAGTGAAAACAACATAATTATGCTAAATAGTAATTATGAAAAAAAAAAAATGTGATATGAGTTAAATATTTATATTAATAATTTATTTAATATGCGATAACAACAGGCTTTTACAATGGCACTTAACAGACATTTTTTTGAAAGATTTTAACATCAAAATAATACAAGTTTCATACGTGTATAATAGTATAACCTTTATGGTTATATGTAGTAAGTACCTAGGTACCTACCTAATATTTAAATTATAGTAAAATAAATGTTTAATTTCTTGTAAAAATTACCAATTATTCAAATCTAAAATAAATTTATACTAATTTAATTTAGTGTCATATTTATGTGATAGGTATATGTCATTGTGTCATTGTTATGATTATTGGTTTTACAATAATGCTTATTTTTTTTTTTTTTTTATGTAAACACTTTTTATGCTAGTAAGTTTATTCCGATTATCAAGTATAGAACTATTTCTGAAAGGAAATAAAAACCCAGTTCTTTAGGTTGAAAAAGGTTGAAAGATTAAAAATAAGGTTGTCATTAGCAACCATTTTTATTTATTTTTTGTTATTATTAAGTTTTTATTATTTTAATCTTTTTCAAACAATCATTGTTGTAATGATTTTACCAAAATATGGCATATACCATATATTATATTGTTAACAAAGCAACGTTATCGACTAAACTCCGTTCAGAATCGGTTTTTCGTTAGCAATGGTTTATCGTTACTTACAGATATAGGCACATTAAATTCCCGACAGTGTCCTACCTTAAAGCCTTCGTCCGTCACTACCCAAAATTTATTTGCATACGAAATCTAATTAAAATTTGAATTTTTCAATTTAAAACCAACAAATATTTAATACAATTTTAAACAATTTAATAAAACTGTCATAATAAGTTATATTATTTATTTATAATGTTTATTATACCTGATAAATTAGGAATACTCGCACTTTTAATGGCTTTGTGAACTTGAACATAATTGTTACTACTATTGTAGTCCCAAAACTAATATTATAATCAAACCAAATCGCGAATGATTCAGTTATTGAGAAACCGTGTAAAAAAATATCTCATAAATTCACAATGTATGGTACTAACCTTCGACATATTTTTAACGGGTTTTAAATGAATTCCGCCGATTTGGACAACGGATGGTGGAAATGGTCTTGAAGCTTCAGTTATGTAATGACTATTTACGAATATCAATGAAGGTTGATAATAACGGGTGATTGAATGATGCGGTTTCTGATTTATGAACTTAATTATCCATTCATCAAAGTTTATAAAAAGAAGGCTGTATACCGATAGAACAGTGTTTTCTAATCGTTGGTAGAATGTCTTAGGAAAAGCATGTCCATAACATAAACTGGAAATAGTTGCTGGATTTGGGATGTGTCCGTGGAAAAAGCGTTCCGCATATGTTATCATTGGTGATGGAATTATATAAATCATTGGCAAATTTAACTTGGTCGCCAAATACGACACACAATTTACACCGTGAGTTTCTATAATAACTAAATCGAACATATGATTTTTGTGATTTTCCATTATTTTCTTCATCTGAGCGTTATCATATAATATGTCACAAAATTGTCTAGCGCTCTTTATCGCATTTTTAACCATCGCTGTCGGTTTTCTCCAAAGGGATAATGTTTCAACCAAGTCCATCTCTAACACGGATGGAAATTCTTTAGACGTATCCACTTCCGTGTAATTATCCCGATTACCGCCATCGGGAAACGGTGTAAATACCGTAACGTGATGACCGGTGTTCGACAACTCACGAAGTACAAAACTCATGAAATTCCAATGACTCTGGGCATACTCAGTTTCTACAGCCAATATTCTTGCGTTTTCTACTGCGGGTGATATCCACGAACAAGCCAACGAAAATATCAAAATTATAAATATAGGAGAGCATAACGTATTTGACTTTTGATAATATGCCATGGCTGTTTTATTTTTACAATATATTCGCTGTACAATGAGAACAAATCTATTGTTTCGTACAAATATTATATTATGGCTTACTAGAAACTTGAAAAAAACTACACTACCTATGAGTTAATTAACACTAAAGTTACTGTTCATTTATAAACCGATAAAATAGCTATCTAAAATTATCACGCATAGCCTAATCGATATAAAAAATTAGCACATAACTACTTAATAATTGTTTATAACCAATTCTTATCTTTAGTTATTAAACAATTTTTGCACTATAACGAAATTAACCAAACATAAACAATTTTTATAGAACACTTGATATTTTAAATATATAAAGTGGATAAATGATGATAACCAAAATATAAAATACAAAAAAAAATAAATATTATACTATTAAGTGACTTGTGTTAGTCCTATAATATTTACAACTTTCAATATCAAATTCATTTAGAATTGTTTTTAATCTCATTATGTACATCCGTAGTTGGGCGACGTAAAGTGGCATATTTGATCACAATTACGTAACTTAGTTAAACTTGGATATCATAGAAAAACGTTGCCATTATCTAGTGGCCGTATCATGTCGTTACGCAGCAGTTTACTAAACTACTTATAAGGTTTTCTGTTATTTACCTGTGTATGTAGTCAATTACGTACCTACGTTAAAGGTGACGTAATAGTAGAGTGCGGATTTTAAAGCAATAAAATACTGAAGAAAAGCAATGAAGCTGTATAAATCTTCCAAAAAAGCTTAAAAAAAAAAGCATTGAAAATTGGTTTAAAAAAAAAAAAATAATATTTACTAGTTTATAAAATTATTTTAAAAAGAAAAAAAGGTATTGTAATAAATGTATTCACAGGCTTGCTTCTTCGAGTTTTACAACGAAAACTAAACCGTGGATCTGAGTAGATAATTTCCAGAGCAAGAGTATATTTTTGTGTTTATTGTCGTTTCAAGATAAATTAATCTACCATACGGTACGCAAATCACATTATCAAAATTACATTGATAAAATATATCCATAAATCAAACATAACGAGATAAAATCGATTGAGTCAGCCATGACCTCGGAAC
Source organism: Cinara cedri (assembly GCA_902439185.1). Taxonomy (NCBI): domain Eukaryota; kingdom Metazoa; phylum Arthropoda; class Insecta; order Hemiptera; family Aphididae; genus Cinara; species Cinara cedri. Next base: position 733,340 of record CABPRJ010000972.1, on the reverse strand, counting down.
GCATTATATAATATAAAAATAAATATTTACATTTCAAATCTATTTATAATCCGTAATAATGCCGTTTATAGATGTATGCTTTTATAACCAACGATTTATAAGTATGATAAAAGTTTGAATTTCGGCCCACCCCCCTTGGAAGATAAGCTGAATACGCCCCTGATCGGTTGTGGCGAAACAGTCGCGACGAAAATATGTCCGGGTCCGTATTTAATATGTGTTGTCTTTAACAGGATCGGTTTAAATTTTTTTTACAAATAGAAGAATATTTGACTGTTTTACTTTATCTTATATTTGTTTTAAATATAAAATCCATCTAATCGGATTTTGTTTTAGTTTTTAACTTAAATTGTACAATGTAGTGATTAATATTTTTTAAAACTGTATATAATACAAATAGAATAACGGCAACAAAACCGATTATAACGGTCATTACGTCCAACAATAAATACTGATACCAAGAGATGTTCAGCGCATGAGATTTCAAGTGAGGCGCTCCTTTATGTCGTATTACATATTCCGTCCAATAAACAACTGAGTTATCTGGTGACATCGGTCTATCTTTGAATTGTTCAGAAGCAATTTTAGCGTTTTCAACATACCTTTATAATCAAAATGCATTCTTTAATGATGAAAATTTTACATATAAAATGTAATAACTTTTAAATATTAAGTTTGAGTCGCCACTTAACCAATATTCGAGCTATGGTCATTCATTTTTATTTTATTCGTTAAAAGGACGTTATGCACGCATTTTCTATCTCAGTTCAACTACCGGATAACATGGAAAAACAATGCTTCCGCATAATAAGTAAAACTTACCTTGATTTTGATTTTAGAGTAAAAGTAACAATTATGAAGTTTATAGAGAACAATATTCTATAAAGAAAAGACACATATACCTTTATTTTTTTAAAAAAAAAATAACTGTAACTTCTTATTATTTCATGAATCAAAAGAAGTCTTTAATATTTTCTCCAAAATATTATTCTCTATAAATTTTATTATAGACACTTTTACTTTAAAATCAAAATTAAGGGGTAAGTTTTACTTATTTTCCGTAAGAATGGTTTTTGCATGTTACCTAGTAGTTGGACTGAGACAAATGCGAGTTTAACGTCCTCGTAATACTTTAATTTTATAATTTGTTATTTCATAATATAATTATTATTGTTTCCATCTATATTAGTAGATTGAACATAATAGTGATAGTAGTGTATCTACTGATCTACACCAATCTACATAACTAGAATGGCCATAGAACGGAAAAATGCAATATTAGAATATTGTTACTAATTTTTCACTTCATAATGTGGACTTAAGACTTTTGAAATTCCAACTGTGTTTTGGCAAACTACAAATGCAGTTCTGCTTGAATTTTGATTTTTTTTTTTTTTTTTTCAATAAACACATACGTAGATCAAATTAAATATTAATAGAAGAAAGATTCTTAATGCGATCATAGGTCACCGTATAAATACATAGTAGTATGACTAATATTTATATCCTAAAGATTTCACGTAAATATTGTCGTTGTATTAATTGCCAAGTACAGTTTGAACTTGCAAATTTGAATACCTTTTTCTAATAATTTTAAACTCACGTAATATTATTAACAAGTTCTAATACATTTCTTAAAAATGTGTCTTCTCGTACGGACAAAATATCCATAGATATAGCCATTCCCGCATTTACTAAATTGTCGATATTTTTGGGCTGATCGTAATACAAGGGAATTCCAAGAACTGGAACACCAGCATCCACAGTTTCATACAAACCAGATATACCACCGTGACTTATAAATAATTTTACATTCGGATGCACTGTATAACACAAATAAAACTACAAAGCTTTTAAACATTTATTGTTAATGTAAAAACGTACTGAGTATGTCCCGTTGAGGCAACCACTTTGCAATCATTACATTCTTTGGTTTATTTTTCATTTCTTCTTCATATTTCCATAATATCCTTTGTGGGACCCGTGCTAATGCATTTTTAAAAATATTCATAATGTGTTCTGGTATTGAGGATACTTTAATAGTGGAACCGAATGTAAATAAAATCACTCCATTCGGCGAATTTTCAATAAATTCTAGTATATCCTGTATAAAAAATAAAAACATCGACGAATTTAAACAATAATTATTATGTTTATACAGTTTATTCTATTTGAATTAGTAGATATAACTCATAACGTTAAATATACTATTCCAAAAGTTATTCATAAGTTGTAATAAGAAATTTATTTGTAAAAAATATAACAACCAAAGACGGTCATACTTCGCACGATAGGCGAGCCACTATTATAGATGAGAAGTTAGGAAGGTAATACAAATTACATACAAAACTCGCAAAATTAAAATGTATATAAATAACTCAAAAGTGGCTTAAATATTTTGAAATTTTGACTACGTCTAAAATAACCCAATTTTCTGTCCGAATTCCAAGTCTCTACAATTATTTTTTGACTGAATCACAATAAAAAAAATAAAATTGAAACTAATACATTTCTAAATTTCGTAAATTTTCCCGTTTTTCCCAATTATTATAAAAGCCGCTAAGAAAATCAAAAAATGACCTCCTTAAACCGCCACACCAATAAAATTGTCTTTTAGAAAAATTGCTACGCGTGAAAATCAAGATTTTTTGTATATAAGTTGTTCACAGAAAAAAAATTAATATCATTGTAAAACCAATACGTTCCTCGTCCTCTCAGAATCCAAAATATGTAGTGCAGTAGTGCAAATTTATTTAAATGATAATTATTCTGTTTTTATTATTTATACTATTTACAATAAGTGTCAAGATAAAATACCAGACATTGTGAACCGTCGTTAATTATTATGCGTGTCGTCGGTAGACTTGCGTTGACGAAATTAAAAATGTCATTACCAAAATGTATTTAAACGAAAACTTCTTCTACTTGTGAGGTTTTTAATATAAGTTGCCGTTTGAAAATTCGGATAGTGGTTTCATTCCGAAAAATAAGGGTAACGTGAAATATCATTTATGTAATATTTTAGTGCTGTTTGTTTGTTAAATTTTATAAAAAAAAAAAAAACAAATTGAATACTTAAAATAAATACCGATCAAATCAATACTCTCCGAAATAATGAGTATCTCACTTTACGCCGGTCATTCTATACATCTGTTATATTGCTTATTAGGTACCTTTGGTAAACTCTTTGGTGGTTTTAAATGTATACCACCGACTTGAACAACGGTCGGTGGAAACGGTCTTGAAGGTTCACTTATGTAATGACTGTTTACAAATAACAATGACGCTTGAACGGGACGAGCGATCGAGTTGTAAGGTTTCGGATTTGTAAATTTAACAGTCCATTCGCGAAATCCGAAATAGAGAACACTGTACGTTGACAGAGCGGTGTTGTGCAGTCTGTCACTGAATGTTTTAGGACGGGCTTTGTAATAGTATGAATGAGAGACTGTCGCAGGATTCGGGATGTGTCCGAGAAGTGAACGTTCCGCGTATGTTATCATCGGCGACGCAATCAAATGAACCGTTGGCAAGTTTAACTTGATCGACAAATACGATACACAATCTGACCCCAGAGTTTCTGTGACAATCAGATCGAAAATCGGCTGTCCGTCATTTCGCATTATTTCCTTCAACCGGTCGTTTGCGTATATAATATCGCACGTGTTTGTTCCCAACGCTTGAGCAACCTTGACCATTGATGTCGGACGACTTTTTCTGATCAACGTGTCGGCCAGATCCATTTCCAGCAATGTCGGAAATTGGCCCGAAGTATCCACTTCCGTGTAGTTGTCTCGGTCACCGCCATCGGAAAAGGGCGTAAACACGGTAACATGGTGGCCCCTCTCTGTCAACGCCCGGAGTATAGAATTCATGAAATTCCAATGACTTTTGGCGGGCACTATTTGCACAGCCAATATGCTCGCATTTTCCACGGGCGGTATGCTCGAGCATACCAACGAACATATAAAAATTATTACAAACACAGTGTTAGAAGGGTATCCGGCATTGATCGAATTATTATAACGTGACATGATGGCTACTTTCATGTATGCTTCGCTATGTACCTAATATTACAGTCACCATACTAACTGTTTTCATAGCGTTTTATCGATTGCTGGAAAACGCGTAGATTGAACACGTTAACACAACCGCTACGCGGACACAACTGCTATCGGTATTAAATTTATTTGCACCAGTATTTTTGGTCACGTCTTCGAGTAGGTGTCACGAACGGATCATAATGTTGAAGCTTTAAAAGATTAAAAACCCTTAATTACATTATAAATCATTAATAATATATCATATAAAAACAAAAAAAATATGTGGAATATTGTTTTGTACATTTACACTTAGACTAATTTCAGGTAATAATATACAGGACGATTTACTAAGCGTGCTCACTTCAATTTTTTGATTAAATTTTGCATCAATTCAAATTTTTATTTTGGGATTTTGACACCAAAATTTATTTAAAGTAATACTTCGTCTATATATGACATTTTTAATATGGGTTCTCATTTGAAAAACCAAAGCTAGTATCACCACAGATACTCCTTAAATATTGTGAAAAATATAAGTAATGGAAAATATCGGCGTTAACTACACTTACAATTCACAATTTGAATACATGCAAAATTTAACCAAAAAAGATGAGGTGAACACGCTTAGTTAATCATTCTGTATATGTAACTTGTGGTGCATATTCTTACTTATGATATACTTACACATGTATTTTACACGTGTACCTAGGTACCAATATCTACGGATATGAATATTAAATACAGTTTTATGGAAGTATAACGGTATCGATAATCGCGGACGTAAGATGCACGTGCAAACGATTGTTTTATTGGTCTAGATTATAAAATTTAATTCTAGACAAATCCAATAAATTACAAAGTCACTCAAGGATAAACGATCACGTAACCCACGAGCAAGTCATTATAATATCGAGGCCTGGAATGGGCTTTCGGTAGATGGTCTCGCCCGTGTTTAACGTTGCACCTGACTTAAAATCGCTAGTTTTAACATAGAAAATTTAACTCAAACATAATTCCTAGTTATAATAAATTTAATTTAAAAAAATTGTAATTAAATCGTCTATTCTTAAATTACAAACCAAGTTTCTATTTATTTCGGTGACGGTATGTCACCGTTGTAGGTGGGAATTTAGGATACATTAAGTCATTTAATATATATCCATAAAAAACGATAAACCATTACTAATGAAAAACGATTCAGAGTAGAGTTCAGTTACATATGTTTTGAAAGGCCGTGATATATTTACAATTTTCGTCAAAATTGTTTATAAAAAGAGCTGATTCTAGAGATGGAAGCGGCCACTGCTGTAGTTGAGAAGTTAGGAAGATAAGATACACAAGGTTATTTAATTTATATCTGTAAGCAATGATAAACCATTGCTTAACGAGAGACGATTCTGAACGCAGTTCAGTAGTACATAATTTGAAGTGCCGTACATTTTTGCGATTGTCGTTTAAATTAAATTTCAAAACGCTTATTAAAAAAAAAAAGAAGTAGTCCAATAATTTCGAAAATTGTATCACGTCTAGGTAAGTCCAATATAAATATTATTACCAAGCTTCAAGTCTCTACGTGCATTTATAACCGAATTATAGCAAACCAATTCCCAAAAATTTAAATTCCATAAAAGCGAAAAAATGACACAAAATTTTTGGCGATGATACCGTAAGAAATTAAATCAAAAAGGCAACAAAAAAATATTTTGTGATTTTTCGATTAAATTATTTTCTCTGGTAGAAAACGCCGTCTGTGTTTTTATAAAATATTGAAATCCTGAAATCGTACGTTTTCCTACGTTTATTCCCACCTTAATGATTTTATTCAAAAAAATGGCGTCAAAAATCAAAAGATGACCTCTTTAAAGTACCATCTAGACTACTCGTGCTTTCAGAAAAGTTGCTACACGTAAAAATCAAAGCAAGTTTACTAGAAAAATACGTGTCCATAGACTAGAACAAAGAAAGAAAGAAAAAAATAAACATCTCAATAAAACCAATAACTCCCTCGCTACGCTCGGAATCCAAAATTCATATTAAGAAAAATATTACATTAAGTTCAATTGTTTTTTATTTAACACAAAGTACGATTAATAACGAGTCACCTGTTGAGTTTTCAAGCATTTCTATTAATTCAACAACAATAATAATTTCACCCACAGAGTACCTACTAAATAATCATTACGTAAAAAACTCTCAGAATTAAAGTATCTGTACATTTCTATAACAGATTATACACACACCGTACCTGTGGAAGTATGTAATAGCGGAAAGAAAATATTTTTAATGTATTTATGTAGGTAGGTAATTATATTATGATTTGTTCATTTTTTCATAAAACGAGATTTAACTTAAAATCTTAAAATTAACATAACTATGGAAACCACCATCGAATCAGGCTTGACATTTCTTGCAAAATTAACACATAAACCGAAAATGTCCAAAATTGACACCTTCTCGTGAACTCCGTCCAATTATAAACCGATTTCATTATTATTTTTAATGCTGCCCTCCGATTTAATTCATCGCATCATGAAAATACCTTAAAAGTAGGGATTTCCACGCATTGTTTATTATAAATTATTATAATAATATTAAATTGTATTAAATTGTTGTGCGCACGCGCAATTTGTGTTTCCTAAGAATTTGCATAAAGCTGGATGGGTATACTAACATTAAGTACGCGTATATTTGCGATCTTTGCGAACTTTGAGTTTGTTAATCTAATCGAAATTCTACCGTCGTCTCCGGAATACTATACAAGTACAGCGATATAATGTACGTGACGGTAGTCTTTATAACTTGATTCTGTTTGTTACAGAACGCCCATTAAAACTTTCATATAGTTTACCTACGTCGCAATACAACGAGCGCATGAATTATTATTAGGTTTATATTTACTTAAAATGTTCGAGTAAAATTACTTGAGAAATTCAATTCAAAACTTTTATAATAACAACGGTGAAAGTAAGACCGGCTATTATTAGGTACGCGGTATATACGCGTGATATGGCTTTTCCGTCGAAAATAGGATTTTGGACAACATACTCGGAACAGAAGTTTTATTACTCAACTGTTAATAATAAATATTGTGCTTTTAGACAAACGAAATGTATTCACAGGAAAATATAATTATCTTGGGAAATAGTATAATGTCTACTCCGTGGATATGATAAAAAATAGAAACATCGTATCTGTATGTTAACAAAAAGCAATGGCGTAGCCGGGATTTATTAATAGAGAGGGAGCGGTAGGGAGTTCTAGAAGTCTTCTACAACCTTCTTAACCTTACCCGCAGTCATAAAAAAAAAAAAAAAACTAATGGAGGGTGTTGTGCTCGTACGGGTTGTTTTATTTGTTCGGCAGTGTGAGAATCCGATTTTTAGGAGAAAGTACAACAAAACAGTTCTAGGAATTTTCGGTTACTAATATAATTTTAATGCGAGTCAAACTGTACAATTACAGTGTAATATATTATAACAGTCGTCGAGACGGCGAGCCGGCATAAAAGTGGCAGCTCGACTGACCGCGCGGCTCTCTTGCGGGTGCCGTGCGGCTACAACGTTCTCGGAGCCGCCTACACGCTTGGCGTTATCGATGGACTGCAATAACATACTCGTATACCCTAATACAAATGGTTTATACTTACTATACTATACACAACAGCAATGTGCTCATAACAGACCGGGTCACAACACCTAAAGTCCCCCTTTGCCTATCTAACTAGCAAACGGAACGAGTGTCTGTATTGGCCACAGCCGAATTTATCGCACGCAGAGGTTTTGCAAATTTACAAACAGAAGCAGACGAACGCCGGGGCCGCCGTGTGCAACATCTTGAAACCGGGTTTCCAAAATTCAACCTCCAGAATGTGGCTAACAAAGAGTTTTTAAGTATTATTAGAATGAAAACCGAACTTTTTGTTTTTGTCATTTTAAAGATAACGCTTGTGACATGTATACTGCATTATAATAACGGATGTTGCATTATAATAATCGCATTATATCCATACGGTTTCGTGGGAAACACGTATGAAATAGAATGCATGGAAATCAGGTTGCACGGGGAAACACGTTGAATAATTGCGATTAGAGTGACGTCATAATAAACAATAACAATTCTTAAAATGTATCGGATCCAAACAAAAATAAACAAAAAGGCACGTGGGTGCAGCTACTGATGTAGATGGGAAGTGTTGGGTAGGTAGGATACAGAGGGGAATTTAACGTATATCTGTAAGCAACGATAAACTATCGCTAACGAAAAAAAAACGATTCTGAGTAAAGTTCAGTTAATAATGTTACTTTGTCAACAATATAAATGCCATATTAAGGTAAAATAATTACAACAATGTGCGTTTCTATAACGACAATGATTGTTTAAAAAATATTAAAATAATAAAAACTTAAAAATAACAAAAAATAAATAAAAGCGGTTGCCAATGACAACCTTATTTTTTAAAATTTAATCTTTCAATCTTTTTCAACATAAAGAACCAGATTTTCCTCGTTATTTCGAATATTTAAAAAAATTAAAAAATAAATAAATAAATATCATTGTAATACCAATCCATTCCTCACTCCATTCAGAATCTAAAATATACACATTAAATGTGATAAAAATTAATTTTAAAATTCTTATATTTCATATTTTAAGTACTTAGACATTTATATTATTGATAAAACCCCATTTGAGTAACTCTGATTTAAAAATAGTCAAATCTTGTTACTAAAGTACTCATAATTAAATACAATATGAGTGTTTAAAAAATATCATATAAATTTTTAATGGGAGTATTAAATTTATTTTATCCAAATGATCCAATTATTACAGTCAACAGATACCATACTGATGAAAAGATTTTGACGTTTGCAGCACTAATCACGCGTAATAAATTTCTTTGATTGATTTCGGTTTATGAGAGGATTCTTTTTTTTAATTCTACTTTTAAATGGTAAAAAAAAAAGTAAGGATTAAATTGACATATGTCAACGCTACCGTTGGGCGGTAAATTTAATACAAAAGTTACACTATAATTTTTAAAAAGTTTTATTTTCAATAATATATCTTCTTCAAAAGGTCTCAAATTTCTTTTTAAGCTAGGCAAATGGAAAGTAATAGAAATGGGATTGTTTGAGAAGGTAGTATATGTTTAACCACTATAATTATGTGGATTTAAGTGGTTTAGAAATTCAAGATTGAACAATAGACGCATAGTTGGTATATTAAGTTAGCTAAGTTTATAGCTGCCGTTTGAAATTCGACATTATACTATGTTGCGACTTACAGAGTGGTTATTGGATATAAGATATGTTTTTGAAGTACTGCTGTGAGTCTCCGACACAAATGGAATTCTGTGATTATATTCTCTGACTATCCGTATCTTGTTATACAATTCTCCATAATATCATGATCTGCTGGTATCACAAAGAATTAGCGCGGCAGCGTTCTCAAAATCGTATTTGGATACAATTCTGGTTGCGCTAAACAATATGAAAAGCCATGAACATTCGAACTCTACTAATTACATATTGAATATTGAAATTAAAAAAAAAAAAAAAAATGAAAATTTAAAAACGAGGGAAAAGTATTTTGACTTTTATAAATGGTTACAATATAATCTAATAAACCATTTGTTCGATTTTGAAACACTTGAAATACTAAAGCTGATGTGCATGTCATGTGTGACATCTAATCTATTTCTTTGTTTTGTTTTAACATTAGTCATAGTTGAAAATCGTTTTTCACATAAATAATTAGTAGGAAAAATAGTTTTTTTATCGCATTTAATGACAATTCTGGATATTCATTATATACTGTACAGCAAAAATCAATAACGGTTTCATTTTTAAATTTATTTTCCTAAGTTTTATCATAAGAAAATTCAATAAACTGAGTTTCAAGAAACGTATTGGAGTTCAATTCTTCAATTGAAATAGTTAAACGATTTTCAATCCAGTGAAAAACATCACGAATGTCTTTTGGGAAATAACTGTTTATTACAATTGATAATTAGTGTAAATTTCATAAAATAATTTGTTTATTAGTATCAGTGACATTCACTGAGTCGTCTTCGTGGAGAAACTCGCTAAGTACTAAAAACGTATCAATATCTTTTTTCTTTAATTTAGTTTTATAAATAGTAATTTTTTTTGATTGAAACAATTTTTTTGGATTGGTCAAAAATGTTGAACTTTTTACCTTACATCAATAAATTTAAATCATTACCATGGTAAAAATATCTACCAAGTATGCTAACATACACCATTTATTCTCATAAACATAAGTTTTCAAATACGAATTTTTATTGTTTAGAAATTTTAACACTTTATGCCGAAGTTGAAACAGTCTGAATAAACATTTTCCACAAAAAAGTCAACGTACTTCAGAGTGAAGTAAAAGTGATTTAACATTTTGTCCATCAATCGTGTCTTCAATCAGTTTTTAAAACAATCTAATATTTAATAAAATCAATAATATGAATAGTTACATTAAGAATGTCATTTAATCCAGCAATACATGCAATATTGCCGTATCAGTTATAATTTTCTAAAAAGAGTAAAACCATAAAAAATTAAAAATGACAATAATAACAATAATATATACCTACTATCTAGTAATAAAACTAAAATAAAACCAAAATTGTATTTATCTTTCTCTGTCACAGAAACCGCTTTTGAGACTTTATTCAAAATCTACTTTCGTCATAATTTTCATGAAATTTCACGGTGGGGGTGTTGAACCCCTAAACCCACACCCCCTTGTGCACGCGCCTGCCTAAATGTTTTTTAAACAAGACTTAATTATTGTACGTGGGTACCTCGTATACGTATCCTGTATTACGTACGATTTTTAACAAATCTGTCATACGACGTTTTCTCAGTCGCATTACAGTTTTTAATACCGTATAGATACAATAATATTGCCATAGATGTAATATTATTATTATTATTATCAACTGACACGCGGAATTCGTTCGTTTCTGTCAACCGCGTAATAATAACATTTTGTTTAGCCAATACAAATAATAAAGTATGGGAAAAATATTCGGTGTAAAGTATCGTAATACTTTCTAATATGTCTATAAAATAATCAGATATAATATACGTACAATATTTCCGCCGTGCGTTTTAATAATAATAACATATACTCGTGAGTAGGTAAATGTAATAAAAAAAAAAAAAAAAAAAAACAGCCGATACTGCACTGATGGGTGTACCGCTGTTGTATGTGGTGGGAAGTTGGGAAGGTAGAATACACAAAGTTATTTAATTTAAATCTGTAAGAAACGATTAATCATTGCTAACGGAATACGATTCTGAGCGAAGTTCGGTTGTACTTTTTTTTTGGAAAGCCGTAACGTTAACAATTTTCGTCAACATATGTTCTTAAAACTATATCGAACATTTTTCGATTGGAACAAGTGTTCTGCTGGAAGAGTTGTTTACAGATTTAAAAAAAAAAAACATATTATGAATTTGTAAAACCAATACATTCTGCTTTCCGCTCAGAATCCGAAATAATATAATTTACTTCGCTATGTATAAACCAATATCCCGAACTGTATTACAATCAGTGGTGTGCGCAGGGAGGGAGGTAAAGGGTTTGTATCATCTGTTAGATTAAAAATACAAACTATGGAGTATTTATTTTGAAATTATATATTTGAGCCAACCGATTTCCAGTACCTATTCAAAATCCCGAAGAATATATCTTATTTTACGTATGTAACACTATATATTAAATTTGAGGCTATAAGTTTAGGAAAGAATTGTTCGTGGTGAATGAAGACGTTTTGAAATTGTTTAAGAGGGGTGAACAAATTTGGTAAACAATAAAAATAGGACGGATAATATTATTATTATAGGTCATAACTCATAATACATACTACGCTATATTATGATAGTTTGTTCGCTGTCCAAGGTCACTTAGAAAGTAAAATTTGAAAAGAAAGAACGGCAATGGAATATAATAATATTCCGCTAAATCTTAAGGACACGGAAATGACCGACGTTTTTTAGTATTGACAGAGAAACACGACGGTGAGCTGCGACCTGCGGCCCATCACGATTTAAGGTTTTCTACCAGAAATCTTGTTCTAAATTTCAAGAATAACATCTTTTCTGAAAGACAATTTTGTCTAGTTTTTGAATGCGTAAACCGTTTCTTCCGTATAGTTTTAACCAAAACACTTCGGAATAACAGAAAAGTTTACGGAAATAACGATTTAAATATTTTCAATTTTGTTATTTATTATATTCCGTTGAAAATATCCTAGAAACCTGACATTTTCATAGCATAGTCTTTTTATTATATTATCATTTCCTAGATGTTAAATTTTCAAAATATTCACGCGATTTTTTTTATATTTTCAAATTTGTTTTTAGTTACTATTTAGTAAATACTATGTGAATAAAATCATTTTACCAAACAGAAATGCTTGAAAAATTGAGCGTAACATTGTATTTGTTATTTTATAAGTTTTAATTATCAATTTTAATGTAAATCGTAAAAAAATACGTAATTTCAAAAAAATTCGCTTAGAATCGTACTTCGCAATGGGTTTATCTTCGCTTACAGATATACCTAGGTACATTACGTTTGGGATAACTTAGGATACTTTATGTATCCTACAGTCTCGAATTTTTTTGTAAATATTATCGACAACATTGTTAATTTTTAACCGCGTAATACACTTGTAGTAGAAAACGAAAGTACTTAAGCATACTAATGCGTATCGGGTTTTTTGTATGAGTCGCCGGGAAAGTTAAAAGTTATAAAAACTCCATCGTACCAGAAATGTGTGGCATAATATACAGCTAAAACGTTTAACCATCGACGTTCTAAAAATAACAAATAAACCTTAACGCTTTTACTATAATAAAAAAAAAATATATATACAAATTATTTTAATAACATATTATAGATACGAGAGATTTAGAAATTGAAAGCATATAATATAATATTGGTGTCTACAATTGAATTTAAATGAATCCGGGAGTCGGGAGTCAAACCGGCTGACCTTGTTCGTGACACGCGTTGAGATAATATTACGATCAGTCTACTGAGAAAAAAAAAAAAAAAAACCTGATATAAGTATAAAACTATCACTTTTTATACTTTATATACACTCACTATTATACGTAATGAGAAATTATTATGATTACTTATCGCCGGTATTATAGAACAGCAGCAGCAGCAGCAGCAGAACAGGATTAATATGAAATTGACGGCCGATCGTGCCGCAATATTTACTTTTAATTTCCCCAAAAAAAAAAAAAAAAGTAATTTTCATATATTCGTGGATGTATTTAGGATTTCGCCGAGGACGGAACAGTGTCAAATTCTGTAACGTGCGACTATACGCTAATAAGAAAATAAACTGATACTCCAGATGCTGTTAGGCTGTTGAAAGTGAGGATATTGTGTAAAGTAATTTAATTTATACCTGTACGGCAACGATAAACCATCGCTAACGAGAACAGATCCTAAACAGAGTATGATAACACTCTGTTTAGAATCCGTCTATCGGTCATATATTTCATTACCTATGCATTTTTCGATCGGTACGAGATTCTTAGTAGAAAAAATTGTTTACAGACGCACAAAACAAATCGTAGTATTCTATTCGTTCAGAATCTAAAAATCGATATTAATTAATATATTTTTGTAAGTTATTTGATGTTATTATTCAATCCGGTCTAAAATTAAAACTGAAATCGAAAAACTATTACATAAATAACCGTATTAGTTTATTTAGGTAATATATAACCACCTTTGTATTATAATGGTTCTGCAGATGGCGAGTCTCTTTTTAAACGAACCAATGTATACGTTCAGGTATTTTATGTAATGTATTATTTACTGTGTACGTAGCCACGCATTTTTCGATTTTTCTGACTAGAAAGTAAAAAACAAAAATCGAATTTATAAAATAGGAAATCGTATTAACGAATAATAGATATAGGTAACATAAAAAGTTTAAGGAGAGAGTAATAATTTCTCCCTGACCTTCCTCCCCTTCTAAATACGCTATTTATATACCTACTTGCATTCGATGGCGCAACGAGAAAACATTTTCAAGGTTATTTCTGAATATTTGATACTCATAGTTATGTATAATTTTTCGAATAAAATACGCTTCACGATTGATGTCTGTCAAAATCCGCCGAAGCGCATATTATTCAACTAAAACCAAAAACCAAGAACGTTTGAACGATGTGTCGACTTTCGACAACCGTTTGGATTTCAGAGTTTTTCAATTTATTCGTCGACAAATCGGAGACTAAAAATACTTCGAATTCGCGTCAAACTCTGCGGATCGACAATACGGCTACCCGTTAAAAGCTCACTGAAAAAAAACCCTAAAACTTACGGTCCGAGACGGAAACAATATGAACGGTTCCGAAATTGAATTTCGCCGGTTTCTGTGAAACGGTCTGCCGTGCAACGATAAACGGAAACTCGGACCCTATTATAGCAATGACGAAATATTTTGTGTGTCGTGCTTCAGAAAAAAAATGGATCAAAAAATAGATTCAAAACAGGTGGATGGAACGGCGCATCCGAGTTGCGTACTATTTTAGTTGACTTATCGACTTATATTGAGTTGCGTATCCACTCTAGTTGACTTTTTCAATACGCTCTCTTATACGTTTTTATCTAAATACATTTAGTACATTAGTATTAAATAAAATTAAATAGCAAATTTTTTAAATTTGTTTCTATATTATATTAAATTAGTATTCATTAAACGACCGGAGGCCACATTTAGAAAATGTTTTCCAAAATATATTAATTTATAACCAGGGCTGTGAATTTAATGCACTAAAAAATGTCAAAATATGCATGAAAATATGCACTAAAAAATATCAAAATATGCACTAAAAATATCAAAACGTGCATAAAAATATGCTATTAAAATTTCGTAAAATATGTACTAATTTTTCAAAAATATACAAAAAACAACAAAAAATATTTTTTTAAATACTAAATATAATTGTTAAAAATTTATGGGTATTACATGTTTATATAAATTTAAATTAATTGCGATCTTCATCATCGTCATTTACGGCATCTATATAAAAAAAATAAATATAAATATAAATATAAATTTAATATTTAATAAATTTACCTCTAAAGTAATTATTGCATTGTACGATTAATGATTTTTTGAGATTTTCAAACTTGAAAGACCTCCTGTTTGGTGCCAATATATTCTTATATAAAGAAAACGATCGTTCTACATCTGCGGATGTTATTGGTGCAAACTTAAAATACGCCATGTCGCTACTGGTTAAATCTTCTGGTATATCCAAATCACCTACATTCTCTTCTTCGCCAGTTAATATTTTTGAAATATTACAAACAATTTGAAATCCTTTGTTTTTGTTGAGAACTGTTTGTAATTTTTTATTAATATCAATTCCAGCGGTACCTGTTAATTGACTAAACTTTGATGAAATATCTTGTATGATTGCAATACCTTCAGATAAGGGTATACCTTGTTTTTGTAGACGCGTTATAGCTATGGGAAGACATGCAAAATTCGAATGTATAAAAGTCAAGTTTCCTTTCATTTGAGTAATTTTAAAATATTTTTGAGCATTTTTTATGGAAAGCGCATCATTCTCATCAAAACTTTCAATTATGTTTTTTACAGTTTGAAAGTTTTCACTATAATATAATACGGCAGAAATCCACGTACCCCAACGTGTCAGAATAGGTTCAGGAGGTAGTGATATATTCGGTGCATCAGTATGAAATTTTTGAACACGATAAGGCGCCTTTTTGAATACTCGTTTAACATTTGCTACCAGTTTATCAACTTTTGGAAATTGAATACGTATTTGTTCAGCGACTCTATGTAATCCATGGGAAGTACAAGTTACGTGAACCATTTTTGGATACAACACTTTTAATGTATCACCAGCCTTCACCATATAAGGCGCAGCATCACTTAAAAACAGCAATACATCGTTTCGTCTTATTCCGTCAGGCCATAATAAATAAAGTGAATTTTCAAATAGGGAACATATTGTACTATGATTTGTTTTCTGTAATTGTTCGAGGTTAAATAAAAAAATTTCACCTGGACGATCGAGGAGTAATGTACCGATAATAACTGAAGCAATAAAGCGGCCCTCGGCATCTGTTGTCTCATCTATTGAGACCCAAATTTTCTTTCCCGCTACTTTTTGTCTTATTTCGTTTAAAACTTCCTGGTAACAATGGTCAACATTAACTTTGCGTAATGTTGTTTGATCTGGAATATTTTGTCCAGTATATTTTATCAAAAATTGTTTGAAATATGTATTACTTAATTTATTTAACGGGATGTTAGCACTAAGCATGGCTTTACATAAATCATTATTAAATGACGATTTAGATGACGAATCTTTTGAGATAATAAGTTGCTGAGTTTTTTTTTTGTTTTCTGTACGATTAACTCCTCTTTGGTGTTTTTCAGTGGCTATGTGTTGTGTTACAGAAAAACGTTTNTCTTTTGGCATTTTAAAATATACAGTACAACTAGAAATATAAATAAGGAGCTAGTAGGTACTGATTAGGCGCAATAAAATAATAAAATAAACAAAACAAAACTATAACACTCGAATTACGAACACACGCACATCACGGATCGGCGATCACATCGAACTAATAGAAATAGGTATTATTTTTACAATTGTTGTCCATCAGGCATCAAGTGCAAGTTAATATAGGTAAATATTATTTTCCATTTATTTATATTTATAGACCACAACAATACAATAATAATTATTAATTAATAATACTGATCTTGGACAATATTCGGCAAAATAAGAAAACAACTATTTATACCCGAATTTACGTGTAGTCAACCCAACTAAAAATAGAATAAAATGTTCAAAAATAATAAAATTTCTATAAAAGATAGTTAGATTATAAATACATTTTATATTATGTATTTTATATTTTAGACCAAATTGACCGAAAAAGTATAAATATTAAGAAAAAAGCATTAATACGAAAAAAGTATAAAAACATGCATTTATATGCCCTAACTAGTTAAATATGCAAAAATATGCACTATAAGATTTCGTATTTTAATTATTAGTAACACAATTCAAATTTTGGCCGAATCCATTTTCTTTTATGATGTAGCAAAAAAAACATGCAAATGCATTAAATTCACAGCCCTGTTTATAACAATACAAACATTTTTTAATCATACCTGTGTTTTATTTTAAACTACAAATCGCTGGCCGTCCTAAGACTGTAAAAATCAGAAGGAAAATTCTTCCCATTACTGGTAAACGTTTAGACCCGACTAGTATATAACCTGCCCAAAGCCGGGACCCAACTAGCATAGTACCCAAAACCCACTGGGCCCCAACTAGTGCGTATCACCTATCAAAACCACATGGATCCGGGACCCGATTCGGACGCAGCCGGGTGGAGATCGTAAAACCGATGATTCAAGGCAAAAAAAAAAAACGCCCCCGTTATCTTTCAAAGTGGTAAGTGGTGGTCTAGGAGTCTAAAACCTTCGTCGCCTTACCCATAGCCAAGAACATAATTAGTAATGGAGTAGAGTCACAACATCCAAAACCGTCCTCCGACTACTTCACTGACAAAAGAAATAAGTAGTAGTCTTTATGAGCCACAGCCGAATATATCGGGCACAGAGGTTTGCGAATTTCCAAAAGAAAGCAGATGAACGGAGCCGTGTGTATTTTGAAACCGAATTTCCGAAATTCAACTTCCAAAATGTGGCTAACAAAGCGTTTTTAGGTATAATTGGAATTAAAATCAAACTTTTGAGTGACGCGGATATTATATTATAACAATGGAAAATCGTATTGTATCCATTGGTTTTGTGGAAAACGCGGATGGAATAGAATGCAGAGAAATAATGGTTGAACGGAGAACCACGTTGAATAAGGGCGATTAGCGTGACGTCATATTATATAATAGCAGTTCTTATCATGCATGATTGGATCCAAGCAAATAAAAATATACACATTAAAGTAACTTAAAAATGCTTACATTCCACATTATAAGTACTACTTGGACATTTATTTTACTGCTAAAAACCTCATTCGAGTAACTCTTATTTAATAATTGTCAAATCTTGGTTTTAAAGTACACATAATTTAATATAATGTTGGTGTTTAAAAAATATCGCGTACGTTTTTATTGAGACTATTAAATTGATGTTATCCGAATTTTATCACAATCAACAGATACCATACTGATGAAAAGATGTTGACGTTTGCAGCACTAATCACACGCAATAAATTTCGTTGATCGATTCCGATTTATGAAAAGATTTTTTTTTTTTTTCAATTCAACTTTTAAGCGGTGAAAAAAAAATGTGAATTAAATTGGCACGTTTGACACCGGAAACAGGTCGAGACGTTTTCGGGTTCATAAGGTCCGCGGGTTTGTACGGTCCAGATTCCGGTACAACCCCGCGGGTTCCAGATTCGTACACATACGTTCCAGACTCGTCCGGCCCAGGTGACTCTATTCCCGGCTCCGGTTCCCGGACCGGCCGACCGACAGAACTATTAATTCCGGGGGGGGGGAAACGGGAAACGGCGGGACGCGCGCGCGTCACGGTCGGACCGGCCGTCGCCGTCCGGCGAAAGAAAAACGGTCGCGCGGTGGCGGGGCGTCAAGGTCGTCTGCGGGCGGCGTCCGCAAGAAAGTGAGAGTAGCCGCCGCCGCCGCCGCCGCCGCCGCGGACGGTACAAATAATATAATACGCAGGTGCCTGTGCGGACGCGCGTACCGCTACCGGTACGGGGCGCGCGAGCGGTATGCCTCCTGCACGCGGCCATCCGCTTTTACTCGCGTCCGGTCCACTGGCGGGTGCACTTTCTTTACGCCGCCGCCGCATAGTAGAACCGTATACGCGGACGCGTAAACACCGGCGTACGATTTTTTCGGTTTAGTATACGGCCGCGTTCGTCGCAACCGGACCCGCCGCGGCAGCGACCGACGTACGACGCCCAGGCACCCGGCCGACAATTCCGCGCGAACGCCGCCGTCCGCTGGGTCACAGGAGGGTCCGCGAGCCGTGCACAGCCCGCGCTCTCCGTGTACGCGTACGCCGCGCGATCGCCCGCGTTTATGGTGGCCGGCTGCAGCCGTCGACTATGCGGCCGCAGCAGCTGCTGCTGCGCTTGTGCTCGTTGTTCGCGGTGACGACAGCGGCGACCGGAGGACCGTCGTCGTCGGCGGCGCCCGAGAAGACCGCGGACATCACGGTAAGTGTCGCGCGAAACGGATTCATTTTTTTTTTCTCGTATTTTTTCGCGTTTTTCTCTCCGGGTTACGGGACCGCGGCGTTTTCGCTCCGTCGCGGAACGGAGAAACGCTCCGCGGCGCGCGGACCTCCTGCGACGCGCCGCCCGAGAAATCGTCAACGGACATTCCGATACGTCCTCGGTTTCGTTATTTTATTATATTATATTATTCGCGCGTATTTATTGTTGCCGGCGTTACGGCAACAGCCGCCGTTGCTGTTGTACCTACCTACGCGTTATTATTATTATTACTGTACGCGGACGCGTTCTCTCTTTCTCGGTTTTATATAACTGGTTCGCGCGCGCGCGGTGTTTACTTTCTGCGGTAAAAGTAGTTCCGCCACCGCGGTCGTCGTCGGGAAAGAAAGAAAAACGAAAACGACGAGAAAGAAAAAAAACAATAACAATAACAATAACAATAATTCTATACGCGCCTATAAATAGTAATAACAAAATCGCCGTCAACGGATACGTCGTGCGGTACTATTCGGATTAATTGTTATCGCGACACGTGCTTATAAGCGTTTTGCTTGCAGCGGGACGACAGCGGCGGTCACGGCCCGGTAATACTGTCGACGTCGGCCACCGGCGGACCGTCGGACGGACAGCGCGACAAGCGCATATTCTTCGACGACATATTCGGCTCGGTCAGCTACGAACCGGAGGAAAAGTTGCCCGTGTCCAACTGCACTTGCAGTGAGTACCGTTCAAATTATTTTATTAACACTTATCACACACCCTGTGCACGCGTGTAACTATTGCGCCCCGTTTCACCGACGCGCGGTGCGCGAGACACGCGAGAGTCCGTTGGGCGTATCGCACGGCGGTGCGCGCGATGTCTTTGGGCCCCGGTGTGACGGGCCCGAGTCGATTTGGCCGTCGAACCGTCGACAGTTCGCCGGCGGTGCGATTCCAAAACGGCTAACGTAAATGCGCGCGGTTATACACCGTTTCCGTCGTACAAAAAGCGGGAACAGTAACGGCTTTTGACATTTTCTCCGCCGAAAAGCCGGGAAAAAAAAACTGTTGTATTCGCGTTTGACGAAATTCAAATTTCGAAAACGTGTCATCATTATCTTTAGGCTCTTCGCTGCGACACGTCGTAGTATCTCGGTTCTCTACTAGGATACTTTGGGATTATTATTTGATTTTCTTCATGTCCGTCATAAATAAAATGCACGAGTGCGTTTGAGCACATTTTTAGACATTTTTCAAAAGTACAATCACGTTGTTTCAACTGTTTCCATTAAAATAATATTATTCTCAATAAATAAACGCCCTCCTTCCCCCGGCGAGCCGAATATAAATATAGTTGCTGCGTAAGTAAATACCGTGCGCAATTCTAAAGAAATAAATACACCGAGCCATAGTAAATCTAATTTCGTTACTATACTTGTTATTATGTTCTTTGTACCTACCGTATACTTGTATTATAATTGTATACGATACGTGATTTATCCGTGCAACCACTGCACAACCGTCTGCTGTTGGACTTCGGTGATTCACTAATCAAGAATGTACGCGGCACGATCAAGATAATATCACGGATAAGTATCTACAATAATAATTCGAAAATTAATGTTTAATCCACGATACGTTTCGAATGCGTATGAGTTATGACTATCGTGAGTGATTTTATGACGGTTAGGTTAGGACTGTTGGTAAAGTACGAAAAACTTCAAGAAGGTGCGGGGGACTGTGTTTTTACCGGAATTTGAGCCAGGTCTCCGAGAACTGCAGACTAAACCCTGCCAAACTTTCTGCGGGAAATATGGAGCTAAAACATGTTTTTCAACCGCACACATTTTTTCGTGAAAACGTTGTAATATTATGTGCCAATACAGGGTTTACGAATAAACTGCCCAAAAAATGATTCTACGCGCAATCGTCTGTTCGGTGAAAATAAAGTAGAACTGTCTGATTACGGTGCATAATCTAATATTGTAAAATGTATTTTTAATAAAATTGCATTTAAAAATATCTCGCAGTGACGATAACTGGAGCGTCCGTCCGACCTTCGAAGACTTAAACTCCCCACCACATTAACCACTAGTTAAGACGGTCCGCAATAATGTTCGCATTATAAATGAAATATTTCGTGATGATTTCAAATAATTATACCTATACTGCGTAAAATACTATACACGCAGCTGTGGTAATAATATGTGCTCGCTAGTATGCTTCATATACTATAGAACTAGTGAGGTGACATGAATCCGGAATTCGGATTTCACAACAACAATTCGAGTTGGTTGTTTACTATTAAATTTTTTATTCTAAACGGTTTTAGGTTCAAATTTTTACAAAAATTATGGTATTTCGAAGCCGAATTTCGCTCAGAATCGTATTTCGTATCGTGACGCACATATATATAAATTAAATAACATTACGTACTTCCCACCAACAACAGTGGCACACCCAACAGCAGTAAAACAATTTTTTTTTTAATTATATCGTTTATTGTAGTGGGATTTCGCTTTACAAAAATGCGAATAATTTTGGAAACCGAAAATCGTAGTTCAAACCTGACATCCGGATTCGTAAAATAGTCAGGATTTCGGATTCTCGATAAAACTCCGGCCAATCCGGATACTTCCCGTCGCCGACCAACTAGAACTACAATATAATAGTGTCGTGTGAAACGATCTAACCTGCTATTACCTACTTTTGGCGACAAAATTATAAATTCGTCGAGCGTTTAACAAATCGGCCACGTCCGAAGCCCGGCTATTTCCTAAAACAATTAATAAAACGTTACCGACCCATTACTATAAAGAGAAAAAAAAATTCGAAAAAACTGTTTAAGTAAAACGACACCAACATACTTTCAAATAGGTATCCGTCGTAATTAAAAACCAAACTCCTGCCTAGTGTAAAATGTACCGGTTTACCGGCCGTTCGTATTGATTCAAGTGGACGGACTCGAGCAACGACGTAATAATATTTATTTTTTCAACTCGATCAATTTATGAAAATAATGCTATTTTATTTTTTACAGTGATCGTATGTTGTTTTTTTTTTTTTTGTTATGTCTACCAGAAATCTAATAAAATGTATGCATCTTTTCTAAAAACACAAATTTGGTCCAAAAACAACGAGAACATTTACTCAATAACGGTTTCTCTGTTATTTTCAGTTTTTTATTTTATTTTAATCTAGTCAAAAATAATCTTGGAAACCTAAATTGTTCACAGAATACACGTATTAGCCCTTTCCAAGCATAAAAGAATCAAAACATTTCGACAATTTTTGAGTTTGGTTTTCTGTGGATAAAATTGTATTTGGCCCAGCAAAAATTCTCGAAAAATCAACCCGAAATTCGTCGTTGGTTGAACGTATTATTATTTTGTTTTTTATAAGCGTTTTAAGTTCAAATTTTAACAAAAACTATAAAAATCACGCCCTCTAAAAACTTATTTAATTGAATTTCGCTCAGAATCATTTTTCGTTAGCGACGATTTATCGTCGCGTACGGAAATATATAACTCTACGTATCCTACTTTCCCAAAACTTAACACTTACCACAGTTGCACCTCGCATATTTGTCAGCATATACTTCAGCAGTATTTACCTTTTTCTTCGGTCGTAACGTACGCGTCCGGAATCACATTTTTCCGGTGTATGGATTTCGCCGATCCAGTGTACCTACATTTGCACTATTAAAATATATTAAATTGTGTATTATATTATTTGTTATTTATCGATACACTGACAACCGGTCCGTTGCGTTTGTTTAGATTGCGGAGTGCCTAATCAAGAGATCCGAATCGTGGGCGGCCGTCCCACCGGAATCAACAGATACCCTTGGGTGGCGAGGCTCGTGTACGAAGGCCATTTTCATTGCGGTGGGTCGCTCATTAACAGTGATTACGTGCTCACCGCGGCTCACTGTGTCCGGAAGTAAGTACCCATTACCCAATATTATAGTAAGTACCCAACGTCGCAACGAAGTGACATATTTTTCTCCTTCCGTCTGGAACGACGCGTAGAAGACTCGCACCGATCGGGGGCGTCTTCGGGTGAATTCCTCGGGAAAGGGGAGGAATTTCATAACATTTGGATTTCGAAATCGGGGCTTAGAAATTTCTAGATAATGGATATTTTGCAATATAAATGTGGTACATTGCACGGGGGAGGAGGCGAATGTACCTGGCCTCAAGGACGCGCTTGGGTCCAATCGAAAACTTTAACGGAGCCAGTTGGATAATATAAGTGGTTATTTTATTTTTAAAATTCCTTTGACTATAGAACAAGAGGGAACTCAAAAACAGTTTGATCTGTTTTGGAAACTTCTTAATTAATTCCGTAAAAAACTAAAATTTTTAATAAAACGGATCAACGTGTCCCCGGGAAAAAAATGGATCAAAAGTTCTCCACCGTGACCGGATCAACGTGTCTTCAAAACGAACCAAAATGCCCAGTTACCGATTTCGTCGACTTTGTATAAATGTTCGAAAATCTTCACGAGATTTTTTTATTAACGTATATGTATGTATACAATAGTACCTATATATACGTATTGTTTTCATTGAATTTTTAACCGTCGGAAAAACGTATAGCGAATTCCGTAGTTCTAAAACGTTTGATGTTCAAATTAATCGTCTGAGAAAATTCGTTTTTAAAACGCGAAAAAGATTATGCCCGCTACAGGAATCGATCCTCGAATCGTATAATATGTAGAGATCGGTCATTTCGCACAGATACGTCATGAAAAGTATACGCCGATTCGACGGGCCTATAAAAAAAAAAAAAAATAATCAAAAGAAAAATGTTAACGTTCGCGTCTGCAGTTTTCGACTGTTTTTATCAAATAATCTTTGTAAAAGAAAAAAAAACCCGATTTAAAGCTAAAGGGACGTGTCGCGTCCCCTATTAGAAGATAATGTGGTTATTTTTAATTTCCATACAACAGGTTAGTAAGCGTACTGTACTTATTTTTCGGGAATAAAATCGATTTTTCGAAAGCATAATATTATTATCATAACATATACGAACGGTTACGCTGACATCCTCGTTTTTAACGCCGCTACACCCGAATATACAAAAATTTAAACACAAAAAAACGCGTAAAAACGCGAATTATATAGGTATAATACGTACAATACCGCTATAACATTTCCACGTTATATTGATTCGCGCACCGTCATTATTTTAATTCACTGTCATTGAGAGATTTCGTCCTAAATTTAGCTATGCCCCAGCATGGAGTATCGGTTGCTCGATAGAAATGTACACTCGCGCATAGATACGAGTGTATAATAACTTTCCATTGCGAAATTATTCATGAAAACCGTTTTGGTGCGAGTGTTGCACTGCCACGGCAAACACATAATAATAATATTATTGTATCGTGCGGATAATATCGCAACATCAGAAAACGGCGTGTGTGCGGTAAACTCGAAAAACCGTAGTCTGAGAAAACCAGTTAAATACGGTTATTTTACGGATTTTTTCAACGTATGTAAAACGAAAAGTGTTTCGTCTTTCGCCGTAACGTGTTTTAAACATCTACAGTCCGTAAACACAATTATTTATTTAAACTGTATATAATAATATTTTTTTAAAAAATCGGATCATCACTAGACTCTAGAGCACTAACCGTTAGTTGTAATTAACTGTAACTGTAACTTCATTTTGTAGTTACGAGAAAACACGATATTGAAGATATTGAATCGTAATTAACTGCATTATTTTTACCATGGGAAAAGTCGTATAATTTAAAATCGCATTTTATTTTTTTTTTCTTAGATACTACTCTATCTACCTATTGTTCCGACAGTGCGACATTATTTATAAAAGGGTATTGGAGTAATGAACGCCACGTCACCGTAGATATGTTTACTATTGCAATTAAAACACTTTTTATCGATTCGGGCCTTGCAGCGGTTCTCAAAAACTGCTCCCGAACAAAAATATCGTATATTGCGAAGCCCCTCCCCCGCCTCATCTACTACTTTGCGTATCCCCAAATATTAAGTGTGCTTTAAGAAATCGTTCTTTATTTTAAGCCCCGGGTAATAGTTGTAAAAATAATTAAATATTTACTTTTTACTCATTCGCTTGTTGTTCAAATATAAATAGTAATAAACGCACGCATCATATACGATAGTACCTACCTATACACATCATGCAGACGGCGTGATTTCGATTTTTTTCTACCACAGAGGTGGTTAATTGTTATTATCGAAGATTTGTAGGAGAAAGTTTGAATAAATACTCGTTTTCGTTACAATGATATTATATTATATTATAATGGTTTTATCCGATTATCGCCTATAATAATAATATTAGCTTAACTTCGTATATTACCATATTCATATATGTAAATGGCGATGTTTTTTCCATGCGTACAATATTTTAGTATATTTTATATCTGCGCAGGTTAAAAAAATCTCGCATTCGGGTGATATTCGGCGATCACGACCAGAGTACGACGTCGGATGGAGAAACCATCACCAGAATGGTGTCTTCGATTGTACGCCATCGAAATTTCGACGTGAATTCGTACAACCACGACGTGGCTCTTTTACGGTTAAGGAAGTCGGTGTCGTTCTCCAAATCGGTGCGTCCGATCTGCTTGCCGCCATCGTGTACGTGTAAAACAATACCCTACCTAGCATATTATTACCACGAAGAAAAAAAAAAACCTGCTGTACTTAATCGTGTTGGTATCGTTCGTTAACTTTTCTTTGTTTTTTACAGCCCAAGAACCATCCGGTAAAACGGGAACGGTGGTGGGTTGGGGCCGACTTTCCGAAGGCGGAAATCTGGCTGACATCGTCCAAGAAGTGCAAGTGCCGATTTTGTCGTTGGCGCAATGCAGGGCTTCGAAATACCGGCCGCAGAGGATCACTCCCAACATGATTTGCGCGGGAAAGGGAATCCAAGACTCTTGTCAGGTTTGTGTATACTACTGCAGTGTTTAATTATTTGTAACCCTGTTGTCAACCTCCGTCAGTAAATTATTGTAATGTGTTCGACGTTGCATTTAATGTATTAAAGGAAAACCGGACTCGAGCACAGAAAAACAATTGTATGAAATAATATAATAATATGACATAAATCGTATACATGAAATTGAAATTCTGTCCGTTTGACTGCATGTCTGTCTGTGCAGTATACAAATCTATACAGTTTTATTACGATACCTTAATGAACTTTTCACACTTGACATTCGAAACAAAAAGAATATCGCTGTCTACTTTCTATCTTGAAATTCAACTCTTAAAGGGCGACTGACAGACTGGCACGATGTTTTCAGTATAATTGGAGCGAAAATTGAAATGGTCATTCGTGTCACCTGACCTTGGTGACACGGATGAAAAAAACCAGTAACTATTGTTTAATTTGATTGTTAAAGATAAGAAAGTATCCTTTAAAAATATATATATATAGAACCGAGGAACAACGGTTAACTGTGATAGAGGAAAAATGGTGAAAACGAAGAGACACGTTTAATTGAATTTGTATTATTAATTTCTGTTTTTGAAAGTATCGAGTCCGATTGGAAAATACCGAGTAATTCAGTTTAAGTTTAGAAAAAAAAAAAAAAAAAAAAAAACAAGAAAAACGGAATTAAGAAAAAAATAACTCTCCGTCGTACGGGCGATAGATAAGATTAGGGAAACATGATACATTAGCTTAAGGTCGCCTCGCCTAACCTACCCACTGATTTTTCATTCCTTTACAATTCTCATCGCGATAATATTCCGACGACCGGTTTAATAATATTTGAATCCCCGGAAATGCGATTCTATTACCGTCACAAAAACAACACTGTGATTATTTTTCGAATACACCTATAATTACGAAAACGCCGACGAGTCCGAGTATACGCCGAATCCGTAATTCATCCGAAACCACACACAATGCGTGGGTAAACTTTCGAATATTACTATACGTAAAACTATTATAGTTGGTACCCAACGTGAAATCGTGACTCCAATTATGCACGCATAAAATAACATTGTCGGTAATATTATTTCCGTTCTGTTACAGGGGGACAGCGGAGGACCTTTGTTGATAAACAGCGAAGTCGACGACAAATTGGAAATAGTCGGTGAGTTATAATATCTTGTCGGGTTTAACCGACGTACTCAAACGTTCACGCAGTGGCGGCTCAAAGTATTTTTACCTTGAATCGCCGATGAAAATTGTCCACTCACCCACCCACCCACACCTCAACCCCACAATGCCACCACTCTACCACAAATGCATTGGAATTTGTTCGAAATTTATCGAATTTCCGCTGTCTAAAATGACACGATTTGTTTTGCAATGACATAATAACTTTTGTTATATTTCTGAACGTCCGCGACCCACTCGCGCGGTTTTTTGTAAATCGCGTGATTCAAATATATCTCCTTCGAGCCGCCACTGCATCCACGACTACCTCAATACACGTCGTCGCGAATCGGAATACCTAACCATTCTAACATAACCGAATGGTGTCATCGCCGCAGTGTTTGTTTGATTTTGCTATGTCGTTCGTTTTGCAGGCATAGTTTCGTGGGGCGTCGGTTGCGGACGACCCGGTTACCCCGGCGTATACACCAGAGTCACCAAATACCTGGAATGGATACAGAAGAACATGCGAGATACGTGTGCTTGCATTCGATAGCCACCGCGAGCCACCACGTCAAAAATGTACATACGAATAAACCGCGTGTAGTATAATAAACGACCGTACCCTACATATACTATATTATAATGTTATACGACTTTAAATTATTATTATTATTATTATTATTATTTATTCGTACTTCGTGATGTCTAAATTTAAGTTTTGATAAAATAAAATTTGAAATTTGAAAAACCCCATCATTTTGTTAACAGTTATAATAATACGCATACATAAAAAGAAAAAAAAAAATAATAACATCACCCCAACTAACCTTGTTTTTCTAATGCACGGCTGATAATCATTTAAATTCCTTCTTCGTACCAGAATTTGACGGGTCTCTTTCTCCGTTTTGTTATATGATCAAGTATAATAGCTCTTCGCCTCGTTCTGTGAGGCGCCCGAGAACACCGCAGAATACGATCGTCTGAACAATGTCCGTATTTTTCCACGTCCACGTACTGGGTCACTCTGGCTTGTACTAAATTTCATTGTATCCCTGCAACGTCTGTGCTCTTATTCTATTTAATGTTTTCCACGCGGGAGGCAGTCATACCTATACCTAATTAAGAGACTTTTCAAATTTGAGACCCTGGAAATGAAAGTTCCCCTACCATATAGTTGAGTCAACTCCTAAAACATTATAAGTATTACAAGCGAAAAACTGCTACGGATATTCTATCAACCAATGAACAGGTAACAGAAGACAGGTGTGTTTTTTTAATAGTGTAGTAATATTTGACAAATAATCAAATATTATTAATAAAGAGTTTAGTAGAAAAGCGAATATTTTCATGTGCCATATAAACTTGTATAATTTATTGATTTTCTCAGGCTCCGGTAAGTGTGTTCAAATAAAATGAGTGGGGTGGACGATACATACAAATCTTGACTCCTTACGTGAACACAGTTCAACACGTTACTGAATAAATTAGCAGATATTATTATAAATATACTTACTTAACTTTCAGATTTAAACTCGACTAGACGTACGATATATGTAAAGGAACGAAAAGCAGGTATATGAGTATTTGTTTACGAATGAACACTTGGCTCTAAAAAATGTTGATATTCAAGTTCACAAACACGATACATAGAAATAGACAATTTAATATTTAAATTGGAGAAATGGTACCTATTAAAATAAAGAAAAAAATACAACATTAATCTAAATAGAGAGTCTGAATTTCGAGAGCAGATTTTTTCGTTTTTCTATATCACATTCGGGTGACATACTTCCAATTTAGGATAGGGGATACTCAATTTTACAGTATTATTTTCCCAGAAATAACCATTTAGGTTCAAGCGGGAAGGCTGAATTATTATACTTTTTGTCTAAATTGTAAATGTTCGAGCGGCACTCGAGTCGAAAACAGTTTTGAGAACACTAATTTCCATTCCCACACACAGGCTTATAACTGAAAATGGTTTTTATCATTGGCATGGTTTAAAATGAGTTTTTATACAAATAAAAAAAGCGTTTTTTAAACTTTTAAAATGTTATTAAAAATAAAAATAGTAATATTTTTATTTATTTATAAGAAACGTAATTTAAAAACTCCGTTCTGTTTATTTATTTTTGAACATATAATGAAATATATTTTTCAGTTTCGTTTCTTTACGTTTGAAAAGTTTAAAAAACAAAAACGATTTTTAATTATACCTGTGCGTATAATATTAAAGCTAATTTTGAACCGTACCAATGATTAAATTGTAAACGGGAAAGAAAACTGATAGTGTTTTCAAAACTTTTAAATAAATTACCTATATTTTGTGAAACTTTTTCGTCCAAACACCTTTCTTGACGAGCGCAATTCGACCTTACCCAGTCCGAGTAAATCGGCTAATAATATTATTATTGTCATTATTATATACCTACATAATATAACTATTATATTCTTCTTGCGGGACGATGCGTCGGTATCTGACACATACCTATCGTTTATACTTCCGTCGTCGGATCGTTTTTCCGGAATTCCGCGTACCGAAGAAATGAGAGAGAAAAAAAAAAAACACATAAGTATTCGTCAGTGTCAATGTGGACGAAGGTGGGGGGGGAGAGGAGAAAGAAGAGGAGGAGGAGGAGGAGGATGAGGAAGACGAGAGGTAGCCGTTATATTGTAACTATCTAGTGTCATTACGCAAGCCGAACACGTTTTATAAGAACCCTCCTCCCCCCCCCCCTCGCGAAGTGAAATTGGCATCCACAGAAAAGCGGATTCCCGTTTGTTGTGTCCGAGCCGTAGGTTCGTGTGTGTACTCTCTCACTCTCTCTCTCTCTCTCACTCGCTCTCTCTCTCTCTCTATCTCTCTCACTCATTCTCTCACTCTCTCGTGTATGCAGACATATAGGTATACATTATACTTTGCATTATACTTGCGCATATATACCACGGTACGAAGCCTCGACGATAATATGCCCGCCGATATGTACCGTTAAACGCCACTGCTCGTGTAACCACACTTCGGGTCACAGTCATGACACCGAGACGCCAAGGTCCGTTTCTCGCGGGCGTTTTGCTCGTATTAGCGTGCTCGACGCAACAGGCAAGTACAGAACCGTATACCGAAACATAACACTCGCAGAACTACCGTTTTGTTTGCTTTTTTTCGCGTAAAATTTACCCGGTAAATCTCCAAGGTTCCCGTGAACTCCGGGCCGAAATGTATACGCATTCGTTTATGCCATCAACGTTTCGAATGCCTATGTATCAGCTGTGCACCGACGGTCATCTGCTATATGATATATTAATATTCTATTTTCGCGTGCCGTGTTACAGGGCCGCGGTATGAGAAACATATTCTCCGGCTTGGGATTCCTGCGCGCGCCCACGCCCACGCAGATCGTAACGGCCGCGGAAACGTTCAACAAAAACGACGACCAAGATTGCGATTGCAGTGAGTACCTCTATTTAATACCCGATACAAAATACGTATTGTAATGTATACGTTACCGGCAATATTGATGTTCCGGTATTATTCACAATGCCTAGTTATTGTGAATAATGCTGCAAAAAACACCAGGAAATGTGCACAATCATTATAATGGCTGAGTATTATGAATAATGCCCAAAGTAAATTAAGCGATACAATTGAAGTACCTACAAACATTATATAATTAATATAAAAACATGAAATAATACACAAAATGGTGCGATATCTTATCATAATCGGGAATGAACCCCCGATTCGTTACACAAAACTACGTCGGGTAGGTAAACAGGGAAAAGTCAAAACGATTACACAGGTGGAACTACAGACATTTTTTTTTTTTACTTTGCCTAGAATAAATTCGGTATTTCATAAAACGCCTAGGAATCACGTAAAATACCTAGGTAATGTTTGAAATAATATTGTATATCATACATTTTATTAATATTGCCTAAAATCAGTCGGTTATACCTATATATGATGCCTAGGTATTATGCAGAATACCTAAACTATCAATAATGCCGGTAACATATACAAACTGTTTCGTTACTCGGGCTGGCTATAAAGGCTAAAGTGGTAATATAGTTTGTTGGCGAGTTGAAATCAAGTATTGAAAATTCGTACTTTTGTGAACGTAACTATAATAATTATTGAACTCAATCCGCGAACGGTTTAAATTCTGCGACGTATTTGGCGCCGAATAATATTCCGATCGAATGAGTTTAAAAAAAATATGTAAAAACTACCTACTTGCTTCGAGATTTTTTCCATTTCGAGTATGTACCGATATATTTGTTTCAAATCTATGTTATGTATTATATATTTCAAATGTGATTCTATACCTGATTGTATATTGATGTTTCGTATATTTGTATCATCCTAATGAGTCTTTGGTACAGGGAGAAGAAAGACTCAATGTTTTTTTGTTTTGATCATTTTTGTCTTGAATAATTTCCCCCCTTAATTGTTGTGATGTAAATGACATACACGTATTATACTGAAAATTAAAATATCTCGAATCACTATGAAGCAATTGTTCCAATATGTCATTTAGCCAATTTTCAAACTTATTAAATTAATACGTTAGCGTATTAATTACGTTTAGATTTTGGTTGGATTTAAATTAATTTATTGATACACAGTCGAGATTAAAGTGCAACACAGAAAACATAATAATGGCAATGAATTGTGTTAGAACGATAACATCAAATTCTAAAGCAAAATATGTATGATATACCTATCTGAATTGATAATATTTTTTTTTTTTTTTTTGAAATTTCATTATTTGCAAAAAGAGACATTCCGTCTGGAGAGGTCTGAGACGGAAGTCCCAATATAAATAATTAATAAGGAAACACTAAAAAAAAAAAAAAATAATAATATATCTCAGAGGAGATACTCCTGGTACCGTATCAAGGGAGATACGGTACCTTGCACCACCACCTCCCCCCCACCGATTCGAGCACTGGATACGCGTCATTGGAAGTTCGCTAATTTGTTCAAATCGAATTTTTAATTAAATACTATAAATTAAAACTAAAATATAGGAGATGGCTACTTTACAGTTTTAATTTTTTTTCTGGCAGTCTATAATTGTAAATGATGATAAAGTCGAATTCGTTTTCGCAAACTTTAAAAACGTACAGACAGACACAAAATTTACTTTTTAATTAAAAGTTTAAATTATTATTAATTTCCCCATAATATTATACCTATGCTGCTTTTAGTTATATATAATTGGGAAAAGCGAATCCACAGTAGGTTATATTTTCGTTTTAATTATAAAGTTCAATATTTGCAAATAGAAATTAAGTTAATTTAGGCCTGTACATAAATTACTAATAAAGTTTCTTTTGGTATGAACAGAATATTGTATAACTTATCACTAATAAGTTATAAGTTATTAATATAACCCTTAGAAAGTATATAAACTGGCTGTATAGTTTTATGAAATAAAACAAAATTTACCGCCACTTAATACGAACATTTTCATATTTTAAATTTATAATGTGTAAACCAAATGATTACAATATAATATGCATTATATTATTATAGGTAACTATAATAGTACTATAGATTGCGATGTAATTGATTTCGTAGAAAACGATTTTAATTCAAAAAAGTCAATTTCTATTCGATAAACTAATCTTTTTCTTGTAAAATTGGGCCGGAGCATAAACACTTCAAGACTAAATTACGAAAACCAAAAATAATTTGAAGAACAAGTTAATTTTGTACAAAAACTGCTATATATGGCGTGCTACGGTATCCAAATCTGAAGAGTCGCCAAATCTTCAAACCTACGAAAAATCCAATATTTTCAATCAATAACAATCTATTTGATAACGGGTACTCCTCCTCGCGTCTTCGAATCTTAGCTACACTCCGATCTGCAAATAAATACCATCTCTAAAACCACGTCCATCGTCTCTAAACGATCCCGTTTGTCGAATCATATAAATCCCTTCACTATAGATCGTAACTATGACAACATCCCCGGAAACCCACCTAGACGATTAGTTCGTCGTCGATGTAGTATAGACACCTCGCAAACTCTTAACAATAATGTCAACTATAATCATTGCTGAAAATATCGACACTGGATGGCTTATTTATTTCGGTTTTTCTTCTCGCCGTGTTATCAAACCGCCCATACCGTCCGTTTTGTAAACGTTATTTACAGATTGTGTGTTTTTTTATAAATATTATTTTAAAAAAGCAACCACAAAATCAATATTCAAAGTTGTTATATTATTAAGTCCGCGCGAAGGATGACATTGACCCGCGGCTTCTCTGCGAACGCCGCCGACCGTTTTTTTATTTTAATTTATACCCACGTATAATCATAGTTTTTGCCGGTATCGTACTATTTTTGTCCGTTTTCAAATTTGCATTTTGATTCGTTTCGACCGTTTGTGTCCGTACAAACTTATATCGTAATAATCGAAAAAAATATTATAATAATGCAGACATCTGAACCGAAATATTTCCCCGGCTTTTTTCGTTTGATGTAGTGTACGCGTCGCACGAACGCGCAGATCACATTATATTACAGAGAAGATTTGAAATACTATACGCCGTCGCGGGGGGTCCGCCGAAATGTCCGAGCATTACGTTTGGCCGCCACCTATAGGGGTATATTATTCTTCTTATTATTATTATTATTATTATTATTTACTATTAGTTATTACGTTTTCAAAGTCGTGCTGGCGGCCAAACGCATCGGCCCGTAAATATTCGAAAGGTATTGCGCGTCGGACCAAAGTCAACGTCCGTAATAATATCGGGGACTTCACTCGGACATTATACGATTCGGTCGCGTCTCCGACATAATATATTCGCGAAAACCATCCGACCGGTCGACCGTCGCAAAAGAAAAAAAAATAATCGAAAAAAAAAAATATATATATATAGTACCCACGCAGAATCGTATTTCGACCCGAAAAACCGATCAGCTTTGACCGCGTCGTGTGATACTTTGCGGACTCGCGCCCGGCTTTTGATTTTTCCGAAACGAATTACTACTACTACTACGTAGTATTACGCGTGCGATTCGTGTTTCCCCCCTCCCCCCCAAGCAAAGGTTTCATATTGGCCGAGAACGGCGCATTACATGTATGTATACGATTCGTACCAACGCGCGTTCAAAGGAAAACAAATATATGCAGGTGTATCCAATGCGCAGTCGGGACCGATGCAGTGTATGCGGTAGTACAAACGAACAATTTTCTTTGATCGCGTTTGTGTGCGAATTTTCAATACCCAGGTGACTTCCTACCGTCTCCGTCGCCATTGCGAACCGCGGTGACCCGTAAAAATAATTACAAAATATAAATCTATATAATGTGATACTACAGCCACTGTACGAGTGTCGGTGACGCGAACGAGAAAAATAATATACATTTAAAATCAAAAGAAAACATTTCTATTTTCGATAACGAGAAATGCCATCACTGTAAAGATATTTATTTTTTTTGACGGTAAAATTTTAAATCAAATCGGTTCTGTACGAAAAAATATTATTTAATGTCAACTATACGTATTATTTTTCCCGTTTCTCGCGGGTACACGATTAATCGCCACCTTTTACACGCAAAAAGCTTACACTGATACTGGATATATAGATAGGGAATGCTGAAATAAAAGCAGATCTAAAAAACGGTTACAAGAAAAGACTATGAATAATACCTATACGATCGCAGATTACCTTTTTTTACTACCTACCTACATCTTATCCCGTCATAGACATTGGTACAATTTGTTTGCCACAACAATCATTTTGAGTAGGAACCGGAGAATACTGTTGCGATGATGACTCACGTCTAACGTCAGTTGATGATAATAGGTAATCTAGGTATATTATACCATACCGTTGAAATCTATAAAATCAAAATTTCATAAAATTGATCTGAAATTTGTTTTAAATTGTATAATAAGTAGTTACTGTGTAGGTACCGGGTATCTGTTTAAACACAATAAAAGTATAACTGCAACAATAATCGTAACACTTTGAGTTTCCAGCTGCACGCGCGGCTTCATTTCACTTATACTATTTCCAATGTAAGTACTGTTCTAAAGTCGCCAGTTGCTTCATGTAGGACATTTTACCATTTATCTAATACGAGACGACTGAGTGATTTAAGCATTTATTTTAATCGTTTTCGCCTGGTAAAAAATATGATTTATAAATTAAAATAGTAAATATACCTATAATATTAATAGCAAATTTGTTTTATGCGTGTTTTGACATTTACCAAATGCATACTGTCTAAGATAATATTTCAACATATAAAATAGGTACAATTTAATAGAATTATTATTAGAAACAAACTGGCCTTTATTAAATGTTTACCTAATACAATTTGTTTTGAATTTATTATTGGTTCTCTCTCGATGCCATTTTTCAAATTTTTATTACATTTCGCAGATTCTAATACCTATATCTCAATATCGTACGTTGTTTTACAATCAACAGATAGCGGCTTTATCAAATCTATTTTTCTTTTTTTAACGGGGTTTTTCTTTTATTTGCATGGTAACACGCAATATTTCAGCCAAATAGACATTTTGAAAACTACCTATTTTTAACTTCTGCAGTTTCGAATAACAGTCTTAATTTTTTCAAGCGACTTTTTTTTTGTTTTTTTGACTAATAACATGTACGTATTCCTATCTGAAAAATTACTGTCTCGAGTTTATCGAAAAAATATGATTTTTCTGAATTTTCAATAAATAAAAACGTTAAATGTGTAATTTAATAATGATCTTACTTACAAATTTTTTCCCACAAAACAGCAGTCAAATTATTTCACTTTTAAAGTTATGCGTTTTAAATTTGTTGTAAAAAAAAATCCAATCGCAATCGACCGGTAGATCGCGGACAATTTCAATATCGATCTCCCTTTGTTAGAATTCATTTATATACAACTAGTAGATAAATCACCGATAATTTCCAACTTATTACATCGGTTTTAGTCAGTTTATCAAGTAATGCTGTTCAACAGATATTATTATGTGGCCAATTTTATTTCTGGTATATCATAATACCATATTGATATTTGTCGTAAAAAAAAAAGTGTGATGAAAAACATTATTCAAACTATAGAATTTAATTTTATTATTTGTACATGTATGGATATTATTAATACACATAACCCATTATAAATAATTAATAATTATACGTTTTTTTTTTTTTTTATGGAAGTCGATCGTCAACGGAAAAATATTTCTTAATAGATCTCGGCCAAAAAAAAATGCCACCACTGCTATAAATCTATACCACGAACAAATTATATTTCAATACCCTAGCATTTTTATCATTAGCACAGATTTGTTCGATACAAATAATACCGATATCGCATATCGGTCAATATTGTAACTATCGGAATATCGGTATTATTTGTGTTTTCGGTGTTTTTTACAATGCCGATATTTGACCCGGTAGAAAAATGTCTCTCGAATTTGAGCAAAGCGTTAACAAATCGGTATGTCAAAAATACAGGTCTTCAGAAAAAAATCATCGGATGTCCACTAATAATAACAAAACAATTTTAGGTACCTGTTTTGTTATTATTATAAAATCATAAACCATCTGCAGAATATAACTGTAATTATGTAAATGCTTTTTTTTTTCGATTGACTTCGTGCACGGATGAAACTTCTATTCGTGCGCGTAGGCTAGAACTACGAATTAAAAAAAATATATATATACACACGATATTCAATTATAATATCATATCCGAGTACGATTGACCTTAAATAAAAACTATATTGTGTTTGGTTGAAAATACCTATATTAAAAACAATTACCCACAATACGCAGTTCTTTTCAAAAGCCGTGGTTGCGGATTTAAAATGAACTATACAGAGTGATTATTTGAATATTATTTATAATATACGACGATTTCCAACGTAATTAATTTAATTTTGGTTTTTTTTTTTTTTTATCAACGTTGTTTTCCAAAAATATACCCTTATACCCGTAAACACGGCCAAATTTAATACACGATATTGATAACAACCTCCGATATTGATATTCTCTTCGAGATCAAATTTAAAATCGTATTGTTCTAATTCGGTATATCCGACCGCAACCGCGACAGTGTAACGCATATCAAAATTGCTTTTAGACAGATATTCTTTTTGCGAACCGGAGTGAAACAGAATCGAACGCACTCGACATTTCCGTGTAGTAATCGCTACGGGTTCGTCATAAAAGAATCACTCTGTATTATAATAAACACGTCGTATGTATTATATTATTGTTTTAAGACTCCGTGTTTTGTGTGAATAAAAAAAACAGGTTGTGGATCTCCGAATGTCGACACGAAAATCGTGGGCGGCGACCCGTCGGGCGTGCACGAATACCCCTGGATGGTCCGCCTGTCGTATTTCAATCAGTTCTACTGTGGCGGTTCGCTGATCAACGACAGATACGTGCTGACGGCCGCACATTGTGTCAAAGGGTAATGTCAATCAAACTATTCAGACTCAATAATGAATTTCGGATTTTTCAAACTAAAAAAAAAAACAATGATCAATGCATACATTTACATGTCCGCTATTATATATGAATACGAGCAATACTATGTTCATAGCATCTAATCGTGCTATATTTATTTTTTTCCAAAATAAACATAAGGTAAACCACAACGGTTGTGCCACCGTTCCAATGAATGCCATTGGCGTACTGTATTATAATGGAACAATAGTTTTAAGAGTTGACACGACTTAAACATTTAAGGAATGATAACACAAATCGAACATTCTCAACGTTTATCTAAAGATTTATTAAGATAATAACCTTTCATTTAAGATTAAATATAGGACTGTAGTTTTATATTGATAATTGTAATTAATTTTAGAATGTTCTAAATTGCTTAAACTGGATGTCTTTACCCCAAAAAGTGATTTTACATTCCGGAAGTCCGATATTTCGATGCCACGAATGCAGTGATACTCAAAAAAAGTTTGGAAAACATTGGACTAGTGTGTTATTACTACACTATAAACATAGTTTAGGCATCACTGCATGAATGTCAAAAATAATTTGAAAAAAGGATATTATTAAATAAGATTAATTCGAAGAGACATAATCCTCTAAAATCGTTTTAAAATTATATTTTTCAGTGGTGCAACTAGGGGTGGGTATAACCCCCTCTTCCTCCGAAATTTCAGATTTGTTTATAAATTCTACTTGCATAAGTTATTTTTATTGTAATTACAGACATTTCTATGTAATTTTGAAATGTTTAATACATACTTAATTTATTATTATAATTAATCTATATCACCTCCTTCCTCCTTCCTGAAAATGAATCCTAGTCGCGCCACTACTAACTTAAAAAAAGTTATCCGTTTTTCCGTAAACGTGTTTTCATCATGCAATATTTTCACCTTTATTTTATTGGTTCCGGGAGAAAAGTATTAAATTCAATTTTTAATTTTTTTGTTTTATATAACTTGTAATTTGTTCCCCTTTATTGTTCGGTTAAAATAGAAATTTTCTAACACGTGTTTTACTGAAAATTAAATTAATATTTTAAATCACTATGACGTATGCTTTTTGTCTGATTGAAAAACACGTCATATAATATTTATACGCCATTCAGAACGCCATATTAATGTCATTTAACAGTTTATCAAAATTTAATTTGCTTGCATTGAAAACTATGAAAAATTGACTGAGGACCTTCTTCCCCAGGACCAATGATTTATACCTATCCGCACGACCATACGTAAATACGCAAACAATTGCGGTTAAAATATAACATAATATTATACTATATTATTATGTTATCTTTGCAATACTGAATGAAATTATTATTTGCTTATTATGTATTTATATCTAATAGTTATGTTGTTTGTATTTATGCCCTGTACACACACATGCGTCGGCTCTCGTACAAACACGTTGTACGATACATAGATTCTTTTGGCCGTTGGTCAAAATCACCTTTGGCGAACACGATTATTGCAACGCCACCAGGAAACCCGAAACCCGCTTCGTCCTGAGGACCATCTTGGGCGAGTTCAGCTATCTCAACTTCCAAAACGATTTAGCTCTACTCCGACTCAACGACCGCGTACCGATGACCGCGACCATACGGCCCATCTGCTTGCCCACCGACCCGAGTACGTTATCTATACATAATTTGTAATATTATTATTATTATTATTGTTTGTACATCGGTAAATGTATCCATTTACGGGCGTCTCGTCGTACAACAATAACAATGATTAATGATTATTATTATACGTCCAGACCAAGTCAGTAGCGCAGTGGAAAACAAATTTCGTGAGAGAGAGGAGAGAATTTCGTGAGAGAATTCTACAGTTCTCAAATTGACTAAAAAAAAAAAAATTAATTTTCCATAATATTTAAATTAATAAGACGATCGGAAAATCATAATATTATATTTTATTGGTGCAGTAAACCGCAATGGATTACTTAGTTTTTTCCAAAGAATAACACTATATGTAACTATTTTGTATGCACTTAAAAAAAGTAATTGTTTGAAATATTTGGGAACGGAGGTTGAAGGGCTATAGCCCCTCGGCCTACCCCTTGGCTAGGCATTATTTTTTTGAACTAAAAAATAAGCGAAAATAAACTTTGAGTTAATATTTTAATAATTCTATGGAATATGTTACAAATTTCCATAGCACTCTGCTATAGATTTAATATTAAATCAAAAAAAATAAAAGTCGTTTTTGAAAAGGTAGATTTTTTTTTTATTATTATTTGTACCAACACTAGCTGTATTGTTAATTTTTGACAAAACTCGGGGAAAATGTCGTGGGTATTCCGAATTTTATCGAAGAACTAATGGTGAGTTCGAATTTTGACGAAAATCATAAATATCACAGCATTTCCAAACAAGTTTGACCGAACTTCGCTCAGAATCGTATTTCACCAGCGACGATTTATCGTTGCGTACAAATAAAATTTAAATAATTGTATGTGTCTTACTTTCCCGACACCCAGCCTATTTTTATTTGCAGATAAATTTAATACATTTGACGGTGATAATATAAATAACGATAATCACGTAATAAAATACCTACTCCGAATTATCGTTGGAAGTCTAAATTTCCAAGTTTGGGTGGGTATCACCAGCCCCTCGTCTCCGGCCCTGATCAACAACTAAAACGACAAACTCATCATTAATCCGTTTGATTCCCGTACAGTGTTTACCAATACAAAAGTAACAATGCCATTTCCACTTTCCGGTGTTCAATTTAAACGTTAAAAGTAAATAATATTACGTTGAAAGTTTATGAACAGACGGATACGAACGGTTGTTTTAATTATAAAATTCAATTTTATCCGCAGTCGTACGGTGTAATCGCGTCGATAAATATACTTTTTGATGTAAATGACGGACGGAAAAAGGTTTTTTTGAATTCACATCGAGCTATCTATACATATAAGTACTTATATATGTATACATCGTTTTCATTAGACAATTTAATTAAATCCCGTTTGATTTGTCAGGACCACGTCAATTTTTTTTCCCCGTGCGCCCGTGACATCAGAACGTAATTATGACGTACGTTTTTTATTCAAGTTTCACGTTCCGACGGATATTAATACGTTTTGTACATGAATATAACGGTGGTAGCGGTGGCGGCAGTTTCCTGACGATAGTTTATGCTACGATTATAATTATTTTTGACGTATGTTATGTACACAAGCGTGTACCTATATTGCTGTGTGTTAATAACAGTACCTACGAGTGTAGCACCTATATGCTGTAGAGTATATTGGTGCTTACAATGGTACGTTGGTTTAACATCGATATTGATGAAAAAATAACCGCGCTCTAACGATCATGAGATGAACAAAACAAACATATATATATATATATATATATGTATATATATATATATATAGAGAGAGAGAGAGAGCCACAATAAGAGGCGTGATATCTGCAGCAGTCATAAATATAATAGGACATAGAAATGCAATGGTGTAAACGGGGGGAGGGGGGGGATCAGACCAGGTTGCACACTTGAGACTCTTGAAAATATCAATAGGGTCGCAATAATATAGTTTTGTTACTCCAACAAAATCCTGTTGTAATCAATTTACTTCCGACTTACTTCCTTTTCTATCCTGAGGCCGAAAATACAAATCGCGGCACGAACAAATACTACCTATGCCGTGTGTCAATGAATACAATTTTCCCTCTTGGTATTGTGGCGGCCGAGCTTCAAATTTCCCTGCTCGTAAATTCGGTCATCTAGTCGTTTTTTAGACCTGTAATGAATGGGTATACACTTGTGTACCGTTCGCCAAATAATATTAAGCGTACTATTATTAAGCTCCGTAGTTAGTTCTAGGGCAGTAAGTAACAACATCCGAACAATTATTTGTATATTATTTCGAAATATTTGAGTTTTTAATACGAGTCTTTTCGATCCCCAGCAAAAGTACCGCGAATCCGAAACGTTTCGTAACACGTGTGTTTACGTACATGTTTCGACATATTATCGTACGTATTTTTAAAATACACACGGATTATACAATAAGCGAAAAAACAGTATCAGACATGTTGGGTATATTACACAGAAACTAAACAGAATAAAAAAAAAAAAGTGACAGTAACCGATCGCGATACACGACAACTTTGCTTGTATCGGCTTACACGCGGCATTTTCGTTTAGTGCCCATTGATGGGAATCGTCACCGACAACGTAACAGTTGAGAAACACAAGGCGGTTCAATAACAAATTAATTTCCCCCCCCCCCGAAACGAATACGCAGTGTCGCTTGCTGGCCACTGCCTTTTAGCTCGGGCAGACAGCGCGCGTGAGCACGCGATGTGCTGTTGTTTACTGGTCGACGCCCGTGATAAATCGGTACGTGTAATACCGCGGCGCCCGTACGTCGTGTGAGCAGGTACGACCCGCAGTCCGCGCGCACTACTTTCGCGGGTACATGCCCGCCCGATTTATCATGTTATCCGACCGCGTGTCGCGGTTAAGCGCACGCTTCACGAATAATAATAATAATAACAATAATAACAATAATGGTAAGTCGACGCGGACACGTGTTTAACCCGACGGGCTATGGCATTCGGTTCCGCGGTGGGAAATACACGCCTGCGAGCGTTCCGCCTAGAAACGCGTACAAGGCGATCGGTCCTCCGTAACACGACGGGAAAGTAAATCGGTTTTTCTCGCGGCATTTTCTATCCGGGAAACGTTGAATGCAACGACAGCTCTGAAACGTCGCACAACCGTCATATTCCGTTCGCCTCCCCCCCCCCTATCGTATATATATATATGTATATATACGGGGGGGGTGGGAGGGGCCGAAACCGCTGCCGCCTTTCGATTCTCGAACAACGGTAATCGGTCTCGCGAAAGGCCCGGCACTTTGACGGCGAACGGGCGCGAGGCGAAAAAACGAGAAAAAATGAGTATCGCGATATCAAGTTTCGGTAAACCGTCGCGGTTCACGGATCTAACCGGCGGCCATTCGTTTCGTACCGCAGTTTTCGTCCTGAACGTCGCTTGTTCTCGATTCACGCCTAACCGGAATGTTTGTTTATTATAATTGTTCAAAGGGCGCCGGAGTAAACGTCGCACGCGGGACCGCGGTTTCTCGCGATCGGGCCCCGGGTGTCTTACGGCGGACAGACCATCCCGGGTACGGGATTCGCTTAGCCATCGCCGGTATCCGCGTCACTACATTGCGAGTAGGCGTACGGAGTCGAAGCGCCGGCACGAACGCGACTGCCGGACGGTAGGCAATCGATTAATTTGGACGGCGCGCCGCCGTGGATAACAATGACGGCAATAATTATGATGATCATCGCGTTTGTGTTTTGCGTTCGTCGTGGGTCGAAACTCCTCCTACGGCCATACAGGTGTAATTATATATAATCGTATGTTATGACGGTCGCGTCCACACAATATAAACGTACGGGAGGGGCGATTCGTTTTTTTATTTTTGTTATTTTTTTTTTTTTCCTACTATGAATATATTCATTTCGATTATTTTTTCCGTTATTTCTCGATTGTGTAGCCCCGGCACGGCTGTCGATTGACAGGCCAACGTGTATTTGCCGCGACGCCCGCTAATTTCTGAACACGTGGCGAGGCGTATGCCGGTTTTGCTGCACGGTGTGCGGCTGTTTCGTCCGTCTAGCAAACGACTCGGCCACCCGGAAATCTCGCGCCGACTTTTCCGAATACGAATTTGTGCGCGCCTATGCGCTGCGAGATTTTCCCGTCAGTTTTTCCGAAAATCGTGCAGATAGAACGTAGACAAACCGAGAACACTTACGGCCATAACAGTTTGGATTGCATTCGATTTCCTTTTGGTTTGTTGGGATTCGGTTAAAAATAACCGTAGCGACTTGAAAATTGTACAGAATACTGATAATAGCTTGTACCTAGACGCGAATACGGGTTACAATTTTCCAAACGTTATTGTGATTGCTGTGTTATTTTTAGACATTCGAA
The DNA here is from genome assembly GCA_902439185.1 of Cinara cedri. NCBI lineage: Eukaryota > Metazoa > Arthropoda > Insecta > Hemiptera > Aphididae > Cinara > Cinara cedri. The sequence continues at coordinate 689,481 of CABPRJ010000972.1, read as the reverse complement.
ATCGTCCAGTTTTTTCCTGTGTTTTATTTGGTTTGATTGGGATAGAATTGTTTTGATCGAACAGAAATCCTTGACAAATTGTACACAAGTAAGCTCGTGCGAGCTATTCTTAAAGGTCGAAACACAAGAGTCGAGCGTAATGTATAGCAATTTTTTTTTTTTTTTTTTCATAAGCGTTTTAAGTTGAAATTTCGACGAAAATCGTGAATATTATACGGCCCGCGAGTTTTCGGCTCCTCTATGCTCTACACATCTAAATGTTCACTAAACACTACACACCGCAGCCACGGTGAAACCTGCGGCGGATCGCGCGGTGAAATAACGCGACGGCAAATAGGTATCGTCGCAAGGCCAATATTACCACCGCGTTGTGGCGAATTCGAAAATATCAAAACACACGGGTATTGATTTTTAGAAGAACGGAAACCACCGTCACCGCGCCACTGGGACGGTGTGTGTGCGTCGAATACCCCGCCACCGCCACCGTCACCGCCCGACGGTGTGTGAAAACCACGATATTTTATGCTCTCTAAACCCGAAAACGTAAAACAAAATATTAACGATCGAAGAAACCGAGACTATCATCTACTGTTATATTACCGTTGCTATTACTGCTATTGAAAATTCCATGGAAATAATATGGGACGTTAGTTGGTATAAAATGTCGGTATTGATATGTTTAATATAATAGGTTGCCATTTGAGAATAAAGAATAGGTAGTGGTTTTACCCCCCCCCCCTAAAAAAAAAAATAAAAAAATTAGGGTGGCGAAAAATGACACGAATGTAAAATTGTAGAGCTACTCGTTTCTTGAATATTCTATGAAACAAAAAGTTAACGCTTTCCGAGACAATGCACATTATATTATTTTATTTTTATTAATGTGGCGCTACTATTTTTTTTTGTGTTACATTCTGGTTCACCGTGGCCCCGTAGCCTTTTAGGGTGTGTGGGACATTTGAAACGTTGCCATAAACCATAGCATACCACTGCATACACGCATTTAATACTCGTTGTGAGTGGTGGTGGGGGGAAAACGATTAGGTCCGGGGGGGGGAGGCAGTGCCTCCGGTGGATACGGGATTGTTTCGCTAACCGTTTTCACGCTTGTAATATTAACGGGCTCCGGCCGTTGAAAATATGCACTAAACAAATAAATTATGTCGCACGCATACGATCCGCAGACGACTCGTACGAGAACGGCGTGGCCAAAGCGGCCGGCTGGGGTACGCTGTACGAGAACGGCCAGGCCTCGTGTCACCTGAGGCACGTGGACGTGCCGATCGTCAGCAACGAGGACTGCACCAAGACCAACTACACGGGCGGCCTTATTACGGAGAACATGATTTGCGCGGGACACGAGAAGGGCGGCAAGGACTCCTGTCAGGGCGACAGCGGCGGACCGCTCATGAGGCAGATGGCCAACAATCGGTTCGAAATCATCGGTATACGAATGTTATTATGCGATTTTTCGACAATTAATATCGTTTACATAATATCTTTGAACAGAATTGATGATGATGATAATAATAATAATAATAAAAAAAAAAAAAACACGTTGAAAAATAAAACCTCCCGTGAACAGCGTGAACTCCGTCACTAGTGACGGTTTCCAATGTTTTCCCTTGTTACCAAGCGGGCAACCCGATAAATCAACAACAACGAAAATAGGCATCGGATGTAAACTGCTGAAAACGTCTATGAATGTATCAAATAAATTACTGCCGCGAGCGGAATTCCGCAAATTTTAAGATGCTGCGTGAAAAATCCCAAAATTTCAGCGGGAGTTATAATCCTCAACCTCTCTAGTTGTGCCACCGCGATAGGTGCCCACCTAACTTCTATACGGTACAGTCGAAATCTAAAAACACTATCTCTACACAGGCGCCTGCTTACCTGTGTATAGTAAATAACACTCCGCGTCGTGTTTTAAAAAAATAAGAGAGTTCAAACCCTTAGAATTTTCTCAAAAGTGTTCTTTATTTTCAACATAATTAAATACCAATATAATATTTGTAACAAAAATAATGGATGATTTGATTTAAAACCCCTCCCGGAAATTTAATCGAGCTTTGGATAGGTGCCCATTTTGCGTAAATATAATTATTGGTGCCCGCCAATAAGTGTTCGTGTAATATTTGATTGATGTAAACGCGAACAGAAATATATGATTATTGGCACGTTTATTTTGTTTATTACAGGAATCGTGAGTTGGGGACACGGATGCGCACGTCCAGGGTATCCAGGGGTGTACACTAGAGTGGCCAAATATGTACCGTGGATCAAAGAGAATACCAAAGAAGGATGCTACTGTTCCCAATAACTCGTGCACGTACACGGCAGATATACGAGCCGTCCGATTAATAATTAATGCAAGAACGTTTAGTAAGACCGATAGCGCAAACCGGTAAACAACGTCTATTGGTTAACGGGCGACGGTCGGCGTTATAACAAAAACTTAACGTTATACCGTAGGAATGGCCTTTAATTTATTTAATTTATTATTATTTAGTCGAGTAGGTATGTTTACGATAAATTGAAGATACCATGTTAAGTCGTAGATTATTAATGTTATTTTTTGCGTACCCCATAAGGTGAAATAATTGTATTATATAATATCCAAAGACACCGAGAGAAACAAATTACTATTTATTTGTTTCATTTCGTACCTGTAAATATGTATCAAATACAATATACCCGATTTTATTTTTATTACGGATATTCATTATTTATTGGTTTATCATACACAATAGGTATTATATATTATATTATTATTGTATGCCAATACACCTATTTATTGTAGGGCGTTCGCTATTAGAATTGTTAAATAGTTTGCAGTGTTAGACAGTAGGTATACAAAAAATAGAACAGACAATGAGTGTATGGAGATAGGATAAAAAACGAATACATAAAATGTACCAAGCTTAGGTGTAGCTCCGATACGAGAAAATACCTTTAGGTACCTGCATAGATGGTTTGGGTACGTCACGAGCAGAGGGAAATCGGAAACAATAAGAATGGTAGGTGGTAATGACAATAAACTCGGAAGGAAACAATTTAATAGGAAGATCGAACGTCAGGTGGTTGGATGCGATTGAAAATAATACGATGGCAACCGGTGTATGCGAGGAGGTTGTGGGAGATTGGCTCAAGTAGAAGTTTAGAAAGAGGGTGGCTGATCCCGAAAAAACGAAGAAAAATAACTACGAATAGGTAGCTACCTACCTGCGTAAGTACTTTATTAATGATCGAATTGTGTGGAGGTTTTATTTCATGCTTCACAGTTCACAGGTACCAATGGCCAATACTAAAAATACTTATGAATTAACTCATGACGCTTTAAACTGGATAATTGAGAAAATGATTACTTACAAATATCACATTGACTAGGTACACGGCCTCATATGAATTCATACTTCATAGATACAGGTCCGTAATTATTAAATATTAGTTAATAGTGGAGTACCGACAGAGTGGCATGACGGGCAATAAACCACGGGCCCAAGAATTAATAACAAGCGATGACCATTAGATTTTTTTATTAAGTACGTAGGTGCCTACCTAACATTAACATGCATCGGTTGACAGATGTATGAAAATATACCATTTTCTTTTTTTTACTCCAAACCGTATAAATTGGGTCCCAACTTAAGCCCCCGATTTAGTTGATCTAGAATATTTTGCCGCCGGCATTACAAGTTCTAGTTACGCCACTGTAAATTGTAATAAGTAGGTACCTACTCGCACTATCATAATATTACAATTTTATCTAAATGCATTCTTTTCAATATATAACTAACTAAGGTTTCAGACAAACTATGATCCGCATGTATATACTTAGCCTGGCTAAGCTAATCGTTTACATATATTTATTTTATTTTATTTCTTTCCAAAAAAAAAAAAAATTTTGATTTGACAAAAAAACTTGCATACCTAATGGTGTTTAATGGTGTTTAATGGTCTTGGTGTTTTGTATCTACAATAGGTACCATAGATAGGTGGTATCTAGATACAATAAGTTTGCACGCATTTTAAATAAGAAGTTCGTGTTAAGCATAGGGTTACCACATTTCAAAATTCAAAATACGGGACTAAAAAAATGTCTATTTCAAATACGGTGAAATCTCCCATTCGTGAAGTATTGATGATATATATTGCGTCAATAGTGATGCAGTTTCTACCGGAAGCTCAATGAATTCCAAAATATTATTTTTAACTCCTTCGTCAGGTAGAATATAGCGAACAAGAATGGGTATCATTATTTGAGAATTATGATTAGATGCATCAGTCATAATTGATACAAAATTTCACTTGAGTAAATCTTTTTTTAAAACATTAACAGCATAGGGTAAAAATACATTAGTGATGATAGATTTTGTTTTAGTTCTACCACGAGTAAATTTGTTCACATATAATTTACGAACTAACTGAGAAGTACAATCCATAGAACTGAGACTTTGACTGTGTTTACAAGTATGATAAGCAAAAATTCCTTCATCTGCAGCTAATTTTTGTTCTTTATCAGCAAATTGTGTTTTTGGAGAAAAAAATTTGACAATTTTTGAAATTTAGACGCTCTAGCAGCTATATTATGTCGTTCCGATTTTAAATGTTGTGTAATATCCGACTTACCGCCATGTTCAATGCTGAATGCTGCTCCACACACAATACATTCAATTTTATATTCTTGTGCTGGTTTTTGACATTTTTTTAAGAATGTGTATTCACTTTGTAATTTTTCATTAAATGTGCACTTTATTTTGGGCATTTTAAAAATTAAAACTTAACTATCATATTATTATGTTATAAAAACGATTATAGAGTAATGTATATTACTGTGGTCTGTGACCAGACTATGAATTATGATAGAACAGATAAGAATAATAATAATTTTCTTATCGACTAATCTATTTTATAATAATANATTAAAACTTAACTATCATATTATTATGTTATAAAAACGATTATAGACTAATGTATATTACTGTGGTCTGACCAGACTATGAATTATGATCGAACAGATAAGAATAATAATAATTTTCTTATCGACTAATCTATTTTATAATAATATGGGAAATGGTAAACATAAAATAAAATTATAACAATCTATTAATAGAAACGAAATCGGTATCGGTCATAGACCTATAAAGACCTTTATAGGTCTATGGTATCGGTCGGTATGGTCATTTGGTTATATTATAATCTTTTATTATCTATGTGGCCGACGGGTAGTGATAATGAATAACAAGTAGGTAATNTTTATATTACTGTGATCTGACCAGACTATGAATTATGATAGAACAGATAAGAATAATAATAATTTTCTTATCGACTAATCTATTTTATAATAATATGCTAAATGGTAAACATAATATAAAATTATAACAATCTATTAATAGAAGCGAAATCGGTATCGGTCATAGACCTATAAAGGTCTTTATAGGTATCTATGGTATCGGTCGGTATGGTCATATGGTTATCTATGTGGCCGACGGGTAGTGATAATGAATAACAAGTAGGTAATTGTTATCTCAAAACGAAAAAGAATACAATATATAATATGGGTACATATTTTAGCAAACGGGACATTTCAGTGTCCCGACAAGAGTTGTCGGGACAACGGGACACTTAGTCAAAAAAAGGGACATTCCCGTATTATACGGGACGTCTGGCAACCCTANATTTTATATTCTTGTCCTGGTTGTTGACATTTTTTTAAGAATGTGTATTCACTTTGTAACTTTTCATTAAATGTGCACTTTCTTTTGGGCATTTTAAAAATTAAAACTTAACTATCATATTATTACGTTATAAAAACGATTATAGACTAATGTGTATTACTGTGGTCTGACCATACTATGAACTATGATAGAACAGATAAGAATAATAATAATTTTCTTATCGACTAATCTATTCTATAATAATACGCGAAATGGTAAACATAATATAAAATTATAACAATCTATTAATAGAAACGAAATCGGTATCGTTCATAGACCTATAAAGGTCCTTATAGGTCTATGGTATCGGTCGGTATGGTCATATGGTTATATTATAATCTTCTATTATCTATGTGGCCGACGGGTAGTGATAATGAATAACAAGTGGGTAATTGTTATCTCAAAACGAAAAAAGAATACAATATATAATATGGGTACATATTTTAGCAAACGGGACATTCCAGTGTCCCCCGACAAGAGTTGCCGGGACAACGGGACACTTAGTCAAAAAAAAGGACATTCCCGTATTATGCGGGACGTCTGGCAACCCTAGTTAAGCACAAATTATTTTGGAAAGAACCAGGTATTCGGTTGTATGCAAAAAATATTATAAAATTAACCACTCGGTTACACAATAATATGCTATTTTTGCGTTGTTACGTAGCCAAGTATATATTATTACCATAGATATCGGATACCTACTACTAATTTATACTGATTATGTACTACTACTATAGGTACGTTATAACAATTTTTAATTACTTCAACTTTAATTTGAACAGTGTATTCAATTTTATTTCACACTTTTAATAATGGTACTAGTAAAAAATATGATTTAGTCAGCGAAGAAAAATAACTTAAAGATTAAGTATAAATATTTAAAGTAAAATTTAATATATGAACAGTTACTGTTAAAAAAAAAATTATTTTCAAATGTTCAGAACAAAATTGGTTTATTTTTATTATTAAGATTAACTATTTCTACTTTTTATATTATTTCAATTGTTTTTTGATAGTTAGAAAGTAATTAGATACGTAGTTCAATAATTTGTTGATTATATAATTTAACTTTTTATGTATTATAAATTATAATAAATTAATATTACCACTTATTGAAAATTGAAAATTAAAAATATGACAATCTGCTATTATAAGCAGTTGTAAACATTTTCTGTTTTAAACAAAATTGTTTAAATTATATATACCTATAGATTAAGAGATTGTTATATTAATTAATAAAGGTAAATCATGAATCATGTAAAATTGTAGCTCCCTAATTATTTATTTTGTGTTATTAATATTAAAAATAAAAATGTTGCTAAATTATTTTTGATACACGGCTGTTACGGCCACTAAGAAAAATAATATGAAAATTTGGACTAGAATAAAGTAATGTGTCTCCATACTTAAGATTTAAAGTTTAATTTATAAGTGGGTAAATTAAATTTAAGGCCTTAATTAAACCATTTCTTATAAATTAAGAGTATAATAATTTGCAATGCAATTTAAGCAAAATGCTAACTTTGATAATTTTTTTAAAAATGTAATTAGTTTTTAAAGGATAGAAATTTGCCTTTCCTGAATAGTTAGCATTTGGTGAGTACAATAATCATTTAACAAAAAATAAAATTGTTGATATATTTTTAAACACATAATGCACCAAAAACACATTTTAACCACCTGTGACTGAAATTAAAATAAGCAGTCTGTGTAAATGGAAAGAGAAAGGTATTTGTATAGTCCATGTGCAAAAAAGTGGTTGCGCGAGAAAATAACCTAAGCACTAACAAGTTGTAATTTTTTGTAAATGGTGCGCCTTTTATCTAATGTATAGAGAGGAGGGCAAGTGTACAGTCTTCCCTCAAACTTTGACAGATACTATTATACTATTATAGAATATTAATATATAATTATAATTTTTAGATATATAAGCTATTATATATATATAATTATTATATTATTAATTATAATAATATAATTATACAATATTATTATATATATATATAATAGCTATTATCAAAATACCTGAACTTGAAATGGGTAATTACAAAATAGTACAAATAATAATGGTCAAAAAGTGTAATTTGTAAATTTTAAAATCATAATATTTTAATACTATTGTCTACTATATTTAATTGTAAAATTTTTTTATTCGGGGGCCTTCATGTCGGACTTTTAAATGAAAATAAACCTCGATTTACAATACAAAACTAAATCAGGTAGGCTTTTATTTTGTGTACAGTATGTTAGTACACGACCAGGTCATGTTATCTAACACAGTTCTTGTCATTTTCAAATAATTGTACCACACCATCTACCACTACACAAATTAAATTAATTCTATTGTGGTAGATACAATTAATTATATTAATACTCATATGAATACAAACAGAAAAATTAACAAACTATAACATAATATACATTCTATTATATTATTATGACAATCAGTTTAATCAAAATAAATACAAAGTAATGTAAATTTAACATGAATAAAAAAAAAAAAAAAAAAAAATCCAACTTAAAATTACGATAGTGTTAGTTATGTTTTAGTGAACTCATTCAAACTCACCAAGGTAAACAACTTTATCACTAGATCCAGACATAACTGAAAAAAAAAATGATATAATTAATAAGTATATATACTTATGTTATAACATTTAACATTAATCAGATTTAAATAATCTATCACATAATAATTCAATCACATATTTTATCAATTTTATAGTAAAAATCCTTACACTACTATGCAACTATGTATTATTTTAATTTTTCCTTACTTATAGGCTCTTTGGGATGGAAATCTACATCATTTACACTACCATTATGACCTGGTAACTTATACAATATTCTCCGAGTATTAGCATCCCAAATATACACAAACCTATCAGCTGAACCCGCTGACACTTTTGAACCATCTGGTGACCATGCACATCGTAATAAATTCTAAAAAAAAATAAAGTATAATAAAATTAAGCAAGTATACTTTTTATATATATCAGAACCTTTTCAAAATTATGCGTGTGTCCAGAAAAAACTTTTAAACATCTATCAGTTGGCGCATAAGGTCTGACGTCCCATATTCTTAAGCTGTTGTCCATTGCATTAGACAATAAATAACAGCCATCAGGTGATAATTCAAGTCCAGTCACCGTATCTGTATGACCTGGTAAACGATGAAGTAATGCATTTTTACGTAAATCCCAAATCTAAAAAATATAATAATCATACTAAATAAAAATTTACCTAAAATCTACAAAAACATAATATAAATAACAATAATACTTTTATTTCATTATCTAGACCACCAGTTATGACTTGATCAGCAGTGTCATTAAAACAAACAGACATCACTTGAAAATTATTATTGAAAGTAGTTACTGCATCACCTCCACGCTTTCTAGGATCCCACACTTTTATGGTACAATCATCTGAAGCACTAGTAATCATTTGAGGTCCACGTCTTGCAGAGTCACAAGAATTCACAAATCCAGTATGTCCTAAAGCAATATAAATTATCCCTTAATTATATAAAAAAAAACTTTGATATTTATCTTCCATATATTATACAAGTTACAAGGGTTGGTAAAAAAAATGATAAAATGCATAGCCTTTTAATATATAATGTATTCATACTATTATAATATGATTTCTGTGTAAATTGTATATAAAATTATTAATTTGTTAAAATCTATTTTAACTTTTTTATTTTTATTATACATTTTTGAATTGTTATATGGTGTGTAAAATAATTTTTAACAACCTTTTATCAAACAAAATGTTGTACAAATAAATTAATATTTGTTATTGAAAATAAATTATTTTGTATAAACACACAAACAGATAGCATTTGTTTTATATTTTACATTTTATGGATTTAGTAATTTGGAGTTTAAATTTGAATCTCTTCTTTACCTTTATCAACTATTTGGGGTCGAACACCCTCTTTCTCAACTTCCACTTGACCAGATAATCCATCTCACATAACTGGCTATCCTCATATCATTCTCAATGACATGCAACCATCTCTATTTCAGTCTTCCTCTCCATCTAATTCTTCCTATATTTATTTTCATTCCAATGCTTACTGCTTAAAATTACTTTGACCCGTGCCATGTTTAAACCTTCTCAGTCTATTTGCTCTCATTTTTTCTACTTTCTAAGCTACTTCTAATGTACTCATCTCTAATCCTACTACCTTTTGTCACTTCACTCAACTGTTTGCTCATCACTGCTACACTCATTCTCTGTTCTATTTTTCTGTCTACTACCTAAAATTTTGAACCATACAACTTAGTCAACCTCACCACACTAGTGTTGTACTTATCTGTTAGTCTCAATGGAATTCTCTGGTCATATAAAATACATGACTCTTTCCACTTTATCCAACCACACTTAATCCTATGTTTCACATCCTCATGATGCTACCTTTTGTACAATAAATCTAAGGTACTTAAAACTTTCAACATAATCTATATTACCACTTCATAACCATTAATTGCTGTTAGCTGTCTCGACCTGTTCCTCTAAATTCATACTCCCGTTTTACTTCTACTTATTCTTAGTCTCTTTTTCTTCAAGTATTATTCTTCATTCCTTAAGCCTATTGCTAACTTATTCCATTTTCTCCTATAAAGCTGTATCATCAGAAGTGTTAAATGTATTTAAATGTGTAATAATAGTTTAAATAAACTCACACTTATTGAAAAATAAATAAGACTATAGTGTACTTCACACAGATTATATTGTACTAATTTAATGCAATTTATTTAAAATTTAAAAAAAATCATGATTATATTAACAATTATTTTGCAATAATTATATACAAATTAGTTTCATAATATTTGTTATATTAATTTACAATGTTAACATAATTACATGAACTTGCTAATATGCATTAAACTAATTTTTAATGAATTAAACTTGCATATAAATGTATATTTAATATACTATGTAATATATGTATAGTAAATAAATATAGGAACACAAAATGTATATATAGAAATAAAAAATAAATAAATGAATGAATGTGTCGCCTAGAGTATTATGATAATTGTATTATACAACTAGTTCTGAATTAAAAATTCATCCATTTTAATAATTTAGTTTTTACTTTATTATTTTATTAATATATGTATATTTAACTTTATTAAATTTGTCAAATCGAACTAATTCTTTATTCTGGTATTAAGAAATGCATGTCAACATTTTTTTTTTTTATAATTTGACTATCAAATTAAGTATGAATGTATATTGTACATATTTTACTTTATTTTATATTAGTTTAATCCTAATTTTTGAAGTTTTGAAATGTTTTACCTTTAAGTTTCTTTACTCGTTGACCTTTATAAATATCCCAAAAGGATACTGTCATATCACTACTACTTGTATATATTAATGCTCCATCCGTTGAGAATTTCATGTCTAAAATAGCTCCTGAATGACCGCTAAGAACACCCAAGTTTTCACACTCGCCATATACACTCCATATAACTAAAAAAATTTCGATTTAATATATAAGTAAAAGGAATACAATAAATATAGAATAAACATATTATACATACAAATTTTTCTATCAAAACCAGATGAAGCCAGGTAGTCCCCCTCAGGATGAAATTTTGTTGAAAATATATCGCCTTCGTGGCCTTCCAATGCCATAATTGGCATGAAAAGACTAGACGTTCGAGCATTCTGAACAAAAATAAAGGAAAATGAAAATAATTATTATATCTTTATCGTTAAAATAAAATAAATACTTTGTCTGTTTTCAAATATTTTTCTCTAATCGATTTATTTTGTTCAGAGTTAATTAAAGCTACTTCACTTTTACGCTTCACCATGTTTTATTTTAATTAATAATGGTTATAAAAAAAAAAAAAGTAGAACAAATTATAAAATGTACAACAAATAACTATCATAAACTCTCAAGTTCCAGTTTACGGACTATAGCTTCTGAGTCTTCGTCTCCAATTCTCCATGTTCTAATCTTATCATGCTCTAATGTTATCATTTTTGTTTATTTATTTTGTTATTCTATTATTCAGAATAAATTTAAGGTTATGTTTACATGTATAAACGTAGAAACGACAATATTATGTTATATTTGTTAAAATTACCGACTGCCAACTTCAGTGGGAAATTCAACTATTCGAGTTATAAATTTAATTGTTACGAACAAGTAAAATGTTTATTTTAAATAGATAGTTACAAATTTTCAATATTACAATAAATACAATAATTACATTACATTAATCATGGTTTCTAATACTCACTTAATATTAGTTAGAGTAATTTTACAATAAATGTTCATTGTTTAACTATTCATTTTAAAATTGATATTGATACAATTAACATAAATCGAATTTGGTACATATAATAATATAACATACGTAATATTTTATTTGTGCCATGTATTAATATGGCATTAATATTAATCTATTAGTTTTAACTGATTACAATAATGTAAATTTGTGTATTTAAACTATAAGAATATGCATACAGTCGGATGTCAACTACTTTTCGCTGGCTTTCTCGGTCTCCTCATGCAACTTTATGCATTGCCTATGGACAATTCTATCAACAAACTTATGTTACGTTCATCAGATCGATTAGGTCTAGTAAAGTATTTCAAAGAACTAAAACTTGATGAATTTTGTAATGATCATTCGATATTGGATGATGAAAAATTCAAATTGTTGGAATCCAAGTACCCTGAGTCATGCCTATGCACAGTTATTTACAATATGACACAAGAACTGGAATCCACCAAAATTAATAGTTCAGATGTAAACAAAGTAAAACAACATTGCAATAAAATCGATAAAAATAATTATTCAGATGTATTTAAAGTTTGGAAAAATGTAGCATCATTATCTTCATCATTAAAATTATTCATGGCCCCTTTAAAAGATTCGAGTGCATGGCAATTAGTTTGTCATGTTGACTATTCGGTTGAAAATGTTAGTCCACTCTGTCAATTTTTAAATTTAGAAATTACTTTGATTGAATCGTATTTTACGCTGAAACAATGTGAGTATTGCAAATTTACAAATATATAATCAATATACATTTTATCAATTATTTATTACAATTATTGTTTAGCTAAACAAAAATCTATCAACAATATAAATGAAAATAATCAGAAGTCTCTTAGTGCAATAGTTAAGACTAAAGAACAGGAACAGAATATTGATATACCTGACGACCTTCCATCAACTAATTCTAGTGACTATTCTAATGTCATGTCCATACCAGAAGTGAGTACTTTTTATTAATACACTAAAAGATAATAAAGTTTTGATGGTTCTCATGTTTGGATTTTATAAGTTTTATACATTCTTTATGAGCAATTTTCAGTTTGTTTAAAATTTGAATTTACTGAAATCAATACTGAATTTAAACTACTAAAGTAACAATAAAAACAAAACATTTTAAATTATTATCTTATAATTTTTTAAATATTTAAACAATTGATATTTAGTTTTATTTATTATTTTCTTCTTATTTAAATTCCTCTCTTTAAAATAGACATATTTCCTTTTTGATTTATCGTCACAATAATTGTTATTTATATAAACACCTTCATATTTGACATATACAAAATAAAAATTGAGTGTACTTATTTTTAAATTCATATAATTTAACTTTACTGTTATGATAAAAAAAGGAAAATATTTTATTAATTTATATAAAAAAAATTGTTTCTTTAAAAGGTATAATAATGGAAAATAATTAATACTTCCATGATAATTTTTTAACTTTTAATTTTGTTGTTGATGCATATAGTTAATATATAGTTGTGTTGATTTTGTAATGTTTTAAAATAAATTTATTTTGATAACTTTTTTAAGTATAAATTTAAGAAAATGCTTAAACAAAATAGTAAAATTTAACATTTTAAAAAATTACTTATTAGGAAGATAATCTAGGTGTCAAAATTGAAACTCCTAATGAACTTATTAGTGTCAAAGAAGAACAACCAGAAACATCTAATAAAGATGATGAAAATACCAATGCTGATTATCAAACCGAAATTGATAAAGATAAAGAAAAAGAAAAAGAACTTGACAAAGAAAAAGAACTTGACAAAGAAAAAGAACTTGACAAAGAAAAAGAAAAAGAACTTGACACTAAATCTAAAAGCAATATTAGTAAGCATTTATATTGATAAGTATAATGCTATAATACATTTGTAACCATGGCTAATTTAATATTTTATTGACTTATTCTTTACAGAACCCAATAATGATAATTCCAAGGACGATTATGGTACCACTTCACAAATAGGTGAACTAAAACTATTTTTAAACTAACCATATTTATAGTGATGACTCTTAGGCGCTGATTAAGGGAGTGTTATAATAAGAAAAATTCCTCTGTTTTAGTTTAATTATAATAATGTAATAATATTAAAAAGCATTTTTACAACTATTAGTGATTAACTGTTTTTATCTTAAATGTATCGTCAAATGTAATGCTCTTTGTTCGTATCTTTTGAACAAATCTATTATTCTTGATATTATCATTTTATTATTGTTGAGACATGAGACAACACATAGTGTTGTCCAAATACTAGCATCCAATCATGATTTAAATATTTATCTATACGCAAAAGATAATATGCAAAACTATATGTATTTGGATTTTCATATACAGCTGGAACAACTTCACATTTTGTCTCTACTAAACATGTTGGTCACACCAACTGAACAATTTTCATAAATTTAAAATAATTTGTCCTTTCCTTCAATTTTATGCAAGGGTTTGATTGTCCTCTCATCCAAGCCACGAGCTACCACTGCATATTTATTATAATGCTAGTACTATTTTGTATGACTTTGCCAGTGCACATTATTGAATAAAATAAAATTAAAAAAAAATTATAGCATGTTTCCCTATGATTCCCAGTTTTCACCCTCGTACAATTAATTATTGCCTGGTAATTAATTTTTTTTAAAAAAGATGCTCTCTTGTTCGTGGCAACTTTACAATAGTTACTTTAGTTAACATTTAATTTTACTATTATGTGAAGAAACAACCAACTTGTTAACTGTAAAATCTACTAAATTGATCTTCAAATAAAATTGTTAAAATTAATAATAAATTGATCCAGTAATTTTTACAAAAAAACTTGTTTATGGCTGTAATACTCAGTGAATTTAAATAGTGTGATACAGACTGTTAATATTTAAAATAATTAATTTACTTATTTAAATATATTTTAAATGTAAAATATATTTTGTGATTAAATAGTAGTAGAGAGTATGATTCTTTCCATGATGATTTTTACACTGAATTAATCATAAACTTTACTTTTATATTTTTAAATTACTACATAGTGTTTAGGTAAAAAAAACAGAAATCAAATTATCTTAAAAAAAACTCTGAGATAAATGATATTCTAAAGTATTACAACATTGTAAAAAATATGTTTTTTTTTCATTTTAATACAATTTATAAATTTATTACACATAATGAATAAAATAGAATTATGATTTTTTTATAGAAACTAAAGAAACCAAATCAAGACTTCAAAATAATGTATTTGGTGGACCAGAAGAAACTCATTTTCTTTTCTACTTTGGAATTATGACTCTACTCTCAATGCTTTTTTATCTAGCATTATACAATAAAAAAAAAGTATGCATACAATTTCATAATTGCACATATTTTGGTTTGAATATATTCATGTGTTTTGATTATTTATTATATTTAAATTGTTTAAAAATGTCTCATACAGTATTTTCATATTATAGATAATTGCATTAGTAATTGAAGGTCGACGAAGTACTGGTCATCGAAGACGTCCTAATACAGCTACTTATTCAAAAGTAGAGACTGATGATGGATCAACTGTTTTTTGAATGAATTTGTTACTTAATAAAATTAATTGTAAAAAACAAAACAAATTAGTTTTAGATTATCATATTGTATATAAGAACTTATTGTGTTGAGCGGTTGTTGATCAAAGAGTTTCCTATAACAGTTGTCAAAGTTGTAATGGATATAACATAATTTAGTCAAAAAAATTCTGTGATGAAAAAAATATAACTGTAAATACTTTTTACAATATTTTGTTTTTAATAAAAGTAAACTTTATGGTCTTATTTTGGTATTACCTAATTGAATACTTTAAATTGTTGAACGTATTGTTTGGTATTGCACAACAAAATATAATGATATTCAAATAATGCTTAAATTTGTATTGGTTTTTAAGAAAATAGTTTTGTCTTTTTTTTATTTGTAAAGTAAATATAATAATATATGTAATATATATTTATATAAAATATTTGTAATTATTCAATATGCACACAAAATACAAACCCACCAATTTTTACACTATACAATCAAGTCACAGTTGCCAAATTCCATCCTGAAGACAAGACATTTAACTTCGTATTCATCCTGAAGTTGAAACAGTTGCTTCTAAATTTTGTCCTGTTGGTATTTAACAATTCAACTATTAAACATTTATTTTTTAAAGCTTAGGATTGACATATTTAAAAATTATATAATATATATATATTACGGACAATATGTACTTTTTTCATTAAATGTTTATTTCAGGAATAATGGGACCCGCTGAGCATGCTCGTATGGGAGCCAAGGCTTGCCTGAATAAAATGAACTATATGTAAAATAATTTATTTTAATGTGAAACATCTGAATGCTAAATATGTTTAGACATTTTATATTATTTAAAAGGGAAAAAATATATTATTAAGAGAACATTATACAGAAATGTCATACGTTACACAGTAGATGCGGATCTACTGTCTTAGTCCAACAACCGGATAACATACAAAAACAATGCTTACACAGAATATATAAAACTAGTTTAATTTTGATTTTAGAATAAAAGTACCTACTATGAAATTTATAGTGAATACTTTGGAGAAAATGTCGTAGGTTTTTTGTACTATGAACTATTAATTAATTATTAACTAAGTTACAGTTATTTAAAAAAAGAAAATAATAAAGGTTTTTTTAATTTTTTTATCGAGCTAAAAAATGTATATTTCATTTATAAAATATCGATTAAATTTCTCTGTACAATGTAAAGCAAATAACATTTGAGAAAACAAAAATGTTGCAATATTATGTCATGTAGACTTAATGATACAATTTACAATCAGATAGAGAATTTTATCGATAGGTAATTTATTACCTAAGTACTTTATTATGTAGTTGAATAAATGAAAATAGTAATATAATACATTAATCTAGAGTGTTTATACAGCACGTTAAATGTAGTTAACAAAATAAATGTGATTAATATATTTTTTCCGTTTTTAAATCGTACTAATAATTATAAATGGGTTAGTTTGTTAGAAAGAATTACAAAGAAAGTTATAAAATATTCTAGACTAATTTTGTTTAAGATTTTCCTTACTATATTATTTTTTTTGTAATTATTTTAGATTCTGTTTGTGGCGAAAAACAATTGTAGTGTTTCACTAAAATATGTTTTATTCATAGAATATTATTATTTAATAATTATTCATGGTTATTAACTATGTTGTAATTGAAATCGGACTGGGAATGTACTATAAGGAGATCATTTTTCGATTTTCTCAGGAGTTTTCTCATCAAATGTGAAAACCGGAAAAATCGATACAATATTAAGCAAATATTATTAAAAAAAATATATATAATGTCTAAAATATCGAATCTTATCGAATAATTACAACAAAGATACGGATAAGACCCGTGTGCAATTTTCCACACCACCTTGGCTATCGAAAAACGCCAATGAAATATTATTACGACTATTTGACGTTATTCGAAAAACGTAGAGGTTTTGCACTAGGCGCGTTTTTTTTATAGTGGTGTCCCCGAGTAGGCCTAATCCACTAGATTAACCTAACCTTACCTGAAGTCCATAATATTACACTCTATAATATAATACGATCACTAAATCCCGATCCTCGTTCCTTGAAGTCATCTGCAGCTACCAGCAGTCTTGGTTTGAAGAGCTCGCGTGCAAACAAACCGGAAAAAAAAAGATAGAAAATAAAAAAAAACTCTACTATTATACCGATGAAGAAAACTTAATAAATTATTGAAAAAGTTTGAAGGAATGATTAGAAAACAATTCAGAAAAATAAAACTTTAAAAACTACAATGAATAAAACAAATTTAAGAAACATAATTTACTACGATTCGATTAAAGACGAGTACAATAAACAAAATTAATATTATTGCCAACGTTATTAGCCAGCCCGTGATTTTGCGATCTTTATTATTGTACTATTTATAAATAAATAGTATTAATCAATAAGTATATGTCTGTAAAATTTGTTGTTACTTAGGGGCATTTTGGTACCTATACGTGTTTTCAGCGAGGTAAGTTAAATACCTCAAATGATATCCGTATACAATTTTATAATTTTACGATCGATAGATTTTCACAAAAATCTGAGCTTCAAACGTACATAAAAATAAAAAAACTGACATATTTCGCATACAGCCACTGTCGTAGATGGGAAGTTATGAAGGTAGGATACAGACGGGAATTTAATGTATGTCTTTAAGCAACGATAAACCATGGCTAACGAAAATACGATTCTGAGAAGGAGTTCAATTGAAAGTGATGCTTTGTCCACAACATATATGTCATATTATGGTCAAATAATTAAATAGGCATTATATATTTTCTTTAAAAATATTTGTTTAAAGTACTAATTTTCCTGTTTTTCCTCAGTTTTTTTTTTCGGTTTTTCACGTTTATTGAGAAAACTCATGATAAAATCGAAAAATGACCTCCCTACAGTACCTCCCCACACCGATTTCCATTCAGAAAAGGTACTACACTTAAAAAATCGAAACAAGATCTCTGGTAGAAAAATCGTCCACAGAAAAAAAAATAAATAAACATCTTTGTAAAACCATAAGCTCTTTCGCTCGGAATCTAAAATGAGTTTTCTTTGTTTTACGAAGGATTATTTTTTATTTGACTTTTTTAGCATAAACACAAATTGCTTGTGATGATTTGCTACATAGAATATTAGGTATCATTAACAATATCGTTGCCATCAGATAGATAACAAATTCTTCAGTCAGTTACAATTCCGGTGAATTTTGCTGCGTGTGAGAGAAGCTTCTCGTCAATGTCTGAAAAACTGGCTAAGGACAAGTGTGTAGCAACAGCGTTTTACAGATTTATCAGTATTAAAATTTTAAAAGAGATATTGTCCATAAAATCACTTCTTCAGAAATACCGAAAAAGTATTCCAGTAGTAATAGAAAAATAATTTTATTATAAATAACATATTAGTATGATACAATTTATACGTGCATGTAAAAGTATTATGTTGAATTACAGATAGATTCAATTATAAAATGTACCTCATACAAGTAACTGCTAAACAGTTTAATCGGGTAAAATTAAATTCGATAAAATTCGATAAATTAAGGTAATACTGCAGAAATCAACTTATTCAATATTCGGATTCGATCAATATTTTTCTAAAGAAATTTTTATTTTTTTTAAATTTAATAAATTTGTATGTAGGTACAATAATATTAATATTATATTATACAATGTATTAATATCAGTAGGTAATATCAAAATAAATACAAAAATTAAATTAAAAACCATTTTATATTGCATTTTTCGAGACTTTAAATGCGTTTTTTATTGAATTTTTTTTGCATTTTTTGTATATTTTAAATGTCATTTCAAATCCAGATTTTTATCACGTCACTATAGGTTAATACAGAATGACGCATATTCGGGGTCTATATACGATTTTTAAAGTAAAAATCACATTATACACTAAAAATTATAGATTTTTAGGATATTTTTAACAAATTTTAGGAAACTGAGAAAAAAATAACAGGTACCTAAAGTGATGATATGGAATGCCCGATACTCATTAATTTGATCCCCCCCCCTCAAAAAGTACCGTAATCTCGGTCATTCCCTTAGAAGACAAAGAAAAATGTTTCGTCAACTCTTTTTGTCTTGTATATACGAAAAGACCAATGTATCGTATTTTCAAATGCAAATTTTACCTCGTCACACGGGAACGAAAAAATAATTGTCCTAGGAGGATCAATTAGGGATAAACAATTTTTTTTTGGAAAAATTTAAGGTTGTCAAATAAAATCCACTCTAATATGATGCATACATATATAAATTAATAAATAATTATTTATTTTTGTATTTTACAAGTCGAAAATATGTGTTATACATGCCAGCAAACTTGCCAGTCTTAAGCGTGGAAAAAATATGAAGAGAAATGTTACTATACGTAGATAAAATATCTGTGTTGGGATCATATTCGCAGGTAAATGCCCATTCACCGACGCGAAACAAAATTCGGACGCGGCCAATCACGGAGCTGAGATCAATTTGAACAATGGCAACTATCTTTTGTGTTTCTTGTGATCCATTCAAGGTATTTGTCAACCCTTGTATAAACACCGGGCAGCCGGGGAGCGCCGCATCCGATGCCCCAAGAAACGATCCCTTGAAAAAAGAAAAATCACTTTGAATCTTCGAATTTGTTGAATTTTTTCTGATTATCGTAAATAACAATGTATTTCAACAACACGGAATTATAAACTGTGTTATATTATAATGTAGACTCACCTGCCACTGTGATTTGTTCGTTGTTCTCGTAAATCATAAGAGGTCCCCCGCTGTCGCCCTAAAACAGTTATCATTTATAAACCA
This sequence comes from Cinara cedri, assembly GCA_902439185.1. Classification (NCBI taxonomy): domain Eukaryota; kingdom Metazoa; phylum Arthropoda; class Insecta; order Hemiptera; family Aphididae; genus Cinara; species Cinara cedri. Next base: position 669,084 of record CABPRJ010000972.1, on the reverse strand, counting down.
GACGATAACGCTGTTATGTTATGCGGAAGTGTGATGGAATTATTTGGAGGAGGGGTCGATAATATTCGAATTTATCCCCCCTCCCCCAACATGTACGCATTTAAACAACAATACCGCAACTGAAATCTGAAATGAAATGCAATAAAATGCACACCATTGCAAAACCCTCGTCGTTACGCTCAGAACCTAAAATAATACCCCAATACGAACACATTCTATTTGAGAGTGGGTGGGAGGGCTATTAGCATATCGGGAATTCGTAGCCCCTATCCCAGTTCCGCCTGCGACCCGCATCGCTGCCGCTTACCTGACACGAATCTTTTCCTCCGCCGTTAAGCCCGGCGCACAGCATGTTGGCCGTGTATCCCGTTTTCACGAACTCCGGAACGCCGGTGCATTCTTCCTCGTTCCACAAAGGCAACGTCGCGTGTCTCAAGTACAGGGTCGTGGCGCTGAACTCGCTCAGCTGTCCCCATCCGGCCACGGACGCGGTCAGCCCGCCGTAATCATGCCCTGTTGAAGAACACCCCATGATACTCACGGTGGAAAACCGACAGTGCGGTTGTCGGCGATAACGCCGCCGCAGTGGCGTGGTGGACTCGACATTTACGGCTTTGCGAGAGACGGATATTTCGGCGGCCCGCGCCTACACCTCACTCGACGGCTAAAAGAAATCTCGTGAATTTTTTTTTTTTTTTTAACCCACAGGAGCATCAAACAGGACGCACGTTGAATTTAATCCATTTTCCGAATACGCTCACGAATAACCTCTATACACGTGTATAAAATGTTCGCGTCTCGCCGTTTCAGCCGAAAACAACGATGGTTTCTCAAAGTCTCACCGTGAATTGATCTGTCTTCGGCCCCTTCAGACCGCGCGCGTCGTTTAAACAGTAAACACGGGCCAGTGATTGTGAACGCATAGTAGTATTTATTATTCCTCATCGATTGTGTACAATATAATTTATAACAATTGTTCAATCAGTGTCAAGTTTGCCCGCGTCTCCCGAAAATCTCCCTCAAATACCTGTACAATTATCACGCCACTGGACGCAGATATGTACCTACCTGCAGTTAATACATGTGTATAATGTGTACGTAACAAGTGGCCTACCTGCCGGCGATACGTTTTACGCGATAGTTGGTAGAATGTATAATATTATTTTGTATAGATATTTCACATTGTATAAATTCAGAGCATTAATTATAAAGTGAATTCTATAATCAATGGTTTAGAGTGCCGCGTTTTTTGGTCAGCAAAGCCGTTATTAGAAATTGCGAGGCCTGGGGCGAAATTTTAAATGTTTTCATATTTTATTGCATTCTAATTTAAATCGTTATTTGCTCTGCCCGCCTTTCCCCCCCCACCCCCCACAACCACCACCACTCTAAAGACGGTCCTGTTGAGTAGTGTTTACCTCTAAAAGCTCTGCAGATAATGACATCTGATTTTAGTAAACAAATCGCGGTGTAATAGTAAGTTTGTAGCGGTTTTTTTTTTAAATCACCTTTCCCTCTCTATATATAAGCTGTCCCAATGAAGATATGCCTTTTGAATATTTGAATTCAATTTATTTTTATTGTAAGAGAAATTTAAAAAAATAACTTAAAAAATTTTAAGATGGCCATTCTGTAGAATATATTTTTCCGTAAATTTAAATACATCACATATTTATATACGATGAACAGTTTCTAAGTAACAGCCGTTTTAAATTCTACTAATCCGTGTGAAAACCGATGTTATCAAGGGATTTAACTTAACGGCGTTACGCGATAACATCGGTTTTCAAATTTTCCGAAAATAAAAAGTTATTTTTTTTAATTTCTCTTATAATAATAATAAAAAAAAAATAAATTGAATTCAAATGTAAATATTTGTAGTCTTCCTCCCTGTGAGTAATACGAAAAAACAAACATAATTTGATTATCTTCATTATCTTCGGAGATAATACAATAGTTTACGGAGTACATCTCCGTGGGACAGCCTGTGCACTAATCTCCCGTTCGGACACTCCGATTTCGCGGATGAACGCGGCATTTTCGGAAGACGCTGCAAATGGTCCCTGGCAGTTAGTACAGTGCGCGTGATAAAAACAATTTCGCATCCAGAGCTTTCAAATTAATATTGTAGCGGCCAACCGAAACGCGCGCGTATACCTACATTATAGGCGCGGTTTTTACGCGCCAACACGCCGGTAACTCTAGTAAAAAAAAGGAAAAAACGAACAAATTGTATCCCCGACCCCGGCGGATACGCGTCCGGCGGTCGTTACTACGCGTCGATATTTATGTATACATTATAATAATATACGTGTGTCGTTATTACTGATCATCGGCAAACAAATTGGCCGCACTGCGTGTTCGAATCTTATCGGTTTGCACAGTCTCACCAGCGCTATGTCGTTGTCGTGCACGTTCGCGCCCCTCGGATCGTACTTGTGGTGCACCTTCACCACCGAAGCCCTGACAGCGCGCGGATCGCCCGGTAACAACCGATTTGGTCTGTTGTTCTGGCCGATCACCGTGTAGATTTCTCGATAGTTCGGCGCCGGGTCTTCGCTTAAAATACGTAACCGAGCGCGCGTTATTATTTTACAGAACACACAGGTAAAAATATATACATAAATGGGGGGGGGAGCACCGCGAGACGGAACAATATAATAGTGGGGAAACTTTGGTATTGCGTATGCGTGTATGGGTGAATGGATATCCGCGTGGAAGATGTGCACGGGAAGAATTATGAAAAGCCGGGCGACATCGCACGTAGGTGCAGCCACCGTTGTTGGTGAGAAGTTAGAAAGGCGGTAGAGGGGAAATTCCACGTATATGTGTAAGCAACGACGAACCGTCGCTAACGAAATAACGATTCTGGGCGAAGTTCAGTTGATAGTGTTGCTTTGTCAACGATGTACATGCCATATTATGGTGAAATAATTACATTTAGACGTTACATTATATTTTCTTTAATAATATTTGTTTAATGTTGTACCTATTTTCCAGTTTCCTTACTGTTTTTTCCCGGTTTCTCCCATTTATCGGGAAGAATCCTGGAAAAATCAAAAATTACTTCCTTAAAGGATCTTCCCAGTCAGAATTCCTTTTAGAAAAATTGCTATCATAGTAAATCGGAACGAAATTGCTAGAAGAAAAGTTGTTCACAGATAAAAAAAAAAAAAATGTTTATCAAATAATACCTGCATTTCGTACATTTTCCCGTTTTTTCTAATTTGTTGAGCAAACTTCTGGGAAAATCAAAAAGTACCTCCGCAGTCTAATTTCCTTTCAGGAAATGTACTACACTTAAAAACCGGAACAGGATTTTTGGTAGGAAATTTGTCCATAGAAAAAAATTAATAAATAAAAAATAAACATTTTTGTAAAACCATAAGCTTCTTCGCTCCACTCAGAATTTAAAAATCGACTTAAAGTCATCAGTACAGGGATGGTACGTGGGCATGTGGAGTAGACGAAGAAATGGTTGTGAATATTGAAATGGTGCAAAGGGTGAGAATACGAGTAGATGACCCCACTCGCGTGGCATAAATGCGAAGAGAAGAGTACAGGTACTCGTATAAGAGTCAGCTGAGGCATACTCACTTGAAACAGTGGGCTGCCGTGAGAACGTATTGGTCCGTGACGACGGAACCTCCGCAAAAGAATTTCCTCTTGGTGTTCCAAAGCGACGCCATCCACGGGTATTCGTTGTCCTTGACTTCAGTACCGCCAACAATCCTCGAACCGGGATGACCGACGCCACAAGCTGCGAAAAACCGTGTAAATACTGTTATTAAATTTACTTCCGTACAGCCGCTTCCTCTAAACTACACAAGTACACATTCGAAAATTATAAAGTTGTTTTTAGGCACAATGAAGTGATTTGAGTTGGACTAAATTTCAGCATGTTGTTGCGGGACGCGGATGTTTTTTAAACTTCGAACGCCACTATCACAGACTTCTCAGATAAAGCTAGGGAAACAATATGTTGTACGTGTTTTTCGTTAGTGCAAATTTATTCGCCAGTAATATAATACAATATTGTGTTATTACTTGTTACAGACACACACAAACACACATATATATATGTACACATAATATTAGGTTATATATTTTTATTTTAATATTACGTATGTGTAAAAACGAATTTATGTCTGCTGGTCCTTTATGCATTACTGCACCATTCATCCGATTGCCATTAAACTCTGGAGAGTTGATCCACGTTGTCCGGAGAAGTTTTATAGCTATTGAAATCCACCCCCTATTGAATACCATTCCCTAAAATACGGTTTCTAGGCAATTATAGTTTTGATTAGGTAAAAATCTGATTATTTTTGTTGGTTCATGGGTTACCTTGGTAACACAGATGAAAAAATTATATTTGCATTCAGTTTTGCGGTGTAATCCTTCTAATAATTTATCTATTAACTTTATTCAGAAACTTTTTTATTGCACGAACAAAGCCCGCAAAGCTTGTTTATTATAAACAATTTTTATTGTGGGGGCATAGCCCCTGCGAGGTGTTTGATATGCCCGTAATTTCAGCACCCCCAGAGTTGGTGGTCTATAGGCGCGATACAATATAAATAGTGTTCTATACAACGTATGGAATACAATTACACCATAATGTATATCAGATAATAAGTTTATGTATGTGCAATAATTACTGTTAGTGCTTAGATCGTAATTTATCGTATACACTCACTGCACGGTCGACACCTCGAAGTCGCTACATCGTCGGTCCGCTTTTCTCCGTCGCGGAACACTTCCGAAACAACGTCCTGTGTCGGGAAAAACGAATTATTAACACGATCGAAAATCGATTCTGAGCAACGCGTTAAACAAGTTGAACACGTTTTGATAAATTTAAATTGATATAATTATTGTTTTAAATTATAATTACAATTGCTCGTGTTTCAAACGAATTTCAACATAACTTTGAACTGACAAAACGCCGATAGAAATTAACTACACCATTTATACTATTGTCATAAAACCGGAAAACTTCGAAAATGCCAAACAGCTATAAATAACTGAAATAACTTAAAACGCCCAACGGTCGCTGGGACGTGGGTCGAAACCGGTATGCATACGTACTTTTCGGGTGACGTTGCGCGGCACCGGGACCGCAGCCGCGGCGCAACACAGCTGCAGCAGCAGCGCGGTGACGGCGTCGCGAGACTTCATGATGACGGCAAGAGTATCTGGCCGCGAACCGGGGTCGACTGACCTGTAACGGGAGTCGCCGAAAGCCAAATGGTAACGGACGATTAATGACCGATTGTCAGAAGTCTCTGTCGGCCAGTAGGAAGACCGCCGCGCCGGAACAACACGGCAAATATTACACGCGACCCGGTCTACTGTCGGACAGTTAGGGATTCGTAGTGTTTGCCGTTGTGTTCGATGATTCCGTTTTGTGTTGTTGTAAAACGTCCGGAAATCGTATACGGATAAAGCTTTCTCGGTGTACAAAGTCCCGGATTGCGCGTACGAGTAATTATCGTTAATAACGGATTATGCATTTTCGAAACGTTAATTATTCGGCTTCTTTGGCATTCTTTGTTTTTCAATTATCTCCCACCGCCGCCCCCCCCCCTTCAGCATTATCCGATACGTTGTACAATTATAACAGTTTAGTTTCAACAATTTTTTCCCTTTGCCCGTCCGGGTAGTATAGACGCCAATCCGTTAGGTGCCATCTGTAAATCCATGACGAAAGTGAAAAATGGATATTTGCCGCGCGAAGTTTATTCGAGATAATTTTCGATCTCCCACCCTTTCAAAAACCAACTTAACAAATACCCAGCTATACGGTTGTTATAGGACGTTAGAGGTGCCCGCACTATGATACGGCTAAATCACTAACAATTATAATGTCGTGTCGTGTCGTGTGAGTCATCGTGACAGAGACGGGTTTTTAATAGCTCGTTCGTAGCTATAATCGGACGGGCCAGTCACGCTGGTTAAAATCCACGACGACCGCTGACGACATAATGTATTAGTGTCCTATCTAATAACCGCTGGAAGTCGTTAACTTGAATACATAATATAATGTAATTATAAAACCGTACAATGTCTAAATATTGTTTTTTAATTTATAAAAGTGCGCAACTTGAAGGTTTGAAATGAAGGCTGTATTAAGCAAGACATTTAGAAACCTCCCAAGACCAAATTTTTCAAAGAAATCTTCCCAATCACCCCCCCCCACAAAAAAAAATACATTAAAAATAGTCTGATACTCTTGGATGTGTCACTGTTTAGGATTAACACAAGAAGAAAATTGGAAAGTAGATTTAATAAAGTAATTTAATTTGTATCTGTATTCAGAAAACAATTTTGAGCAGAGTATTATTATCCCGATTTTTAATACGAATAATAAGTATAATATTTTCCCTGTTGTCATAGTAACCCATAAATCAATAAAAATTATTCTAAAAATGACCTGTTTTTCCTACAAAGAGAATCAAAAAATAAACCCTACAACGAATCAACTAGATCAAAAATGCTAAAGTTCCTATACAATTTTCGATTGAACACACACAAAAAAAAAAAATTCAAAGTAAAAAAAATAAAGTGCATTATCCCAGTAGGTGCCTAAACAAATACATTCTTCGATTCGATCAGATTCTAAAAGCTGTTAATAGTGTTTACTCAATATGTTCTTACAAGTGAAAAACAAATAGTTTTCAACTCAAAATTCACAAGTATTGTTCAAATAAATAAATATATATTTAAGAAATGGACATATGCACGATTGGTGGGTCACTGTTGTAGGTGAGACGTTGGGAAAGTAGGATATTGTAGTAAACTGAATGTATATGTATATATTTATTTAAATATAATGCACGATAATAATAATAATTCGATCAGATATTAAATATCTACACCGTTTAAAACATAAAATATAAAAAAGTACCTTGAGCCTTATCCGTCATAGGTGAAGTTTTGTGGGTTGGTTAAAGATGCACACAAATTATACATAATGAATTATAATTAATCATTTATCCAATCGAATGAAAAAAGACGTCCTAGGATAATGAGGTCAGGTGTAGCCACTGTTACAAGTAATTTAATGTACACTCATAAGCAACGATAAACCATCGCTAACGAAAAACGATTCTGAAAGGAGTTCACTTGATAATGCTGCTTTGTCAACAATATGTATGTCATATTGTAGTAAAATTCTAATTATTCCAACTCAAAAATTAAAATGAATCCCGTTTTTCCTACATTTTTCTCGTTTTTTTTCGGTTTTTCACATTTGATTAGAAAACTCTTGAGAAAATAGAAAAATGACCTGCTTAAAGTATCTCTCCACCCCGATTTCCTTTCAGAGTACTACACTTAAAAATCGAAACAAGATCTCTGGTAAAAAAATTATCCACAGAACAAAAAACAAAAATAATCATCTCTGTAAAACCATAAGCTTCTTCGCTCCACTTAGAATCTAAAATTAGTAAAATGTTGTGAAAAATGAAATGGTGTTATAAAGAGTTATATGGATCTAAACGCGTGTACATTATTTTTCTTTTAAACAAAATAATAATTACAATCATTGAAGTATCAAACTTACACGGGTATTGTTATTTAAATTTATTAATGTACGAATATCTTCCGTATTCCGTACGTTTCTAACGGTACACAAAGACGTGTAATTTTGACACTCTGTTCGAGCCCTTAACCTAATCATCCCAAGAAAAAGAGATCCGGATCAATGGATTTCTTACGCCTAAAAACCTTTAAACACCCGACTCCAGGAAAATCCCACAACTGGTAAGGTTTCGAGATAAAAATTATAAATGTACAAAAAAACTAGCATATTGATTAAATGGAAAACACAGCGCAATAAATTAATATAAACCTAGGAAGAACAATAATAAAATCGATTACTTAGACACAATATTTTAAAAGTTACTAATGTGAAATAAATCTAAAACGTCAATTGAATTTTTCCCCGCGGACATGAGAATATTGTGTACATTTTGAATGGGCGTGAGTTAAAATACCGAATAGGTACCTACTGATTTATTTCAGGAGTTACGTAGTTTGGTTTATTTTAAAAAAAAATGTAGGTAATCACTCGAGAAGTTTGGAACAATCAATAATTATAATATGATAAAATTGTAATGTTTCAATGACACCGCAATACTAAAAAATAAAAAGATATATATATATATATATATATATATATATATATATATATTATTATAATTCTTTTAGACATTTTTTATTCAATTAAAAAATAATCATAATTATACATTCATTTATAATATGAATTATCTGATAATAATTTATTATAATCACACTAAGTAAAATTGGCCACATTTTTTTCTTCTATAAAACTAATCAATATGCATGTAACTTATAATTGTAACGAGGGATCTATACAAAAATATATATATAATAGATTTAAAAAAAAAAATCTAATTTGGAAATCTAAAATTAGAATTTTCGGTCCGAAATCCATAATTTTAGATTTTGAAATTCGTAATCCGTATTTCCGGTTTTTAAATACGAAATACAGATTTCTGGATTTTCGGATGATCCGGATTTATATCACATTATTACTAGTACAAATGTTCAGTCATTTAATCGATACCCGGTGAAATTGATATTAGAACAGCGGAATCTGTAAAATCCCGCGACTATAGCCTATATAGGTGCGTGTTTTACCTACACTATAATACCTCTTATTATAACTAAACGTTATATTAAAATTCTGATACTTCTGTCGTCTTTAGCATAACACATACTTTATACGTAAATTAATATTAATATCATTGTGTAAAACGAGCAACGTGTAATATGGATAATTATTATTTAAGTTCTGTTTTATATCATAGTTTATCACTTAATTATTAGTTATTGTTAAACTGAAAAATACGGTTATCCAAGTTTCGTTTTGTACAACGGAAATAAAATCTAAAGCTAATGTGTTACAGGATCGCATAGATTTATCAAGTACTAAAATTGTTAGGTTGCGACAGTGAGATGGATGTAGCGAAGTATCCGGCACACAGCCAGGTGTCTTGGACCCCGTTTAAATTTTCCAAGCGCATATTCCGAGATTTCCGAAAAACATGTAAAGGCAAGTGTTGATTTGGTACGTCATTTCTATGCCAAACGCTTCTCCGACGACCACGTTCCACTTCGGTTCGTATTTCTTGTCCAGCATCTGTTTGATCACCTTGGCCGATGTCTGTTCAAATCACACGTAGTTATAAAATACAATACTATGAGCGTGTTAGGACGCCACAGAGTGGCCTCAATGTTTCGCGTACTTATCGGTCCATTTCAAATTTCGCGTGATTTTCATTTAAATCGGTTTTTGCTCGGGATTCATTGCGCCACCTGGGCGAAAATGCATTTGTTTTCCCTTTATTACCCATGCGATATGGTTTTGTAAAACAAATCGAGAGTTTTTCGTTTAAACAGCCCGAGTGAATGTAGCGAGTTATAATCAATATTTACTCACGAAAAAAAACACGATCACAATGAAATCTGCGGGAAATTTGAAATAAACCAATGACAGCGCGGTAAATAGAAGCCGCTCTAGGACGTCCTGGGTTTTCTAATATTCACTCCGGGATCCCTAACTTCCTAAAATCCCTTCTTTCCTACGCACGCAACGACAGTCTGGGTAAATTGTATATTATGTAAGTAAAAATATAATGCATTATAAATGCGTATGGTGGAGGACTGGGTATCAATCGGATTTACCTACCTACAAATACAACAATATACCTAATACAAATAAAAATACAATAATAAAAATATTAAAAATACATTTTTGATCTGACAGAATAAGACGTATTGATCGAAAATTAGTTACAACATACTTATACGTTTATTTGCCTGTAGGGTTGCCATTCGCCCAAGTTTAACCGGAACAGTCCCGGTTTTAATAGCATGTCCCGGTGTTCTGGCCGGTCATTCAGTTTGTCCCGGTAAATAGAAACTGAGAGTAAACTTATAAATAACGTTTGGTCGGATGAAAGAGCTAGGATGAATGAAAATACAGTACGATTAAGGTTATTCAATATCTAGTCCAGGATTGGGGATTTCAAAATCTGGCAACCTTACAATGTAGACCTACCTACCTACCTACCAAGTAACTTCAGTTTGATGTTACTTGGGTCTATTTTTATGTGTTACGCGATACATTGTGTTTAATACGAAATCCAATGTGTGTAAACTGGAATTATAAAGTGTGTAATTGTACTAAAGATTAATATATATAGCAATTATTCCGCATTGAAAACTATAAAAAATATAGGTACCTTATATGAAAAATATTATTATTTATCACCTGTGGTAATCGCGGGTCTGATTGCTTTGAAAAAAGTGTTAGGCCCTGCATAACCAGTGGCGTATTTTAAAATTTTCGCCAGAAAGATGTCCAGAGTTAACAACAGAGTTAGGTTATAGGCACATACTTAGGAATTTAGAAACTTAAGGCCTCTGTCGCAACATTACATTTAGTCGTGAATTGGAAACCGTCGTTGCAACGACATGGCTACAAGTATATACTTTACATTTAATATAAGGAAGTCGCCACCTACTTCCTATACACTATACAGAAAACAGAATAAACAAATTACGACACCAACAATACGAAAATCATCAATATTCTGAGTTGTGGCCTTATTGTAGTTAGGTACTGGCATGGCAGAAAGATTTATCGATAAATATTTTTTTTAACAAAATTACAATCTTACAAAATAATCCGTTCCATGTTTCTCACAGGCGGCTATTATTACTTCGATCGATTCGGTTTTCATCTCATCCGACATATCGCATACCTGCGGTAACGTAATGAACATAATATTATGATTTTAATACACAAGCTATAATATTATAATGTAAAAAAAAAAAACACATTAAATACTTACTCGGACCAGAGGATAGGTGTGGATGATTTTCTTATTTTCGTCTTCTTTGGCGTCTGCAAACTCTTCCATAATAATATGTAAACTTACAGGCTTACAAAAATATTTAATACCTAGTACCGAAAACTATTTAAAAGTTCCGAAAAAAATAAAAAATAAAAATAAAATTCACTCTATTAACGATGTTAAACTTTGAAGTACAATAAATTGTATTAAAGTAGCTGGTGTAGGTTGACTACTGTTCGACTATATCGATTCTCGGAGTACGACGTAGTTGCTATGAAACGATAATAAAAGTACGACGAAAATATTAGTTTACAGGAACATGGGGAGATACGCTCCCCTACAATCGTTCTCCCAAACTTAAAAATAAACATCTCACTTTTCAAAATGCAATCTTTTTTTCAAATTTACAAAATACTTTAGAACAAACGTAAAAATGCAATTGTTTTAAAAGTTTTCATTAGCATACTTCGAATACTCGTAGAATGATAAAAATTATTGAAATTATTTTAACGTAAATAGGTTTCATAATACGAATTTGTTAGAAACTATACAATATTTAAAAATGAAAATTTAGTCAATAAAATCTCATTTTATTTTGATTTACGAACCACAGTTATCAATTTAAAATCCAAACAGTCCAAACATTTCAATTTTTAATCACTTAATAACAATAGATAACAACTATGTTTTTCAATTGTTGCAGAAACTCGATAGTATGATTTTAGATTTACTGTTATCGTCCTCCATATCAGACTATACACCACCACGGTCACACCATAACCTAGAGTTAATACTACTTCATGAGTCACATCGACCGTGTAACCTATGAGGTGCGAAATGAACTTGGTGATATTATCTGTAGTTAACAGCTCCCGATTGACACAACAAACATTACAAAAGCTTATCACTTGCAAGTATCAGAGTTTATAATCTGAATGTTTTTTTCCGTTGGTTCTCCTTGAACATAGTATCAATCGAAAGAAATTACCTCTCCAATACACCACTAAATCCAAAATACAACAAAAAAGGTCTCTCTGTCTTAAGATATTTTACTTTTCAATATAACACATGTTATAATATACTTATACATTATATAATATTAAACAATGTATAGTAAAGACGTATAGTGAAATTTAATTTAATTTATTTCTCTATGTAACGACAAACTATTGCTAACGAAAAACGTATTATTATTAACAGAGAAGGCAGAAATCAATGAAAATTATGTCAACAACTGCTTGGTTTTTCTACTTATTGAAACTACAAAAATTACAAAGAAAAAATAAAAAGATGACCTCCACAACGCGTGCACTAACTAGCTAAATTTATGCCACTTAAACCAAAAAAACAAAGGGAATATCCTGGAATAATGGGGTCGGGTGCAGCCACTGTTTTAAGTAATTTAATGTACACCTGTAACCAAAGATAAACCATTGCTAACGAAAAAACGATTCTGAACGATTGATAGTGCTGCTTTGTAAATAATATATATACCATAGTATAGTAAAATAATTAAGTAGACTCTATATATTTTCTTTAGTAATATTTGTTTAATGTTGTACCGATTCCTCCAGTTTTCTTACGTTTTTCCGGGTTTTCCTATGTATTTTTCCAGTTTTGCACATTTTCTGAGAAAACTCCGGATAAAATCAAAAAAACAAGTATTTTTCATTTCCCACCACTCATTAATCTAAAATTTAATATAGTATAGATCCGAAACCGAACTAATCGTTCTTACAGAATTTTTGTATCCGTTTTATTCGGTGATTTAATGCACCCAAATTGTACTAGTAATCCTCCACGTTTCTGAAAACGCATTACAGAGTCGCAGGACGTATTTTTAAGTAAAGTCAATTTTACAATCAGATTTCGAGAAAACTTTTTTAGATAATACGATTAATTATAGTGTTACACTTGAAAATCAGAGCAAAATTTCTGGTAGAAAAGTTGAAAAAAAAATCTTAAATACTATATAACGCTCAATTTATATTTTTATTTTTTTTTACCACTAAGTACAACTTACAATAAACTTCCTGTTAAATTTTCCTGTCAAGCATTTCTGTTTGGTGAAATTTTTTTATCCGATAGTACCTACTAAATTTACAAAATTAAAATGTCTTTAAATAGTTCAAAAATGGTTTAAATGTTTTTAAAACTTTATCAAAAATATGCAATAATTTGCTTAAATATGAAGATATTTGTCAACCCTAATTAATGATCGCTATCCATTCTCTCTTTACAAAATATATGGTGTCCGAAAATCGCTGTACCTACTCATGTTTTATTGTGGTAATTAATTTTTTAAAAAAAACTTTATATGTACCTATACAAGATGACGTTGTGTATCCAATTATTTAATAATAACAAACAAATATAATTTAATTAAATGTGTATTATACACATAATAATATTTTCATAACCGACACCTTATATTTTCTTGATACAAAATATAATTAATGTTGAAAACATATGTTTATTGCTAAATTTGATAGTTAATAGATATAAATACAGACAAAAAAAAAACGCATCAGCTACAGTGATCCGTCATCAGAATCAAATTGTAGAATTTAAAACGGTTGTTACTTAGGAACTATTCATCGGATATAAATGTGTGATGCATTAAAATTTTCAAAAAAACAAACTCTACAGAACGGCTATCTTAAAATTTTCCGAAAATAATAAAATAAAACGTTGATTTAAAAAATGAATATTTGTAGTCCTCGTCCCTGTAAATAGTATAAAAAAAAAAAATCATTATTTGATTATATTTATTATCTCTAGAGATATTCAAGGGGTATATCTTCGTGGGACAGCCTGTATAGTAAAAATATTGTACCAATATTTCAGATAATCTTCTTTTTATTATGGACGGATTTAATATCAAAAAAAGTTATTGGGACGGAATTCAAATGCAGCCTTTAAAAATACTCGGGCAAACAAGGCAACACTGTATTATACAACTCTTTGTTGAGTGTAATATATTCCATAGCTCATAGTGCTATATTTTTCATAGCTATATTTTCTACAAATATTATTCATAATATTACTACTACCATTACTATTACGGGCGTATGTTTCTCATCACTGGCACCACCCTCTCACCCGCCACCAAAAATTTTAGTCGGGCGATCGCCCGACTTGTCCTGCTAGTTCGGTACTATTAAATATGGACTTGAAGTTTAGACATTTGAAAACATTAGTAAACATCACCAAATACTTAATGTATTATCACATTATTATCTGCAATTGTAAATTATTATATTTCCGATAATGTAGTGTGTTTAGTATTTTTTTCATGATATGGAAATACATAATAAACGTGTATAGGTTAAAGAACCAAAATGTAAAAGGAAATATTATATTTTATCGTGTGTTAGTTACCAACCGAAAACAACAAATTAACATAATTATTTTACATTTTATATACAACAGGAAATGAAACGATATTTTACAATATTTCCGTTTACACGTAGCTGGTATATGTGTAGCGAATAATATGGGTCGCATTGTCTTTGCAATTTGCTTATAATTGAGACCACGTATGGAACTTAACGTCATTCAATACACGGGTCCCCCTAAAAATGCCCCCCCTCCCGACTTTATAAAAATAAAATTATAGTAATTATATTGTAGACACTACATTTATGGAATCAGTTACTTCAAAGGTAGAACTAATAGAAATTTAACAAATAATTATTATTTTTAGTTTGAAATGTTGGTTTGAAACATAATTTCTTATCTTGCAATCCCTCTCCCCAGTATTTACCGGCATGCGCTTCCGGTTATTTCTGTTAACACTTTATACACAATTCAACGGGAGTCAGAATCTAGTAAGTAATAGTATGTGGGAATCGCGCATATCGCTAGAATCGATTATTGACTTATTGTACATTTGTACGCATACTATCGGATATTAGAAAGACTAGATTTATCTATTATACTACTTATAGAGTAGTAGATAGATAGTACTGTAGTAGGTACAATAATGCGGCCCGTAACACACTGGCTATCGCAGACCATAATAATAATATGCAACAGTGTAGGAACACTGAATAAATATGCATGTGCACAGTCATACACATAATCTATAGAAGCCCAAGTAGGGGCCCATTTCAGTATTGCTCGTTTAGTTAGACTTTCTGTGTAAGTCAGAACTTACATGATGATATTATAATATTCAAATAAAAATTTTACATTTTTCTCGCTTATCTTTTTACCATCAATAATTAGAAATCACGCAGGTTTATTTTAAAATTTTGCCGGCTTTGCCGGTTAATCGATCTGCAGCATTATCGTCAGCCCTTCCCCCCGTAAATACTCCACTGGTGTATACTTACCATTATTTAATCAATGCTGTATCACAATACAATAATATTATTTATCCCGAGGAAGAGAAGGGCTACAGTTTGCAATACGAGCTGCAAATTAAATTTTGAACATTTCTAAATGGTGTAATGACATGGTTTGAAATGGCAAAATTATTAAACGTTCTAACCTAAATGTAGGCGTTTTAAAATGCCCAACTCATATAATTAGTACGTGACGAATGCTTTTTTTGCCGAACAAAAAGTACATAGTAGGGATTCGAGATATTTTAATTTTTAGTATGACATGACGTACGGGAATATACATTGTGACACGATGGTGCCATTTACACCGAAAATGATAGGGAAAAAACTACCCAAGACGCAATTACACAATACCCGAAAATTTGACTTAAGCCCGTCTACACGAGTACCAGAGATATAATAAATATAGCTCGGTAATAATATGAACAACGTAATGACGTTAATATTCGAAAAATAAAACGAATTTCGTTTAAATGTATTGCGGCTCGCGTACTAAACAGACGACTGCAATTGTTATACATTTCGTATGCCCGCCTATAGCCGACAATAAAATTAATACGAAGCACGTATGTATTTAGGCGGCTGAACGAGTGGAACATGCGAACGCGTAAAGAAAAAAAAAAAATTTCCGTCACGATATACATTATAATGTTATTTTAAATCGTGCATGATCAATGCCGATTTTTTTTTTTTTTTTTTTGGTTTTCGTCTGAAATTTACACAGATACACAAGAAACAATTACAATGCGTAACACGTCTAGGATAAATTATATATGTTATAATGTATGGTTCACACAATAAGGATACATTAAACGTAAAACGTCGACGCCCGAACGTTCCAATTAATTACGGTATGATATTATTTACAATAAAAAATATTACGCGTTTTAAAACACACGCCTATACGCGGCCAACGCGAGTAAATAATAAATTAAAACGAACACAATTACCTAAAAGTTAGAGAGCCCCGTTTCGCCGCGTATACCGCGCTTATTGTTTTACACAAACGCGGCGAGAGTCCGGTGATAAATAAAAAATATGGTCCGGCAGACCGCCGTGCCGCTGCCGGCTCAGCCCTTTTGAGCCACCGAGCGGTCGCTCTTGGCCCGCTCCTCCAACCAGAACAGCTCGTCGTACGTGTCGTCTTCCGGCATGTCGCCGTCGTCGGCCACCGTCTTCTGCTGGCCGTACTTGACGTGCGTGCCGTCCCCGCGCTTCGTGGCCCGGCTCCGGACCATGGCGGGCGTCGCGTACTTTTTGTCCCACACCCAGCCCATCTCCTCGGAGAAGTCGATCAGGATCGTCGTCAGGTTGAAGTACTGGCCGAACTCGGCGGCCCTGTAGTCCCACGGGAACGAATGGTGGTAGTTGTGCCAACCCTCGCCCAGCCCGAACATCGACACGTACACGTTCTCCACGGGCATTATGTCACTGCGAAACGAGACATGACTTTTAACTCGCGGCAATTTCGTCGCGGGAATGCCGTTGTTATTGTATACGACACTTACAGCGATCTATACTTAAACAAAGGAAATGCGCGGACGGAATGGTCGGAAACACGCGAAAACGTCAAATGATTTGCAACTTCCCATCGAGCAACGTTTGAACGCTTCGTTTTAGTTAACCCCGTTTGATTAGGTATTTCATTTTAGCAGAAGACTCGATTATGTCTCTCCTGCCCTTATTTTAGCCATCCACGTCTCCCTATCGATCGCTATATTTTCGCATAACGCACAGATGTGCTCGTATTTCTCCCAATTAACACTCTTCATTACCACAAATATATCTGGACTCATTCGTCTCTTTGACAATCTCGCCGTTTCGAGGTCGCCCGAAACCCGTCTTAATATCTCTACCCACGGGCATTTCTACCCTGCGAGTATATCCACACAACCGCTTTAACCGCCTTCGTCCCGCCACTTTCGATGTCGTTTAGTTGCATTTATTCACAGCGGCATAAAATGCATTAGGTAATATAGGTAGGCCCCCGTCGTTATACACCAATTATCTTATTACCGATTGTGGAGACTTATCGGCAAGGCGCGCGCGGGAAACCGGTGAAGTACTTACTCGGTAAACGGTTTGTTGCCGTACAAATGCGCGGCGCTGTTCACTAGCCAGGTCAAGTTCAGCGAGGCCGTTAACCGTAACAGGAAACACACGAAAAACCCGTTCCAAAGAGTCTCTCCCCAGAACACGTGCGGTACGAGCATCGGCATCAACATTGCCAAAACCGTAAACAAAATTTTGTAGTATCTATAAACGACAACGTTACAGTATTATTGGAAATTATTAGGTAACTGTTGGGTAAAATTATTCGGGTATACGCGGATTTCTAGGCGGTTATTTAACGGCTCACTTCTTTTGAAACATGACAAACGGGTCCATTTCCAGGTCGGACATGTCGATTTTTTGGCCCTTTTCGATGACCTCCGGATGTTTGCGCACCATCAGCCATCCGACGTGAGAGAAGAAAAACCCCCGGGTCGCGTTGTGCGGGTCGGCGTTCGTGTCACTATACTTGTGATGTTGACGGTGGTCTCTGACCCAAACATACAGACAGTTCTGTGAGAGGACAAAAAGACGTAAAAAAAAAAAAAAACCGTCAAAATAACACGCGTAATCGACATTGTTTTTAAAAAAATTAAAAATACGAAATCGTCTAACAGATATCGGACGGTCTGGAATTATAGAACAAAATATCGTATTATTTATTATCAATTTTTTATTTTTGCTCACCTGTCCCGCGACGGTTTGTCCGAAAACCAAAGAAGCTTTTACCCAATTGTTACATTTAAATGACCTGTGAGTATACAATCTATGCGCGCCCATTGTGACGGAAAATGCGCTGAATCCTGCCACGATAAATGCTAAAATTTCACGAAAATTTTGTATTTTATATAATTTAAATAAATCAAAATCAAATTACACGATATGCGATATTTTCGATAAAATTGCATAATATTTTTTGCAATAAAAAAAAAATATGTGATGTATTCAAAAACACGATGCATTTTATCAACGACAAAGGATTGGTTATAAGTTTAATTTAGATTCTAGGAGAAGTGAAGCTTTGGTTTTACAATGATGAAAGTTTTTATATTTGTTTCTATTTTTTTCTGACAGTCAACAACATCTCTTCAATCAAAAAATGTCAATAGACCTTTTTAGTTGTATTTTGGATCGAAGATAAACCATTGCTAACGATAAACGATTCAAAGCGAAGTTCGGTTAAACTTGTTTTGAAATGCTGCAGTAGTCTGTATGATTTTCGTCAAAATTCAAACTTAGACACTGATAAAAAAAAATCTTTAGTTATGCTCAACTTTTCTTTTATCACTAAGTACAATTTACTACCTTTTAATACATTTTCAATTAATGTTCTGTTCAGCCAAACAATTTAATTCACAGTGCTCCTACCAAATAAAAACTAAAAACTCGAAAATGTCAAGTGCTAAAAATAAATCAATTATAATTCAAAAAAAACTAATAAAATTCTATGAAAATAGCGTGTCTACAATTTATAACACGATTGCAATAACGAATATAAAGAAACCGTTTAAGCTGTAAATTTTCCTGTTTTTGCTCGAAAAGTTTATCTCGGTTATTAAGAAAATTACACGGAAAATCAAAATTCTATTTTCTTACACACAAACTAAACAAAATGTCCGCACAGAAAATATGCTACTCTTGAATTTTAAAAGAAGATTTCTGATGGAAAAGATGTGTTTATAAAGACAAAAAAGAAATAGTTAGAAAAAATTAAGCACACATCATAGTAAAACTAATACATTCCTCTCTAAACCCAGAATTTAAAAATAAAAATGGTATTTTTAACAGTTTTTTAGCTGCAATTTTTCATACAGCAATTCCTGCATAATTTCGAGTATACACTTTATCGTTGTAATCACTTACTCCATAACATGGTGAAGATCATCGTCGATGTCAGAAATAAGTACAGACCGTAAATAGAGGCCAAGTGAAGTATGAGAAACCCGATGGCGTTGAACCAGACGATTTGTCGTCGGTACACGTATTTGGGCTTTTCGTCCGTGCCATCGCCACCGCCGTTCTTTTTGGCTTCCGCGAGTTCTTTTTCTAGGATCTCCATGCTTTTCAGTGCCCAATTGTCGCCTAACTGCCAGTCGAAGAAAAGTTTCTTGCCGAACAGAAGTTCCTGAGCCGTTACCAGCAACGTATATATCAATCTCTAAGAACCCCCCACGCACAATAAAATGCCGATTAATATATTCCGTATTAATATATTCTGTTTTTATTTCCCCTAACACGATTCATAAACGTGTATAATGTTAATGCGATAATTTAATGTAATACAGTGTTAATATTATATAGAGGGCGGGTGTTGAGACAATGGTAACGGTGTCGTAAGCAATCTACATATTATTGTTCACTGGTGTCATAAGCGATTTACCATCATTTTCGTCAATTCCAGAATATGCATAATAAGGAATCCTCAATTTGTACAAATAATAATTGTAATATTTCGCGCAGATTAAACCGTATTATCGATTATCGAATTTGGGGACCCGCAGAAATATTGCAAAACTATATTTTTGATTCTACCGCCCGTTACCTATTGACCATTGAATCTGATATTTATTAGTTTATACAAATATCTATGCAACAAACTGTTAGATTCTGAGCGCAGTATTTTTTCTATTTTTTATCTGTGAACAACTTTTCTACCAGAAATCTAACTCCGATTTTCAAGTGTAGTACACTCGAATAGTTCATTGATAATCTCACTTATGCAAACTAATGTAAGAGCAGATAAAACACACGTAATATTGGCCATGGCAATGATTTTATTATATTATAGCGTTATTATTACGATTTTCGCCAATTCGGTAAAAACGCACGTTCATGTTTAGTTCAATGAGTTTCGAAGTTAATAATTATATATTCCATAAAAATAAAATATACGAATAATAACTTTTCAAAATTATTGTTATTTGCAAAATATTTAGTTTGTCCATAATTAATAACTAGTAATGACAATTCTATAGGTACACGTTTTTCGAGACAATTGATGGTACATAATGTTATTATAATCAATGGGTTTATATCAATTAATAATAAAACATACCGTCGCGTGTCGTTAGAAACTCGTGCGATTATCAATGAGTGCGTAAAACTGGCAAAGTGCAAGCAAGTGAAACACAAAAAAGGTTGTACCAGTATTTGATGTGGTTCATAAAAATGTGCATCAGTACATGCGTTGTAGTCAAATGAAAAACATTATAAGTAACATTAGCTACTTTATGAATTTGTATTTGTCTGCTGTCTGTTCACATGCGTCCCATCTCTCATACGGTGGCGAATTTCAGAATGTATAGTTTACTAGTTTTCGCTAAACGATTAGTTAGGCTCTAAAGACGGTCCCCATTGATTTTCAGTCTAATCGGGGAAAATCGATAGCTTAAGCTACTTCTATACTCCGGTTTGTATTGATTAGTTATATTTTAACGTTAATATAGAAAACGCAGATCATAGTAAAACCAATAAAACACACATGCATTTCTCCCTATGCTCAGAATATTATACGTATAGTAATAAAAGGTTAGGTATATTTTATGCAGGGCCGTGTTAAAAGGGCATAAGGAACACATACTGTTAACAACGGTAAACCATGGCTAACGAAAAAACGATTTTGAGCGGAGTTCAGTTGATAGTACTGCTTTTTCAACAATATATATATTACATACTATGGTAAAACAATTAAATAGTCATTATATACTCTCATTAATAATATTTATTTGATGTACCGACTTTCCCGTTTTTTGAGAATATCGAAAAATGACCTCCTCAAAATACCTCCCCAGTGAAATTTCCTTTCAGAAAAAGTACTACACATAAAAATCGGAACAAGTTCTCTGTTAGAAAAGGTGTCCACAGATAAAAAAAAAATATACATCTTTGTAAAACCATGAGCTTCTTCGCTCCACTCAGAATCTAAAATCTAACAAAGGTTGTATTCAATGTGGAATTTTAATCGTGCTGAAGAAAATATACGCAAATTCATTTTTTAGAAATTCCCTATGAAAAGTGAGCAATTAATTTTATTATTTCCTGGTACGTATTTGATATATATTTATATATGTATATTTTACTTAGATTTGGTTATATTATATATATTTGATTTTTATTTAACACAAATAACACCAAATGCCAGTAATTTAAACTTAAGTTAGATTTGATTAAACAGAGTAAACCGAGACTTTTTTAAACAAGTTTATCTATAAATAATTTAGTTTAGCTGTATAAACAACAAAAACTATATTATTGAACATGACCAATGACAATGAAAAATTATGCGTTTTATTACTATTTGATAAAATTAAGGCCTATACCTAGATAAACAGGTACTAACGTCGTAATAGTAAATAATTACAATTATCCAGTGTTGTATAAAGATACATTTCAAAATAACCAAACAAAGATACAATAGGTAGCTAGATACTTATAAACGGTAATGTACGTATCCAATATTAATGGTATGGATTTCAAAATGTTTTTCAGCTATCTAGATAAAAATAAATTTAACGTAATAAACGAATTTAATTATACCTATCGTATAAATGTATAATTTATTATTCATAATTACGCTTCCGGCATTTCTAAACATCCTCCGATAAAAATTATGTTAAACTTCTATGACTTATAAACGGTAGTGTACGTATCCAATATTAATGGTATGAATTTCAAAATGTTTAGAAAGATTATCACTTTTAAAATCTTGTTTAAAAATCAATAGTCGATTTGCTCGACGGTAGAAGGAATAAGATTAACGTTTTGAAAATATTGTAAATACTATAAAATAATGTGTTTAAACATTTCCACGATATCTGAAAAAAAAAACAAAAATCTATTTTCCCCTCTATATTTAAGTAAGATATACTTTTGCCAGTTGACAAACAGGTGTACGTCAGTTAATCACGTATGTAGGTATAAATGGTAAGGTGTTATTTTGTTCGAAATTTTAAATGATTTAAACTGTGTATTACACATAAACCTTAGACTAATAGACGGAACATGGTAGTAGTTCCAGCATCCACGCATGAATGCCCTGATAGAAGGTACTTATAATGCGATTTTCCTATGAGAGATGTTTATGTGGCCTCCTAGTAATGTTTTAGTAAAAATATCGAAACAAATTTAAAATTGTTCAACGGTTTAATCGTTATTAAATCGTCATTTTTCAACGATTAAGATTATTTTGGTTTCGCGTAATGGACAAACATTGTAATGAATAGTATGCATTGCTTGGCAATACTTCAATGTACCATAAATACTACACGTTACAGTTAACCTGTTAATTGTCTAACTAGTTAGAGTCCATCATTGAGTATGCGTATAACAATAAACTTAACCTAAGTCTGTAAAAAATGGGAAAGAAAGTGTTTGATTTAAATAAATATAAACATTATGCACGCAATAAATTGACGCACGATGCGTTCGTCAATTAACACCACGGCAAACACAGCAAAACCACAGCTACCAGCACGATGTCGATTATTGTTGTAGAATTTTTAATAACACCCGTCCAATCAAATCCCTGCTTTGAGTGATTTAAACCACGATTTGTATTAAAGTTAAAATTGTCATTCAAATAGTTCAACACGTCCGTGTTAGGTGAAAAATGAATTATAATAATGTTGGATAACGTTATTTTCCCGTCAATAGTCTATGTTAGACGGTAGTAATGAAGTTGCCATAACAAAATCACTCCTTAAACTATATTATTATTGTAGAATTCCTAGGTAGAAAAAACGCAAGTGTATCATGTACGTGTTTTGCGGAATTTCCGAAAGTATGACGCCGGCCTAAAAGTATCAAGTATTCGCCAACTAGCTAAAACAATTTTTTTATATAAACTACTGCAATTAATTACGCCGGGGTACATATTATACTACAGTGTGATTTAAACTGTCTTTCTTACGTATCTCATGATGGTGTTTTTGTTGAATGGCTTCAAATGTCAAGGAAGTATGTATTATGATGATAATACGGTATTTTTATTTTAACACAAAAGTGAATTGAAAATCATACACCGCAATTATAACTTTGTTCGACTTTACGTTAAATTTCAACAGTGAATGGACAACACTAATAATACTATAATAATGAAGTAGGTACTATAACTGTCGAGAAGATCATAATTCAAATTTGCATGTCATTATGCTCAGAAGAGACGATTTCATGCTTAGAATTTAAAACCAAGATTAAAAACTATTTTGTTCATACTATACCTGCTTATCTATCTAACATAAAAATAAACAAATAGGTAGGTGCATATTGTTAGAAATGTATAATTACGCAAGTTGACTTATTATTTCCAAGGTCTGAATAAGAGACATTTTGTGTACCGGGCGAGCATTTCACCAGCCTTTAATACTAATATGATTCATAAATATATCATGCAATAAACGTGTAAAATAAGTACACACCAGTGTGATTTTATATTGGGGTTGTAACGGCATAAGCGCTTTGAAAAAAAAAAAAAACAATCATAATGCAACGAGGAAACTTTTAGTATACCTACATAGGTAGGTATGAATACGTAATATATGTAACAACGGATTATATCATATTAATCGCCGGGAACAAAAATAATATTGCAATATAATTTCGAAAAATTACTATATAACAATAGTGCTGAACTAGATACAGTATACGCGATACTTATTGTTTTCTCGCGGTTTATCTGTGGGTCCTTTTTAGCGTCTAAACAATACAATTGTTTAGTTCTGTTTTTCAAATCACATCCACCAGTGTCGAAACCGGGGGGGAGGGGGTGTTTCTATATAAATATGGAATGTAAAACTTATGTAACATAGTATAAACTGATAACTGAACAAATCTATATTGACCTATAATAGGTATTAAGATCCCAGCCATCATTACGCTCCAGAGCTACGGTGATTTATATTCAAAAGAATCCACCCTCTTCCTTGAATATTTTATGTTCAACTGGTCACCCCTGACCGCGCTACAATGTTTGCCATATTATGGTAAAATAATTGCATATGTATTATACATTTTCTTTAACAATATTTGCTTAATATTGTATCATATATACTCGAATATATTATACACCACACGCACAGATCCACCACAATATTACATATTTCTGCAAATTCAAAGTTATAGGTTAATATTTGAAACCGTGACACATCCGACAAATTTAAATACAATTCACCATACAGATATGTGCAATACCTACAAACGTTTACATACATTGTAAATTATATTTAAACGTATATATTTATGCGTATATATTATGTATATTGCGATTTGTTTTTCCATTCGAAAAATAAAAATCGCATTGACACGACTTCCGCCAAGTTAAGTTACACAATAGGTACTTAGGTACATGCGTTTTTACATTTTTGTATCTCCGTTTTTATATTATGTTCCGATTTCCATTTTACACGGCTGTAATGAATTGGATTATAATAACTTCAATATTGTTAGCGACCAGTTAAGTGTAAGCATACTGTAATGATAGATTTTATCTATTAAATCTACTCATTGCCTTTGGGTTTTTTTTTCATCTAAACCAACGGTTCTCAATCTTTTTGAGGACACGATCCCCTATAATGTCACCAAGATGTTGAGCGACCATTTTATTATGATAACATTAAAAAGTAGTGATAAATTAATATGATTATTACCTTTTGTATTAAAATATAAATAATAAGTACTTGATAAATTCATAATACTAACGTTTGAACTAATAACAAGTTTATTTAAAATACATTTTAAAAAAAACGGACATAATTTGCACATGGGTGTTGTCACTGTTGTAGGTGGAAAGTTGGGTAAGTAGGATACAAACGGGAATTTAATGTACCTATCGGAATCTATTTTTCGTAATATTTCGTATTACACACTTTTTAGTTTAGACCATAAAATAAAATTTGCCTCCAAACCCTTAAGTACAGTTATTTCACTAATTTTTCTACCATTAATAGTTGTTTATATTTTTTTTTTTTTTTTTTTTTTAATTTTTCCAGGTTTAAACTTTATCTAGGGGAAATTTATGGGTAATGTAAGAAATGAACTTAAAAAAAAAAAATTGTATGATATCAAATAGTTCGTACCTACCTACTTTATTTATAAATTATTCTTTCAATAGATTTGTTTAAATAACTTTACTCCGAGTTTAATTCCTTTTTCAAAGTCAGTAAACTACTACACATTTAATAATTTCGTACCACACACAACAGATTTAGTATTACACACAATGTGGCTTATTAAACGTAAATATAGACTATGGCACCTATATCTGTAAACAACGATAAACCGTAGCTAACGAAAAAACGATTCTAAACGACGTGATGCTTTGTCAACAATAAATTTATATCATATAAATTATATGTTATATTATGATAAAATAATTAAATTAAACATTATATATTTTCTTTAATAATATGTATTTAATATTGTACCAATTTTCCCGTTTTTCTTATTTGTTGAGAAAACTCCTGGAAAAAATCAAAAAAAATTACTTCTTTAAAAAACTTCCTCAGTTTAATTTTCGTTCAGAAAAAGTGCTCTCATTGTAAATCGGAGCAAAATTGCTGGTAGAAAAGTTGTTCACAAGAAAAAAAAGATCGAATATCTTACAACTAGTACCTACATTTCGTACCTAGGTTACAAAAGTTGTTCACAGATACAAAAAAAAAAAAAAACATCATTGTAAAAGCAATTCCTTACTCTACTCAGAATCTAAAATGATTTGTATTATCTAATGCAGTAACTAAATAACTCATAATGTCTCGTCAGTTGTATGTAATTTTAACAGTGATGTAGTAACTTCAATTTTGCAAATATTATAATGCACTTAATATTGAAAGGTTGGCTTGAGAAACACAAAAATGTTTTGACTAAACACAAATGCTTGAAAATTTAATTCGAAGTTCATTACAGGTTTAACTGGTGGTAAAAAAAAAATTTGAACGCAATGTAGTAGTTTCTATTATAAGCATTTTAAGATCATATTTTGAATTAAACCGTAATTATTACGGCATTTCAAACATGCACAACCTAACTTTAATAATGATTTATCATTGCTTACAGGCAGTAGCGTACAGACGTGTAGCGCCTATGTTCCACTTAAAAATCTTTTGATAAGTATACTAAAAATAAAACTTGTGTACAATGAAACCTCTATCAATATACACCTCTTATAAGTGGACACTCCTAATAGTGGACGTGGACATTAAAAGCTGGTACCAAAATTAAAAACTTTATACACCTCCTCACTGAACCACTACCTAATACCTAACCTAATTAATTAGGGGGGAAATTTTGAAAAAAAACTTTCTTAGTGTTCACCTACATTGTATAAGGAACCTCTGTGCAAAATTTCAAATCTCTAGACCCTGCACTTTAGGCAGTATGTTAATACCTCAGTTTATCCTTTAATACAGTAACTATAAGTAACTTACATTTTTTATTAATGTGTATTTCGCATTGGTAAATCTGAATATTTTAATAATAATTTGTATCTTGGTATCACTATTCAAAATATAATTTCCATGTCATCTAACATTATATCCAATGTTTGTATCAAATCAAACACAAACACTGAAAATTAGTAACAGTTTATTTAGGTACTTATGTCGTTTAAAAAAACACCCGCAGACTAGCACCAACATCAAGTTGATATTTAACAATCAAATAACAAAAAATAATACCTAGTGGTAAAAAAACAAAAATAATAGAATAATTATAATATTGTTACTTAATTGGGTATTAGTTTTTGAATGTATGAACAAAACAAAGTACCATTCAACTAATTATTAGTATTAACACTTTAATTTAGTACAGACTGCAAAGGACCTAAAAATATATATGCATATATAGTTTAAACTAGAAAAAACATATCTATCACCTATAACCTATCTACCTATTTATAAGGGTGCAAAGAAAATGATCTGTGATATATGGTTTTTGTATTAACTTTACTATTGGTCAGTGGACAAAAAAAAGACCTCTGAAAGTCTGAATTTGATCATTGGAACAGAATTTATGTTAAAATAAAATGTTCACAAACAGAAAAAGAAAAAGGTACACCTCATAGTGAAACCAATACATTCCTTACTACACTTGGTTTGAAATAAAGAAAATTGATTGAAAAATAAAAACATATTCTATAAATGGATCATTGATTAAACATAAATCTTACATATTCTTGTACATTCTTATCAATTATATGTTAGTTTTGAAAGTAGGGTTAGTATATTTAGATTAATTAATAATTAATTAATCAATTAATTAATTAACTGAACTATTGGCTATTACAATTATACCATCTATTTTACAAAGAAACTAGCCATCTAGGTACTTTTTTTATTGCACATAATATTTATGCAGTAGTAAATTGTATTTTCATAATTAATTGAAATCATTAAAAAGTTTATTGTCTGACATGAAGATTGAATGTAACTCCAATCAACATTTTGCTTAGTACTTTAACAAATGTTTGTTAATAAAAAAACTCCACAATTTCAAAAATTGTATTTAATAATCAAAATAATTTGATTAAATATACAAATAATATAACAAAATGTATTACAACAAAATAATTAAAATAATAAACAATAGCACCCATGTTTGGTAAAATATTCTTTTTTCAGATTATTCTTCCATGAATATAGTTAAATAAATATATCTACTTATGTTAAACTTTTAACTTAATAAATAATCATTTGATTGGTCTTGAGTCTTTAATTCCTATAACAAAATAATTATAATATTATTATGATAGTAGGTAGAAAACTAAGAAAATATGTAACTTAAAAATGTACCATTTTAGAACTATTATAGTATAATTGATTCTTTCTTAATAATCGCTTTGCAACAAATGGTGTAAATAAGTCTGGATTATCACAATCTGGCTCACGGATAATTCCACTAACTATAAGTGCAATTATAAATGTTACAATGAATCCAATAACTATAATGTACATATAACTAATGCGGAAAAAATAAAAATAATGGATTTCCGACCTAAAATAAAAACAACAATAAATATAAATATAATAAGTCTATAAAAACAAAATGCCTTCATGCAATATACAACCGAAATACAAAATGTATTTATAATTTAAAAATATTTTTATTACTAGTACTATATACATAAGAATATGTTATATACATATACAAACTGACTAGGCGCATAAAGAGGAAGAAGGGGGGGGTTCAACTCCTTCCCAAAATTTCATTTAAATTAAGATGAAAGTAGATTTTTAATATAGAGTCCCAAAAGTGGTTTCTATCAATAAGGAAGACAAATACAATTTTGATTTTATTACTAGATAGTAGGTACATATTATAGCTATTATTGTCATTTTTAACTTTTTCTGGTTTTCCTGAGTTTAGAAAATTATAACTGATACAGCGATATTACTGTCGGCATTATCATCACAATAATATGAATTACTTTTAGGCTATATCATAGGTTTATCATTAAGGCTATATTAAATGTAAAATTTAGTATTAGGTACCTAAGAGGCTAAAAATAAATATTATAAAATATTAACATTTTTAATGAAAAATAAATAATCCTACAGTTAAAAGTAAATAAACTTCTATGTTATAAGAGTATGAAAGTGTATAAACATAACCCTTCCCCCGAAATATTTTTTTGTAAATGCACCTGAAACTGACATACTGACATGTTTTGCACGATAAGTGGGCCACTATTAGGTGAAAAGTTGGAAAAGTATAATAGAGAGAAAATTTAATTTTCATCTGTACGCAATAATTAATAAACTTAAAACTTAAAATTAATAATTATATTAAATTAAATGTATTCCTTCAACTTTTGCTTGAATAGTTTGAAGATAATTATATCGGAAGATTAAATTAAAATGGAAGTGGGAGAAGACCTGCTAGATTTCCTGCATAAATTTGGAATTTACATAAATAAGTTTTAATTAATATACATAAAACGAATAATCATGCAGAGGCTACCAATCAAAGAATAAATGTTGAAATAGGAATAGCCCATCTTACATTATGGTCATTCATAAGGTACTTAAAAATCAGGAATTCATTGAAATCCAGAAGAATTACCCTAAAATTATCTTTACAGAGATAAAAGATTACTAACAAATTTCAAGAATCACAAAATATTTTAACATATTTAAGAAATGTGGCATATAATATTTTATTACAACAATAATATTTTTTCATGTATGTATTTTTAATTAACTTAAATGAAATAAATTATTAAATTAAATTTTTTTTTTCATATAAATGTATATGCCAAAATGTCCTAGACCAAATTATCATAAAACCTATACATTCCTCATTTTACACAGAATATAAAATTGGAAGTTGAAAAAAATTAATCATTTTATTAGTGATTCTTTTACCAAATTATTTATAATTCAATCAATTTTTATAAAGGTTTTAAGTAAATTTGATTACTGTTTTTTGTTTTTCAATATGAAATGTTTTAAACTTTATTCAAATCGTTAACTGTGATAGACAGTGAGAGCTGCAAAAAGAATCACAGTTAATATGATAAAACTATTTTTAAATTTATACCTCTATTCGTTTTACCTTAAATTAATATACATTACATTTTAGATTTTCTAGCAGCAAATCCCCCTTTTCCTTTAAAGACAGATTATAAGTTAACAAATTGTAAGTCTGAGTAATTGATGATCATAGATTACTAGGTTACTAATAATAAATAGTTTTGTATTCCACAAACAAAATTCAAAAATATGAATAGGGTGCTGTGCTAGATATGTGTACCTATCCTATTTATATGGTCACACAATATATAAATCATATAATAACATATGTATGTAACAAATAATAAAAAAATATAACATAATCTAGTATCTACTAATAAAATAGAATATTGAAATTAAACAACTTTTAAATAAAAAAAATGTCAGTTAGTAACAATTTTAAAAAATATTTTAGCTAAGATATAACATATATAAACATGTTTATTACTTTTCAAATGACGAATCAGAATTGTTTGTATTAGCAATGGCTGCACTAATTGTAGAGCATGAATTTGTAAAAGTAGGTAAATTTTGTATTGGTGGTTTAGGTCCACCAAATCCAATTAAAAATGAACATGTCAAACCAAGAATAAGACCGATCAATGAACCCTAAATTAGTAAAATATTAATAAAATTATATTTATTACTTAACTAAAATCTGTTCTCACCAACGTAAACATTGATTTTTAAATTGAGTTTATAAGGTAATTGACCAATTGTGATTGGCTATCAGCCATAAACTCAGTTTAAAAATCAGATTAACACCTTTTTACGTTGGTGAGAACGGCCCTAATTGAAGTAATCAGCTTAACTAATAGACTATTCAAAGTATATTACCTTTTGCTTAACATGAGGTAAAAGTATTCCTAGTGTAAATACTGCTAATACAGGTCCACCAATCACTCCAAATATAACAAGAGAAGTTTGAAGTATGGAATCAACATATTGAGCCAAAAAAGCAAGTATCAAACAAATTGCACCATATGCAAGGACCAACATTTTCATATAAAACACTCGTTTTTTATCAGAAATGTCATGTTTTAAAAAAGGCTAAATATTTTAAATTATAAAACAGTAAATTATTATTTATTGGTTGAAATATAATTTATGATAATTATACCTTAATATAATCTTCCATTGTTACTGCAGCTAAAGAGTTGAGTACTGGTGATATAGTACTCAATGCAGATGAGAATATACCAGCTACAAATAATCCTGTCAATCCGGGTACTGAACCCATGGTATCTAGTACATACAAAGGCATCAATTGATCCCAATTTGATATACGACCAGACCTTTAAAAAATATCCACACTATATTTATGTTCTATGCTAATAAATCAGTAATTAATACTTTATTGGATCACAGTTGTAGTACTTTGAAAATATAGCCAAACCAGAAAAACTTGTCGAAATGGATATCAATGATAAAATCGGTAGACTACACCATAAAGATTTCACAGCTGTATTATAGTCTTTCATGGTTAAATACCTTTGCACTTGGGTTTGATTTATAGCATACAGTGAAATATAGGTAAACATTCCTCCAATCATTAGACTAAACACACTGTGTCTTTCGGTGGGTTCAATATTAAAACTAAAAACATTTTTCACAAACTTAGACAAATATAACATTCATCATAATATTGAATTAGGTACTTATTAAATTGAATTCGTCCATATTTATCGGCAATTTTCCAAATTTCTGATATTCCCCCATTTTCGTACATGGCCACCCCAATTACAGCAAATATTGAAGCAAACATAAGCAGTGACTAAATTGTTGATATAAACAAATTACATTAATAATTAACTTTATAGTTAATTGAAATTAAAATGGTATAAAATTCAGTATGTCATTATAAAATCCATTATATCCAGTGATGTGAACGTATGCATTTTATTTCTATAAGAATTCAATCACCTTTTTTACCAGGATTTTGATTATATAAAATATGACATACTGAGTCTAGTAGAGATTTCATTAAATTGTCCATGAATTTCTGGATAAAAAAAATATTTGATATTTGTATTATAGCTACTAATGAAAAGTAATTAGGTATAATTACATATGGTAAAATTGTTTTTATGAAAATATTCAAATACAGTTAAAATATAGTTAAAAAATAAATATAACAATAATCATGTTGATATAAGTAAATAATTTACAAGAATTAAAAAATAATAAATTTATTTAATCAACAAAATATATCCTATCAAAAATGCATAATAATATTGTTTTATTTCTATATTATATTTCTACGGTATTAAACTCATTAATATTTACTTGAAATACATCAGTAATAATGACTGCTTTAATTCCTCCAATAGTTGAATAAAATACACACACTAAACCAACTAGTGTAATTGAAGAAACTATGGATATTCCAGTTACAGTTTTAAGAGCTATTGATGGGGCATATAAGACCACTGACATATAAAATATCATTTGTGTACTAAATGCAATAGATGTTAACATTTTTGTTGAACGGCCAAATCGTTTTTCTAAGTACTAAACCATTTGAATACTATATTAAAATAATACAATTATATTTCTCAAAATTGAAAAAATAAATCTTACTTCATAAACAGATAAATTTCCAAGTTTAAAAAATACTGGTAAAAAGACATATGCAATTATAGGTGTTCCCAATAAGTAAGATAAATTGATGACAACAAATTGTGTACCGCGAGCATAATTTTCTGCACTTACACCGAATAACGTAATAGCAGAAATAAAACTGGACATCAAAGAAAATGCAACGGGTATAAAACTTTGGTTCCTGTTGCCCAGCATGTATTCCTTTAAAAAAAAAAAATAATAATAATTTTAAACTAAATTCAAACTTTTTAATAAATAAAATAGTACCTACCTGAGTTGTTTTTTGTTTTCCACCTGTAAATCGATAATATATACCAATTCCAGAAGATATGATCAACATTATTACAAATACAATATAATCAACAATACCAAGGGCCATTGTTAATTTATTTAAAATTTAAAATGTTCTTACTGTTCAGTGTTTTCGATAGATACTTGAAAACACTGAAATATAATTCAATAGACAAAAAAAATTATTAATTACTCACTCTATAACAGACATTTGACTTAACACCAATTTATAGATGTCGAATCAGTTTAATAGGTCACTGTCATTTGATTCAACTTGAAATATAGATAGTATATTACATGTACAATTTTACTACAGATCACTAATAGTATTACAAGTGAATGTATACAATACCTCGAGATTCTAAGAACCGTCCTACTCCATCTAAAATAATTATATATTCGTATAAACTAAAAAATAATAATCTGCTCACATAACTACGGGCTATAGATAAAGATAAATCAACTAATTCGGAATTTCATACTCAACTAAACACTAGTAATTATTATTTATTATTCAGTTGTAATGCACAAAAATTTGAACACAGAAACTACAAGTACAATTGGATATTGCCCGTACATTTAAATAAATAAAAAACTAGGCACAGTTAATTTTAATAATGTCACCACCGGTGTTATACCTATAGCACATCTATTTTCCATATTAATTATTATATAATATTGGCATGTCTTATCTAGAGCAACTAAAAATGAAAAGGGCAAAATTATTCGTGAAATAACTGTCGTTAATAATAAAATAAACTATACAGTTCGTCGGTATGAATTAGGAATAGGACGAAATTGCTAAATCATATTTAAATTATTTTATTTTACATTCTACACTGGAATCGGAATAATTTTGCATTGGAATGGACGATTGAAATTGACCGGTGTAACGGTGACCGGAATGATTTTGGGTTTAATCATCTAATTAGATAAGATTTAATAGATTACAGAAAAGATAAGGTTTTTCGGTAATATTCCTGTTCGAAAAAAAAAAAATAGCAAAACTTCACGAATGCCAAAATTGACGGGAATTTAGTAGCTCGAATATGCCTCGACAGATGACGCCACCGTTGATACAAGTAACAAATCGCAAGAACGTTTTGTACTATTTTCATTTATTTTTCCTACAACTAGACCCTGGATTTTTTTTTCTCATAGTATATATAGTAATATTACTTATTTATTGCTGTTGGGTTTATGAGTCGGTGGTTGTACCTTAGATAATGTCGTATCAGCCATGGTTTCATTCCATACGTCTTTATAAATATTGCCGTACAATTATTACATACCGACAACATATTTTGGATACCTCCTAGGTGTCTTGCTTACCTATGCGGCTATATATATATATATATATTTAAATTCATCAAAACGTAAATTCTAATTAACATAATATTTTAGTAGGTGTGTATAGCACACCTATTATTCGCACATACGCCTTACTACAATCTTTGAGAGTCATTGAAACATGTTGTGCGCTTGTACACAATAAAAATTATTTGAATACCTAAATACCTACATAATATTATTACAATATAGATGCATTAGGTACGTGTACGTGTACAAGACGTACCTACTTGTGCCGTCTATACAAGCTCCGGCTTATTAAAACATATTCTTATATTTCAAAGTTGTACAATTATCAATTTGAACGAATATAGTCAAATACAAGGCAAGATTAAAGATAATGTTACCTACCTATCATAAAACCTAAAAAAGTATAAAATTGCTTTCGTTATGAGCAATGAGACTATATCTGTATCCGGTATGTATTTAATTATAAAATATAAATAGGTTCATGGAATACAATGCTACATTACAATAGGTAGGTACAGAAAATCACAATCACATTTTGCTTTATTTGTACACTGTCATATCTCTCCTGAGCCTGACATTGACATACCTATAGCTTAAAAATGCATCTCGTTAAACTCATATAGACATATTATAATAATAATATAATTAATATATAGGTAATTATGACATAATTCAGACAATGCTTAAACCCATTAAAGATTAAAATGGTTACAAATTTTTAAAATCTAACAATATTAATAAAAAATGTACAGGCGAATATTGGGTAAGTAGATAGGTACCTTTTTTGTTTTTTTTTTTTTATTTAACCGAAAAGGGATCTGTTTGATTTTAGAGTAAAAGTACCAATTATGAAATGTATAGAGAACAATATTTTAGAGGGAATGTCATAGGGCTATTGTATTATTCAAAATATACAGCTCGATATAAAAGATATAAACATTTATTTTTTTGCTTTTTTAATAGTTCATAGTTCAAAAAACTCCGATAAGATAAGATAAGATAAGATAAGATAAATTTGTTACACTGAAGTTAAAAACCGAAAATAATTAAACCATTAAACTTAACGTATAGTTATTGAGTAAATGTTTCCATTTCCACGACATATTTTGCCATTAGGGGGAAAAAATTATAGGTATCTCTAGCAACCCATTTCATGAAACAAATGTTTTAATCTTATTATAGGTATACCTAAGGTCGTACTCTTATAACAAACAATTTTACATACTTTCAATAATAGAATTATTTATTTTTCATTAAAAATGTCAATATTTTATAACATTCATTTTAGATTCTGAGTGAAGGGAGAAATATAATGGTTTTACAATGATGTTTATTTTTTTATTTTTTATTTCTATTGACAACTAATCTACCAGCAATTTCGCTCCGATTTACAATGATAAAACTTTTTCTCGAAGGATATCTGACTGAGGTTGTACTTTAGGGAAGTCATTTTTTTGAAACCCTAAACCCTCTCCCCCCTTGTACACACGCCTGGTGTTAACATTGCTACATCACTGCTGACATCGTTTATTTTAGATAGCATAATACATGAAAGACAAAGGGGTGTGCAGGATCTCCCTGATACACCCCTTTACAATTCGTTAACACAATTAATTATTTGGAATAAGCTGCTTTCGTCAGATGACCTTCTTGGCCAGGTGACGTGGCGCCCGCCCGCCGCACACCAAGGCTTGGAGACGATTAGGCCATCGAGCTGCGCTTCGGGCCGTCCTCTCCTCTTTATTTTATTGTCCCCTTATTAATTATTTCTACTGGGACAGGGGAGAAGGTACGGCTTTTTGAGTAAATAATGATATTTTCAATAAATATTTATTGCCCTATATGTCAACTCAAAAAAATTATATATATTTTTTTTAGAATTTACTTAGTTCAGTAGACAGTAATAATTTATTATCTTTTTTTTTTTGTACTGCATGTTTGCTGCCTTATATGGTAAATTAAGTAATAACTGATAAGCACGATTAACGATAGCTAAATAATGGACGAATATTTCCGATTATTCAAAGTATAAAATTATAATTACCTATCTAATTATGTAATCTTTTTAATTAATAATTAATAATGAACATAAAATCAAATTTTTAAAAAAAATTGTATTCTATGGTTTTTGTTAAATATTTTTTAATCAGTGATAAGGGGGAGTTGGGAGCAAATCCTCTCACGGATTAGATCAATTGACGGAAGTCAATCATTGCAAGGGATGCTACTTTTGTTATATCTTATAACCCATCTTAACTATGAGACATAAAAATATAAAAGGGGGCTTTTATTTTTCCAACTCATTGCAAGTATTAATTTTGACAGTGTTTGATCGGCTGAGAATTTTGAAAACCAATCGCAAATTATTTATTTTTCAATGTTAAAGCCATTTCGAGCATATATACAGGTACATAAGTATATATGCAGTAATATGTTATATATAACATATTAAATAGTGTTAGCATAAATAATTTTTGTTAAGTGTGTGCGTGAATATTTCGATAGTTAGCACCCGGCATCACATTCCACAAATGTTCTACTGGGTAATGTCGATAGACCTTTTGCATAATAAGTGTCCGCAAGTCCATAAATCGAGTAATTATTTTATTTAGTATTATGTATCATAGATAATATAATATTATAATATTATATTTAAATTCAAATGCTTTTCAAAACACCGAAAAATCACCGATGAATAAGAGAATAATAAAGACTCACTAGGAGCCAAGGCTACAATATGTAGGTATAGTACAACGTACTAAAGAAAAAATATAAAGAAGCAACGATGAATTATTTCAATAAAAAATTGTGGATGTGAATTGTGGGCTGTATTGTAAATATGACTAGTAGGAAGTTAGTAATTTCGGGTACATTATGTTCTTTAATCAGTATGCAACGATAAATTATTGCTAACAAAAAATGATTTTGAGCGAAATTTGGTTATACACTCGACTAAAAAAAAAAAATTGGTTTCTCTTGAAATTATTGAACTCAACCTGACCCGTAGAGGATTCGCTCCTCAAACTCCCTTACACCAATTTTTATACATAATTCAGTAATTAATAATTAACACAAAACCACTGAGAACACTTCTGGAGACTAACGATTTTCCTAAATAATATATCTATATTTATTTTAAATTTTTCTATGATATGATTTTTTTTTTCTATATGTGAACAACTTTTCTACAAAAAGTCTTGCTCAGATCATCAACTTTAGAAGTGATAGAAGTGATGGTTCCTAGTAAAAATTTTATCTCATAGATGCATTGAGGAAGTTACATTTTTATTTTCCTTGTAACATTCTTCAGCCCGTTTTCACCAACGTTGATTTTTAAATGGAATTTATAAGGTAATCAAACAATCGTGGTCAGTTATCAGCCATAAACTCAGTTTAAGAATCAAATAAACGCCTTTTTTACGTTGGTGAGGACGGCCCTTAATTATGGGAAACACCCAAGAAACAACGTAGGTAAAATTGTAATATTTACAGAACAACGGCTTCTGTTATATATTAAATTTTTTTTTTTTGTAATTCAATGAAAAATGATCGTAGAGGCCAGAAATTTCACTGAATATACGTATGTAGGTATAGTCTCTTTTATATACAGCTCTTTCCAGACATGTTACAATTTTCAAATCATTCTGATAATTGTTTAGTTATTTATAACCATTTGAAACATTTGAGTTTTTTTAGGATTTCATTTAGTTTTATGTGATGAAAACATACAATTTTACGATATCATTATTTTATAAAAACACGGACGACGTTTTCTACCAGAACAAATTATTTAATCGAAAAATCACAAGATACCTTTTTTGTTTCGTTTTTGATTTACTTTCTTGCGGTATTATGGCCAAAACTTTTTAGCCACTTTTGAGCTTTTAAGGAATTTTAATTTTTGGGAGTTTTTTTGTTTTATTTTAGTTATAAATACGCCTAACGAATAATAGTTATATCGAAGTTACTTAGACGTGGTAAAATTTCCAAAATGATCGGACAAATTTTTTTTTTATAAGCGTTTTGATGAAATCAAATTTAAACGAAAATCACAAAAAAAAAAAAAAAAAAAAAAAAAAAAAAATACGGCACTTCAAATTTGTATTGCCGAATCGCAATCGTCTTTGGTAAATCAATCGTTGCTTACAGATATAAATAAAATAATCTTATACATCCTACCTTCCCAACTTCTCACCTACAACAGTGACCACTCCCGTCCCTAGTATCAGCTCTTTTTTCAAGTTCTTATTCTTGTGTTATACTAGTATCAAAATAGAGAAATACAACTAGCAATTATAAATCGTGCTTCATTTTCCGCACAAATGTAAACAGACATATATAATAATATAAAATACATTTACCTTTTTGGAAACTAGGATTCCAGTTGCACTAGTTCAGCGTTCACCATTCAATAAAATTCATGGAATGTGTAAAACATACGATAGGTTATGTTAGGTTAATTACATTCTTGTTTTACACAAAATAAGAACAGCTATGTTAGGTGTGACGACTGCCACACCTAATTTAAGGGCTGGTTTTACCCCCACCCCCCATTATTGGTAGTTTAATATAAAACATTGTACATTTTACAATTAATACAAGGAACATTACAAATGACTAGTCCATTCCTAAACTGGCATAGCGTGTACTGAGAGATTGCATTATTAAAAACAGACAAATATTTAACTATAACTATAACCGTTAGTTTTACGATAAAAAATAACCAATAGTACCTAATAAATTTCTAAATCTACAACAGCGGCTACAGTTAGGCTGCACATAAGCTACATACAGTGAAAACATGTACACGATAGTATTGCTATTATTTAACTATTTTTAGTTATAATATCCGAGTTTATATATTTTTGTAGCAAAAGAATAATATAATTTTGTATAATTTTAGATAATAAAAAATATTATGCTAATCAAACGAAAAACAATGATTATATTATAATATTTATATTGAAAAAGACGAACATACTTCGCAAGATGGGTGGGCTACTGTTGTATGTGAGAAGTTGAGAGGGTAAGATAAAAATGGGAATTTAATGTATATCTGTACGCAACGATTAATCAACAAAAACTATTCTGGGCAGGGTTCGGTTATATATGGTTTGAAAGGTCGTAGGTAATATTTTTGATTTTCGTCAAAATTTTATATTAAAGTTCTTATAAAAAAAAATACTACATTAAATTCAACATTTTCTTATTAATCACTAATTAAAACTCATAATGAACCTCCTATTCAATTTTCAAACATTTCTGTTTGATCTAACAATTTTATCAAATAAGTCGTACAAATTTTAAATAATGAAATGTTTTGAGCAGAAATTTGAAAAAAAAAATCTTTATTATCTGAACATTCCCTTGCGAAAACGGATTATTCAAAAAAAAAAATTATACAGTGTTTTTTTATGATGAACCAGCAATTAGGTATTTCAGAGGATTTTAAGTAAATTTGATTTCTGTTCTTTTGTCTTATCATTATTATGGAATCGTTTAAGCTTCATTTTAAAACTATTTTTAATTTTTTACTCATACTCCATGTACCTTAAATAAGAACATACTGCTGCTTTCCAAATAAGAACTCGTTTTTAATACGCAGATTTGAATAGAGAATATTTTTCTAGATATTTTGATCTGCATAACACTGAAATCAGATTTACCGTTTATGAGTTATGACAGTTTAAAGTTTTGACCGGAGGAGTAGTGAAGGCTCGGAAGGGTAATAGATGCAGAAATGTTAATGTCGATAACACAAAACGATTTTAAACACTTTTTATGTTGAATTTTTTTCTCACAGCACAGCGGTGGTCATAAGGTGGATCATCCCTCCTCTTTAGTCCGTTTTTTGTTTATAATAAATAATTGAATGCGTATTAACCATGGTAATGATTGTGAATTGAATTTTAAAATGTTGGGGAAAGTTAATGGACTCTCTAACCTAATTGCCCTATGGTTTTTTTTGTAATTTTTGCTCTCCCACCCTTAAAAATCAATAAATGTTTATAAAAAAACGTCGATAAGATTATAATAATATAACAAAATTATACAAAAACAAAAAAAAAAAGCTGATACTAGAGACAGGTGTGACACCGATGTAAGTGGAAAATTGAGAAAGTAGAATACATAAAGTTAATTAATTTATATGTGTTAACTAACGAAAAACAATCTTGAGAAATGTTCGTTTAAACATGTTTTTAAATGCCGTAATATTTACGATTTCCATCAACATTTGATCTTAAGACGATTATTATAAAAAAAAAAAAAAACCTTTTTCACCAATAAATACAATTTACAATGAACCTCGTGTTAAATTGTTAAATGTTATTAATTTTCTGACATATTATGTTGTACCTACATATTTAGATACTAATGTATGTAGAATTTAAAACCAGCTAGAATTATACTAAGACATTATATTAAGTTCTGCACAGTTTCATAACACCAATTTAAATGTAATTTGACGCCGATTGTAGACTTTAAAAACGTTATACAAACAGTAATTAAGTAACCTACCTAGTGGTGTCTATATTAAAAAAACAAACAGATAATTTTATAACGAAATATTGTGTTATATAATATAGGTATATTATGTTTAATAGCTTGTTGGATATACTGGACACACACTATTATTGCATTATTTTGTAATTAGCTGAAATTTTTTTTCTACGAGGTTACCGAACGATATTCCTATGTAGGCTATACCTGCGTACTTATATTATTGATTTATATTTGGTAGGTGGGTAGGTACCTACCTATATGAAGAGAAAATCTAAAGGTTTTAAATAAATCGCCAGAATCCTAAAACGTTATTCTTACCAATATAATATTTTTATAATTGTCAATTTGTTAGTAATGTTGCAAAGTGAAAATAATCTAATGCAAAAAATGGCAAAACAATCTATATAGATACTGACTGGTACCTACTGACCTCGAGATCTAGGTTCCTAAATCCCAATCTGTTCATAAATCTGTATAATATAGGTAGGTATTAACTGCACGGTTCGTTAATTGGTTCAACAGTTATAAAATGTAAATACATATTTTGTAATTTATTTACATTTTTTTTAATGCAATTTGTTATAATTTTTTTGAATTTATGATTTGATTTAAAAATTAATAATGAAACGTATAAAAAATTAAACTTGAGCTCCGTCAGTCGTTACTAGAGTTAATTTTTCCCCAGGTTGAATTGCTGTAGTTATAATATTTCATGTTTTTCTTTAATAAAAAGATAAATGAGAATTAAACAAAAAGAGTTACATCCCTCACGTCTTCTTTGCGGAGTCTTTGGGAGTGTACGCACAAAACTAATAAATCACCCTCTTCCCTCAACAATATGGTGAATTTCATATTGAAATAGTTCAACCAATAAATTCCTGGCTCATTCATCCTAATCTAAAAAAATATACAAATAATTTAAAAAATAATTACCTATTCAAGTGTAGGTATACTTTTCTGAGGAAATGTATTTTGTTTACATAAAATGCATAATATATTGATTATATTAGATATTTAATTTTCTAATCATTATAGGTAAGTATGATACCTAATATTTTTTAATTTTAAAAATTAAATTTTCGGAAAATTAATCTAATTAATTTTCATCTAAATATTCATTATTATTTTTAAATAGGTATTAATTTACAATGGGGCTTTTTTTCTTTATATGTTTTGTGGTTCAGGAATATTTTTCCAAGTACCCGTAGAATGTAGATTGTAGATAGTGGCCTACAGTGATAATTAGTAGGCATTGTAGATAATGATAATAAAATCATTTTGTATGAAAATGTAGGTAATTTTGTCTATAAAATTACATTTTTTGATTTAAATTTGAATTTATCTTTAATTGTAACCTATTTCCATTTTTAATTGTAATTTAAAATAGGTGAATGCACTTACTGCGTAGGTTTTCAAAAATGAATTCTATCCCATTTATTGGTATGTATATACTTTTAATTATTATTTGAACTTGGTTTTATTATTTTTAATTTTTGTTTTTAATATTAATAATTCAAAATTAGATATTGGAGCAAATTTGACAGATCCTATGTACAAAGGAATATATAATGGTAATAAAAAGCATAGAGAAGATTTAGAAGATGTTTTGGAACGCTGTTGGAAAAATGATCTAAAAAAGATAATTATAACAAGTGGAAGCTTACAAGATTCTATTGATGCTTTAAAGATATCATCATTGAGTGGTAGTTACTTGTGTTATTTAATTACAATTAAATTGAATACTTTATTCACTTTAAAATGTATTACAGAAAACCTGTACTGCACTGTTGGGTGCCATCCAACTCGGTGTGATGAGTTTAATAAAGCTACGAGTCCTGAGGATTACTTAAATAGTCTAAAAAATATAATAATAAATAATCGACCAAAAATAGTAGCAATAGGAGAATGTGGACTTGATAATCAAAGATTACATTTTTGCTCTAAACTAATTCAAGAAAAGTATGATAATCTTATAATTTTATTTTCTAGGTGCCCAATACTAGTTAAATATGTGACACCTAATTGATTTATTATAATTTTTTTTTTTTATTAAGTTAATTTCACATTAATGACCTCTGTGTTATTCGTCTTAAATGTAATAAATACATAAATTATTACTTGTTTAAATACTTACTAAACAAAAAAAAGTTAACTATTTAAATTTATATTTTTAAATAAATTTAAAACATTACACTATTGCTCAACAAATTAAATTGTTATGGATCTTGTACCTAACCATCAAGTTATGTAAATACATATTTAATTTTAAGTATTATATTGTTTATTTTAGATATTTTGAAATGCAGCTAAAATTGAGCGAACAATTTAATTTGCCCTTATTCTTGCACTGTCGTGATGCCGCTCCTACATTTATAGATATACTGAAGAGGAATTCTAATTGTTTGAAATCGGGAGGTGTTGTACATTCATTTGATGGTAGTTTAAAAGATGCAGAGGAAATAATTAGTTTAGGATTTCATATTGGTATTAATGGATGGTAAGATAATTATTATTAAAAAACAAACATTTAAACATTATAAAATGTACTGTTTCATTGTTCAGATTTTTTTGAAATTTATATTTTTGTTACCTATTATTAAAAGTATTAAATTCATTTTTTTAATAAGTGAATAAATATACAAATTTAAAAAAAAAAAAAATATTTTTGTAAATAAGCTATTTATAAGTTCACAAATTATTATTGAATAATCCTATATTTAAATGAGTCTAATATTTGCGCTTAAAAATATATTATTCATTAACTGCATTTAATATTATAAGCAATCTTATACATTATACATCTTATCTTATCTTTGTATTATTGATGACCAAATTAAAGTTTGCATGGGTTACTACAATCTTTGGGTTTGGGACTCGTAGTACTTAGAAAATTCCATTATAAAACCAAAAATATTCTAAAAAGCAAAAAAGGTAGTAAAACAACTTTTTTAAAATTATTTAGATTTTATATTTAAAATCTCAGTATAAGATACATTTTCATAACACTATACTAGATTTAATGTAGAGCCAAAGAATAAGAAAATATTATAAGTACTAAACCTTGGTTGTTACTTTGTTTAAGTTGTTACATTTAATTTTTATAGTTCATTACGAACAGAAGACAATTTAAAAACAGTATCAGAATTACCTATCGATCGTCTTATGTTGGAAACAGATTGTCCGTGGTGTGAAATTAAACAAACACATCCTTCATATTCATATGTACAAACAAAATTTAATTCAGTGAAAAAAGAAAAATATAAAGAAGATTCTATGGTTAAGGGTAGAAATGAACCATCTACTATTAAGTAAGATCATTGTTACAAATTATTCTAATCTTAAATTATAGTACATATAATAAAGATGTTTGGTACTTAATATTACAATACTTAATTTAAAAATACTAAATATATATTTTTCACTATCTGTGGATATGTATTGTAATCTTTTAGTTTTCTACTTAAATGTATAATATATTAGTTGTATGGTTTTTATTTTGTCATTTAAATTTACATTCTAGTAATTAATTTACATTTTTTTTTCAGACAAGTATTGGAAGTATTATCTTCATTAAAAAAAGAAGACCCAGTATATTTAGGAAAAAAAATATATGAAAATACTTCAAATGTATTCTTTAAAGACAAGTAGTTTTAAATTTGTATTACCTATCTAATTCAATGGTTTTATATGAATATGTTTGAACTATAATATTTATTTAATGATTATATAATTTATATTTATAATAAATAAAAAATAAATTATAGTCTTACAATGAACATGAAACTGATTCATATGATGCGTGATAATTATTTTAGATTTTGAGTGGAGCAAAGAAGCTTATAGTTTTACAATGTTTATTTTTTTTTTAATCTGTTAACAACTCTTTTACCAGGAATTTTGTTTTGATTTACAATGATTGCACTTTTTCTGGAAGGAAATCTGACTGGAGTGGTACTTAAAAGAAGTCATTTTTTGATATTTCCAGTTTTTTCAACAAATGGGGAAAAAAGAAAATTTGGTACAATATTAAACAAATATTATTAAAGAAAATATATAATGCACACATAATTATTTTACCATAATATGACATATTAAATATTTTTGACAAAGCAACACTATCAACTGAACTTTACTCAGAATCGTTTTTAATTAGCAATGATTTATTGTTGATTACAGATATACATTAAATTCCTTTCTGTATCATACTTTTTCAACTTCCATCTACAACAGTGGCTGAACCCACGTG
Organism: Cinara cedri; assembly: GCA_902439185.1. NCBI lineage: Eukaryota > Metazoa > Arthropoda > Insecta > Hemiptera > Aphididae > Cinara > Cinara cedri. The sequence continues at coordinate 624,329 of CABPRJ010000972.1, read as the reverse complement.
CGAAGTATGTCTGTCTTTTTTCATTCAACTTAAGATGTTTACATTGATTAAGTGTTCAGTAACAAATTTTAAGGGTTTTTGATGATCAAAATGTGATATAACAGTTATAAAATGTAGGTATATCTTAAAATATATTTTGGTGAAGTATGAAAAGCCTAATAAATTCATAAAATTAATTGCGTTTATTAAATTAAAAAAATCAAACACATTAATAATTGTTAACAGATGCTCTTACTGCTATTATATTATTCTTAATAACAATTTTTATTAAGTGGAATAATAACAGTGTGTATCACAATGACAAAATAGGTACTTCAACAGTGCATAGTCACCATCTAACAAACATAAATACTAATAAATTATGTTTCATATTATATTTAAAAAAGCTCTCAACAAAATATTAATAACCAGCCGACCCAGTAATGCTTTGCTATTGTTGGATAATAGTGTAAATAATAGTTTTCTTGTCTGTTACAACCAAATTATCACCTAGGTAACTATTGAATAAACATAAATAATTATTAACAACTACCAACTAATAATTACTGTACCAAAAATATCAAAAAAAATACTATCTTACCCTCTTATGTAATGGGTAGTTATTATAAACATGTAGGTAGTACATTATTCAGTTGTTACTTTTGATACTCTGAGTTACATTATTGCAGTTTTTATAGGGATTTCTAATTTGTTTGAAATTTAAATACAATCCATGTATAATAGAGCGATTTCAGGCGAGATACTAAATGGCTTAGATACAAACAGTGCCCAGGGGACGGAACACTCAAATTTCGTGGCACGAAACAAAGTGACTCATCTGAAAGCACTCTAAGTATCATGATACTTGTTGATAATTTAGCTTTTTATATGTGAGAGAAGTTTCAAGGTCGATTAAGTAGTTTTTGAGCTTAATCATTACAAGCAAACACACAAAAAAAATGTTTTCCTTTTATATTAGTTTAGATTATAATAATATTTTCAATCAAAATATAATTTCCATGGTTTGGAGAAAGTAGTTTTTGAACATATAACTTTAAAACAAATAATACAATTTAAAAACTATAAAAAAAAAATTATCGTAGGTATAAATAAAATAGATTACGTTGGTATAACAAATTTATTAAAAACACCGCTCACACCATGATTAATAATTGCTTAGACCTTAGCTGTCCAAGTGAAGACTTGAGAGGGTGTATTATTTTTTTATAGGAAGGTAGGTGTTGTACTTTGAGTTTTTGACCCATATAAATATATAATTCAGTACTGTTATTTGTAATACAATAAATGTATTAATGTATTAAACTATTATAACTTTACGATGCCATTTTAAAATAATGCGGGAGGTTGGAAAGTGACATCCAGATGTTATCGCGTATGACTCACGCGTAATGGCTTGTTTTTGAAGTGTTTACACACACACACCGATAATGTTTTCTTATCTTTTCCAAACAAAAGAGACAACCACCGGGCTCCGACTTCATCAATTCATTGAGGACAGCGGAAACGTCCAAAATTATTTTTATTATTATTACCTACAGTTATACCTAACTACTGTTTCTAAAGCGGCGTGGAATTAATTTATTACCGCTGCAATTATCGTCAAAACCACCGATCGAGTCCATTGTCGACTTCATATACTTAAACTTTGCATTCAGTTACAAACAATTTTCACAATGAGTGACGGTAAGTAAAACAAACTTAATAAACATTGTTTTTGATTTGTTTATTGGTCATTAGTCATAATTCTTAATATAAATTATGCCTATTATTATTTTCATAATATTTATAGAAAAACCTGAGGCCATCGTGTGCACATACACTAATGACCTGGGGAAATCAGCATAGTGCCTATTGCTTACATACGTACTGCACTTTGCAACCCAATTAACAGTCATAAACGGTCAATGTAATAATAATTGATAGTCCACTTTGTTGCCTGTTATTATTAACTTGTTTGTGTTCTGTTATATGAGTTGAAAGCTAGGTACCTAGTCTGTTATTCTTCAAATTATAAGTGTTGTTTTTTATTTTAATTAAAATATATTTACTAAAGGCTAAAATAAAAAAAAAATTACTATTAAATGAATTTAAAATAATTATACTGAAACAAAGAATTGGATGGTGAATTAATCACTGATTGTAAATTAATTATTTATTTAATTATATTTTTGTACAATTTCATATTTTAGCTATACAATGTGTTTGACAATGTTTTATTAATATTTTTTCAAAAGACTAGGTACCTATATACTTATCTATTAGTTATAAACATAAAACATTAATATTTTTATTTACAAAAAAAAAAATTAAGTATCTACCTATAGTAAGTATAATATGTTAGATTTGTCTATTCTAAAGTTCTTTTCTTTATTTATTTTATTTCCATAAACTAGGTAGGTGTTCATAATATTTTATTATATTTAATATAAATTGGAGGTCAAACTTTTTATTTGCATACCTACTTAGTTAGGTTCAATGATATATACAACAATTATTTAGAATATTGTTTATACACATTTTGAATGTCTTAAAATTAATTTTATATATGAAAATAATGAATATAAATTAATATAAAAAAATGAATTATCATATGACATATTTTTGAATGAGTAACTACTTTAATTAATTGCATTATCTACTTTAAACAAAATTGAGTATTTTATATAGCTTTTTTTATTTTCTGGAGTGTTTTAAAATAGTAAAAGGAATTTTCTTTTTCATTGTACTTTAGGCAAAAAGATCAAGAGTTATAATAATTTTATATTTCAGAACCAACAAATATGGATCTCTCTGCAAATTTAAATGCACTAACCTTGGCAAATCATGAATTTTCTTTTTCATTGTATAATGTAAGGATACATTATTTTTATTAAAACTACAACTAATTAGGTATCTATGAGTATTCAATAATTATTTTGTTTATAGGAACTTGCCAAAAAAAATACTGGGAATATATTTTATTCTCCATTCAGTATTCACTTAGTTATGTTTATGGCAAGTGTTGGAGCAGCTTCAGAAACGTTTGATGAAATGATAAACACAATACATTTGAATAAAAGTACACATTCACTGGAAGCATACAAGAATTTATTGGAAAATTTAACAGTGCGTATAATAACTAACAACATAATACATTGTTAGATGCCTATAGTTATAATTTATTAATTTTTTTAATCCTATATTGTTTATTATTTTATAATTATAAATAATAGTTGTATTTGCAATATAAAATTCTAAATTGTTGAATTTGAAATAATTATTTTAAGTTCAATATTGTTGACTACGTATTTACCTATCTTAGAAAGGCTATCTACAATTAAATAGGTAGCATTGCTAAATATTGGCTATTTTGTAATTAGTTAGTATTAAAAATTATAATAGTGTATTTTAATAAATTACACAATTCATTATTGTACTTATCAGTACAAAAACATTTTAGTGTCTGAGCAAAGTCTAAAAGATTTATTAAAGTCAATATAATTGTATACTTGTACTGTTATGTATTAATGTATATATTGATTTATATCTGTTAGATTCCGAGCATAGTGAGGGAGCTATTAGTTTTAGATTGCTGTTTATTTGTTTTTTCTTTGTTCTAGTCTGTGGACACGTTTTTTCCTAGTAAATTTACTCTGATTTTAATGTGTAGCAACTTTTCTGAAAGCTCAAGTTGTTTATATGGCACATTATAGAGGTCATTTTTTGATTTTCAACGCCATTTTTTTAAAAAAAAGCACTTAAGTGAAAAAAAACGTAGGAAAACATACAATTTACAATATCATTATTTTATAAAAACATGGACGACTTTTTCTACCAGAAAAAATAATTTAATTGAAAAATCACAAGACACCTTTTTAGTGGCCTTTTTGATTTTCTTTCTCTTGGTATCATCACCAAAACTTTTGAGCTTTTAAGAAATTTTAATTTTCGGTAGTTTTTTGTTATATTTTGGTTATAAATACAAGTAAAGATTTGAAACTTAAATCAAATTTAAACAAAAATCACAAAAAAAAATACGGCACTTCAAATTATGTATTACCGAACTGTGCTTGGAATCGTCTTTCTTTAAGCAATGATTTATTGTTGCTTACAGATATAAATGAAATAATTTTATGTGTCCTACCTTTCCAACTTCTAACTTACAACAGTGGCTGCTCCCATCCCCAGTATCGGTTGTTTTTTTTTTTGAACATTCAATAACTTGAAACTGAATAAAAAAAACTCTAAGCAGCAAATGTAAAAATTTGAAACAAATAAGTGAAATATTATTTAACAATATTTTAGATTAATGATGATGTTCTGAAAATTGCAACTGGCATGTTTATTGATACTACTTTTAATATTAAACCAAGTTTTGTGGAAAATTCCTTAAAATATTTAAAATCACCAATGGAAAAATTGAATTTCAAGGTTGATCCAGAAACACAACGCCAATTTTTAAATGACTGGGTTTCAAGCAAAACTAATAATAAAATCAAAGATTTATTTGCTGAAGGTTGTTAAATTATATTTTAATATACTTTATATTATGTATTAATTATATACATGTTTTTTTTTAAAATATGTTTACTGGGTTACAGGCAGCATCAATGAGGGTACTGATTTAATATTGGCAAATGCAGTGCATTTCAAAAGCGCTTGGATAAATAAATTTACAAACACAGAAGAAGATGCTTTTTATTTGAATCCAAATTATAAAACTATTGTCAAAATGATGTTTTTAAAACATGATTTCAAATACTATCACAATAAAAGTTTAAAATTTGCAGCCCTTGAATTGCCATATAAAGTAAATATCATAATTGTATTTATATTTATTTTTTATAAATTATTCAATATGGGACTTAATTTCAATAGCATTCTTTCAAAATGGTGATTTTATTACCTGATGAAAAAGATGGTTTAAAGAATCTTGAAAACAATCTTTCAAAGATTAAACTAATGGACATTTTAAACAAAATGACTACTTATTATGTCAGTGTCAAATTACCTCGTTTCAAATTAGAGCAAACTTTTGATCTGAAAAATACATTATCAAATGTAAGTATATCAAATAATTGAAAATTACCATTTTAAAATCAAACAAATTATGCTATAGCTTGGTTGCCCGAAAATGTTTTCAAGAGATGCAAACTTTTCTAACATTGTTGATGATACTGAATTGTATGTGAGTAAAGTTGTCCATAAAGCATATGTTGAAGTAGACGAAGAAGGAACAGAAGCAGCAGCAGCTACAGGTAATGAAAACCGTTTTTGGTTTTTATGTCTTATTTTATTATTTTAAAGAAAAATTGATTAATATGTCCAATTTTTGTTTGGTTTATTAATAAGCGCCTTTGCACCTTTTTAATCATATAAAGCGTTGGGGGATTTGTTGTTATCAAGACAATTTGTTACATAACTTTAAAATAAAGTTTTGCACGTCCTTCTTGTTATAATAATACACAACAAATGTTGTATGGTATTATGTAAAATTCATAATGTATTTATTTTATAATTTCTTTATTCAGCTTATAAATTTAAACTTAATATGAAATTATAATTTTTTATTTTTAATGTATATTATTGTTTAAAATTGTGAAGTAAATTAAACTATTTAAAATATTATCAGGTATGGCAATCCGAGTGAAGAGAAGTTTAATAATGAATGAACACAGAGATTTTGTGGTTGATCATCCATTTATATTTAATATTTTGAATAAAAATGATAGTGTTGTTTTTATGGGTCGTATGACTAAAATTGATTCAATAGAACATAATATTTTTAAAAAAGAACTATAATGAACTATTGAACCCATTCAAAATTGTTTTATTGTATTTTTTTTTTTTTATAAATGTCAAATTGAAAATAAAATAGGTGACTGACCTATTAAAATTATTTTAAATTTTAACAAATATATAATTCAATGCCTTATATAAAAGTATTATTTAAAGATAACCTAGTTAAGTGCATTACTAACTTTATTTAGTTGTCTTTTAAAATACTTTTTATAATATAATAAGTTCCACAAATTCATACTAACACATTATACACATATTTAATTTCTTTGTAAACTAAATTTATCAGTATTATTTTATATGCAATTTGTTTGCTTTAGTATTATTAATATTTATAAATCTACTGTAGAAAACGTATATTAGTATATTTTGTTCTAATACAAATGTGTTGTATACTTATGTTATCAGGAATGGTTATGCAAACCCGATGTTTGATGACCCCCACAGTTTACGATGAAGTTGATTTTTTTGCAAATTGTCCATTCATCTTCTTTATATTAAGCCAAAACAATGAACTTTTATTTTTTGGCAGAGTACATAACTTGACTGACAATTAAAGAATCTCCCTTTAATGTTATTCGTGTACCCTATAAATTTTACCAGTTTTACTAGTTACCAGTTTACTTTTTATCAGTATTTTGAATTTTCACACATTTTTGATTTTTTTTTTATGGACACATTTCTTTATTAACTTATGCAATTTTTAAGTAACTTTATTTTTCTTTAAATTAGCTAAACATTTAGGTGCTATTATATTGATACTCTCACTAAAATATATTTTTTCATTGAAAATTATATAATTATAATTTTATGTTATATTGTGTACTATAAGTTTATTATGTATACATTTTAAACAAGATCAGATTTTTCAGATTAATCATATTTTAAATGAAAAATAATTTTTATATTATTTAATTTTAAGTTAGAACTTACATTACATTAAAATATTTTAAATTACATTTGCGTGTCAAAACTATTTTTAACACAAAATGTACAAATGCACAATGCTATATTAAGTTTAATGGTTTTCTTTTGTGTATTATAAAAGTTTAGCTCTGTTTTTTATTTATTAATTTTATACACCAAGGGTTCTCAACCTTTGGTGTGAAAAAATTTCAAGAAGGCATGAAAACCACAAAAAATGAAAACTTTAGTAACCAACATTAAAGTATGTTATGAATTTATGACATATAAATATTAAACACACTTCAATTGTATAGTAGTGAGGGCGGAGGCATGAACTCTTACAATAGTTTAAAGGGGGTGTGAATTTTTAAAGGTTGAGAACCCTTATTTTATACTGTATTAGAAAGTTTGAAAGACAATAATAACAAAAACCTTACTATATTCAGTTGTACAACTAAAAATAACTATTTATCATAATATTTTAATAATAAGTTCACAGATATTTGATATAAATTTATTTTAAAAAGCTTTATTTTAAGTTTCAATAAAAGTTTTCAGTACTAATCAGTCTTTTTTTTGTTCAATAAGTTCTTTATTGAATGACACATTTTTAATATTCGCAAGAACTTTTCTATTGTTCTCAGTCTAATTACCGAGCAACACGCAAAAACAATGCTTATGCTAAGTAAAACAAACTTAATTTTGATTTTAGAGTATAAGTACCTATTATGAAAGTCATAAGAGAAGAATATTTTAAAGGGAATTTTATTGATTTTTGTATTATTTCAAATAAAAAACTCAATATAAAAAGCACAATAACTCTTTTTTAGTTTCTTAAATAACGTAACTATTTGAATAGTTCATAATTCAAAAAAAAAGTTATGATATTCCTTTTATAATATTTTTCTCTATACATTTTATAATAGGTATTTTTATTTTAAAATCAAAATTAAGTTAGTTTTACTTAGTTTGTGTAAGCATTGTTTTTGAATGTTGCTGTGGAGTAGATGCGAGTGTGGTGTCTTCTTAATGCTTCCTATTTTCTGTTAATCTAATAGGGTGAAGTCGCCATCTATGGCCAGTATCCCTCGTATGTCACTATGGTTACCAATTTTTTATTTTATTTGTAAATAGTGTAATCTGATAAGCTATTTGGTTGTTATTGTTGTATTTATTTCCATTAAATAATATACTGTTTAAACTTAAAATAGTACCAAATAATAAATATCAAAATATTACAAAAATAGTTGACAACACAAATGCCCATAGACCGAGAATATACAATTTAAAATACTAATATTAATTTATCATTACATAATGTTCATAAAACTTTGATATTTAAATTAAGTATTGGTAAACGTATAATGTATTTATGTTTAGTTTTGAATTTTCTTTAATAATCGTAGATAGATTAAATCAAATAATATTAGAAAACAATTCTTAAGATAGCTATAGGTTGAGACCCTACTCTACTGTAAATAACATTATATTTATTTTTTAATTTTTATTTATTTACTTATTTAATGGGACCAATAACAAAGTTTATTTATAATGTATAATTTGATAACAATAATAATTAAAAAGATACAGGGTAAAGGACAGTTTTGAATATTGGGTAGATTTGAATAATTTTACTAATATATTTTGTTATCGGCTACTTAAATTAATACATAAAATAATTTAAAGTAATTACTAGGGCACAGATTGATATGTACTTAAAATTCTCAAAAAATGTTTAAAAACATCAAAAAAGCTCTACAAAATTATTTAAAAGAACAATAAAGGTACTGCAGTTTAATAGTGTTAAACTTCTATTGTTTCTAACATATCAAAAATAATTTTTTAACACTAAAAAAAAATATTATTTTAAATAAATTTGTATGTGTTATTAAAAATAAAATGTTTTGTGTTAATCTTTTGTCTGTATTAGAAAAATGCGTTTAATGGGATGAAAACCGCCAGAGTGGGACTTTAGAATTCATCTACCATTTCTGCTTTTTTAAATATTTTTAAGTGCTTTTTTGATGATTTCAGTAATTTTTTTATGGATTTTAAGTGCATATAAATCCATGCCTTAGTGATCATACTTTTTTTATTATTTGTTGTGTAATTAGGTATTTTCAAACAATTATCCTTTTTAACTACTTAAAGGGTTAAATTTTGGATAATAATTTCTTAGTAGGTTTCGACTTCATAAAAAAAAACTACTCATCAATTTTCATCCTTATAGCTTCTGGCTAGATGATGATGAAAAAATGAAAATTAATAATTCAAAAAAGCTGTCCTACGATAATAGGAACAGGTGCAGCCACTGTTGTGGGGAGGGGAAGTTGAGAAGGTAGGATATAGACGAGAATTTAATGCATATCTGTAAGCAATGATTAACCATTGTTAACGAAAAAAACAATTCTGGAGTTTGGTTGATAGTACTACTTTGTTAACAACATACAATGTATCCCACCATGTTTGACAATTTTTTCTAGCGTTATTAATATTAAATTTTTTTCTATTCTTTTTATTTTTGAATCGGTTAGGTTAGGTTATTTTCAGGGGGTACATAGATTTAGAGAAAAACGAAATTTTTGTTTTCATTCCCTAAACACAGTAAAAAATAACTTTATTGGTCTTTAGAAAATTTCCAAAATAGCCATTTTATAAGAAATATTATTTTTAAAATTTGAATGTATCATACACTCATATCTGATGATTATTTTTTTAATTATAGCTGCTTTAATTTCTATAAAATATGCATGAAATCAAATAATTAATAAAATAACATGATATACGATTAGAAATCACAATCAGCACGGTAATTCTTTACCTTCTATTGGAAAAAAAAAGGAATCGAAAAAAATGTAATATTAACAGCACTAGAAAAATTTGTCAAACACAGTGGAACACACTGTATATGTCATATTTTGATAAAATAATTACATATGTATTAGCCATTTTCTTTAGTAATTTTTGTTTAATATTGTTCCTATATTCCCGTTCTCTCAGTTTTCCCAAGTTTTTCCTGGTTTTCCCATTTATTAAGAAAACTCATGGGAAAATCAAATGATGACCTTCCTAAAGTTTCTACCTAGTCAGATTTTGTTTCAAAAAAAGTGTCGTAATATTTTTTTACTAATATCTAAATTTCCTATTTATTCGGAAAACTCCAAGGAAAATCAAAAAATTACTTTCCTAATGTACCTCCTCAGTCAGATAATCTTTAAAAAAAAATTCTATCATTGTAAATTGAATCAAAATTACTGGTATAAAAATTGTCCACAGAAAAAAAAAAATTAAACATCATTGTAAAACCATAAACTTCTTTGGTTCACTCAGAATCTAAAAAAAATAAGAGTCAAAAATTAATTTTAATTAAATAATTGTTTATTTATAAGTAATTAAGTATACTGGCATATAACAAATCCTGATGAAGATATGTGATATATGTGGTACCTACCTAATAAAAACTAATAATTTCTTAGTTGTTGTCATAATCTCCAATAATGTTTTTTATAATAATATTATTTTATTATTATTACCAGTACTAATCTGGTTCTAATAAATGTTAGAAAAAAAAAAATATATAGGCCAACATGATAAATATATTTTTTGTTTTATTCAAATTATTTCAAAAAGATGTTAAGGTATAAACACTGAAGACTTTTAATTAGTAATCGTATACTTAAACTCACTATATTTAGTAAACAAATTTATTACAATAAATAACAACACTATATATAAATAATTAATTCTTATTTCAATTTAATAAACCTGAATTAATCCAACTATTTATTTTGAAAAATAAGTTTCCCATCACTGGACTTTTACATGATTGTGTTCAACAGGCCTATCTGTGTCCAACAAATTCACTATTCCAAGGACACAAAATAGAAGTATCTTCATAGCTGATCATCCATTCATTTTTACTATTTTAACGACTTTTAACAATTCTATTGTATTTATTGGCAGAGTTGTAACACTGTGATAATGGTAGGATTTATTATCATATATCTTTAACTTAATAATTAACCTACATTTAAAATTAACACTGTATAACATTATTGTACTTTAAGAATTATCTATGTAAAATAACAAACACAAAGCAGAATATTATTTTAGTGATATTTAATTTTATTAAAAATAATCTGTTGTGTGTAGGTGTTCAAGTTTTACCTACATATATTATTCTAATGTATACAAACTGTGCATCCAAAACTGATCTTTAATTTCTGTCATTTCTGTAGGTATTTGTTAGGAATTATTTCTTTATGTGCTCATTCAATTTTTCAAAATAGAAAATCTGTTATAAATGTATACCACCACAGCCATATGTACAATAATTAATTTTGTATTACTAAAATCAATGGTACATTTCACTGCCGAACATCTTTTTATTTTTACAATAGTTTCTTATACACGACAATATTTTGTTGATAGGCCATTTATCAACCCCATGAATTATATTTTCATCAATTTAACTTGGGTACTTACATATCCATATAAGTAATTTATTAATATTTAATAAAGTAGGAACACAACACATTCAATTATACAGAATGGTTCTTTGAATACAATAACAATTAATTATTACTTAAAATAAAGACTGTAAATTGTAATCTACGTTCCAGTGGTTGAAATATTTTTGGCTTTATATTAATATCTGTATTTTAATATATACCATGTTTTATATACCTAGTTTTTGTGCTAACACCAGGACCATATTTACAAATTTGGTGACCTATAAAATTCCTTACCTTTTTAGAGGAGAGGGAAAGGGTAAAGGATCTAGTGTTAAACAAATAAAAATTATAAAAACCTTACTATGTATTGTTTATAAATTTAAAAAAATTTCTACCAAATCATAATATATTTAAAAAAAAAAAATAAACTATATCATTATAATTATGGTCTGTCTAATAAATAAAATAAAAGTTCATATATATATATATACCATGCCCAAAATTCCACCAGAATGAGCAATTTCTCCTCTCTCAGCCTTATAAATACATAGATGAAATACATTCAACAGTCACTACATTGATTTGTGATATTATTTTTTATTGTTAGGTAGGTACAAATACTTATTATATCATATATTCACATAGATACTTACAATCTGCATATTATTACTATTTTTGTTTTGATAACAATAACTAACTATATTTTATATCTAATTTGTGTACAGGAATGATCATGTCATTAATGAGTGGTAGAATACCAAATGTTAAGCGAATAATTTCATTTGAAGCTGATCATCCGTTCATCGTAACCATAATAACTCCTACAAATCAGATATTGTTCCTGGGACGTTTGTCGAAACCTAAATCTATACTATAATTTCAGAATTTATTTATTATGCTTTATTTATATTGTATACCTACTTTAATATACCTATATATAAATATAATTATAAAAATTAATTAAATTAGATTAATTACAAATAGGTATTTATGGCTATAACAGTGGTTCTCAATTAGTGTGAAGCCACAGACCCCTATCTAAAACTTAAATTGTTCCTTATTTGTGAATACTTACTTTTAATTTTACATAAGTACTTTTTTGTAATAATATAAACAAAGATTTTCTCAAAAAATACAAATATAGGGATTTATTTGATTTAACATTTGACTTTTTACCTTGAATTACCTTTTGTTACTTAATTATGGACTACTTAAATTAGTTATTGCATTGATTTTCGAACTTTATGAGACGAGTGAAACCTTTATTTTTTGTTCATAATCTCATCAAAGTTCGGTTGCATGCCTGATATTTTCACTCTTAAATCATCATTAATATTAAATCTATTACAATATTTGTTTTTTTGCAGTAGTAGATGGAAAAAGCTTGTTCATATGTTAAGCAAAAGGGGATTAAATATCTTAAAGTTTTTTCGGCCAGTTGCTTTTGATCAATTTGAACAGTTATATTTATAATCAATTGATTATCTACCTTTTTCTTTTCGCAATAATCGAGTTTCAATAGTGATAGTCCAAAAATATCTGGAATTTCAAATGACTACGAATTAAATAATTTGTATAGAATAAAATAAAAAAAATCACTACAGTACTACCATGAATATTGGAGTACTTTAATGTTCATAAGTACTACACAACCGCGGACCATTAATTGGGAACCACTGGGCTATACTAACTACTTTTTTTAATAAAATTATTATGCTTGAACAAATTATGTGTATTGTATTTTGTATACGCTTTTAAATTTGTATATTACAATAAAATATGCTATATACCGAATATATTTATGTTATTTTTGAGTATATACACAAAACAACCATACCAATTTTCCAATAACCGATCTTCAGTGGTTATTTTCGTTACATTATTTAGACATTTTTTTTTTTCATACAAGATTTTTCTTTTTATGTATACTATTTATATAGTTTCATTATTTTGGCAGATTGTCTCATCAACAGTCTCACGATTTTTTTCCATTAGAACGTGAGAATTTTTAACAGAGTACAATAAATAGGATCGATACCAATATGTCCTGAAAACCTATTAAATATGTACCTATGGAGTTATGTGGCAGTTATATCATACAAATTACCAAAATATGCCCTTAAAATATGTTCTTAAAATTTAGGTGGAGTTTTGGGGGTCAAATTTTGAAACTCGAATGGGAACCTATACTTTTTTTGCGAATATAATATGAAGATCTTATCCTGCGCCTTCATTCCAACTATTTTGGGATAACTTATATTATTAAAACTACAAATATAATATAACTGTTAATGGGGGGGTCTTCTCAGTTCACCCTCTTGAATTCGCCACTGCTCATCATTATAGCTGTATTCGTATTAACTTTAAATCACTCTCAATCATAGAGTTTTGAATAAATTACTTAATCACTAAAATCCTATTACAAAATATCGTCACATTATGTTTGCAAAAATTGTATAAGTTCACATTTGAGTTTTAAAAATTGACTCTCAACCCCCCTCTCCTTTCCCCCAAACTCTAAAATAAAATGTTTAGATTATTTTAGACATGTTTAAATCATAATACGTTTGTATTATACAATTTTTACTGTTTGAATATTTATATTGTAACATAACTTTCGAATTCCCCCGTATATATATTACAATAATATATAGGCTCTAATGCAGGTTCTATTATTATTTAAATTCCCGCCACTACAAACCAAAATAATCTTAAAAGGCCACGGCCATAAGATACTGTTCAGTGTGACCTAAACCGAAATAATAATATCTGAATTTGACATTGGAACACAATATTATTTGCATTTTTTTGAAATTCTCAATTTATTGGTGTCATTAATATAAATATACTTTGTCCTTAATAATGGTTTCCTATATAATTTAATTTCTAAGTGCCAATTAAATACCAACAAGTTAATTAATTAAATTTGTTTAAAAGAAAAATTTAAAAGAACAGTTGTATAAGGGTAATTGATTAATTTTTGTCTCCTCTAACAGCCTGATACCTGCTGATAATCCGACATCTTTTATTTTCACGTCAAATCAAAATTCGTGCATTTAGCCTACATTTTGGCGTCCGGCAACTCCTTAATTTTCGTGTTACCGTCATTTTCGTTTCCGTCCGCTTGACGTTAACATTTATCGATAAAAATTACCATGTATTCACCCTTCTATCAACTCAGAAAACCTGCGGAACAACAAAATGGCATTGAAAATGTTCAACAATTCCCAGCTCATCTTGTTCCAGGTAAATTTACAATTATTTAAAACCAATTATATTTTAAACGCCCAAATAATTGTATAGAAAATATAATTATGTATGTGTTTTGAACTTTAGGTAGGACGATTGCAGCAGCTGCAGTCAATGAAGATAGCTGTGAGTTTGGATCAGCTAAATACTTTGCCCTCTGTGGATTGGGTGGTGTACTTTCATGTGGTTTGACACACACAATGGTTACACCATTAGATCTGGTAAAATGCCGTCTTCAGGTTAACCCAGCCAAGTATAAGAACCTTATTAATGGTTTCAAAGTCACAATGGCTGATGAAGGAGCTAGAGGATTAGCCAAGGGTTGGGCTCCAACAGCTATAGGTTATTCTATCCAAGGATTAGGTAAATTTGGCTTATATGAATATTTCAAAATTGTGTATGCTGACTTGTTGGGAGAGGAAAAGGCATACTACTGGCGTACATCTCTATACTTAGCTGCATCTGCGTCTGCTGAATTGTTTGCTGACATAGGTCTTGTTCCACTTGAATCAATCAAGGTCAAAATTCAAACTACTCCTGGTTTTGCCAATACTATGCGTGAAGCCGTTCCTAAAATGTTGCAACAAGAAGGTGTGTCTGCTTTTTTCAAGAGTTTGGTACCATTGTGGATGAGGCAAATTCCTTATACCATGATGAAGTTTTCATGTTTTGAAAGAACGGTTGAATTAATTTATGCTAATGTTGTACCAAAACCGAGGGCTGAATGCACGAAGGGGGAACAATTGGTCGTCACGTTTGCTGCTGGTTATATTGCAGGAGTATTTTGTGCTATAGTTTCTCACCCAGCGGATACATTAGTTTCAAAGTTAAATCAAGAAAAGGGCGCATCATCTGTTGAAGTGTTAAAGAAAATTGGTTTTGGTGGTATATGGAAAGGTTTAGGCCCAAGAATTATCATGATTGGTACTCTGACAGCTTTGCAATGGTTCATATATGACTTTGTAAAAGTTACTTTGAGCATTCCTCGACCACCACCACCAACACCGCCTAAGGGAAAGAGCGAGTAAACAATTGATAGTATAATCAATTTAATCAATTCAGAACTGTCAGTCATAAACTAAATGTAAACTGTTGTACACCTTAAAATAGTTCAGAGGTACTTAAAGTCAAATTAAATGCTTTTTAGTGTTCTTTTACATCTATAGATGCTCTATCATTCCGACTATAACAATACCTCAATCAAGTGTATTTATTAGTAGTATAGACAATGTTTTATTATGTATCTTTATGTATTAAAAATGAATGTTAATGTTATTCTTAATAAAGTTACTTATGTTCTGAAATTGTAGCTCTAATTTTGAATTCATATTTTATTGTATAATTAAATTATATTATCTTGTGTCAAAGTACAGACAGTTTTATGGTATGACTTTAAATCAAATTTCTTGAGAAATATTCATTTGTACACATATAGGTATATTGCATAATTATATAATATAATATAATATACATTTTTGCATTCCTTAAAATTTGTTTGGAATAATATAATATAGTTTTTAATGATTGTCATTAAAAATAGAGTATAATTGATTTAAAAAAAAAAAACCACGACAAATTAAAATCTATTTTAATTATAATAGGTATCACATGGTAGGATTAATTATGTTAATACTTCAACGCTTTTGTTGCATCTAGTAGATAGATAAACATACTAATTAGCTCTTTCTATAGAAAAAAAAAAATGATATTCCTATAAAATGTTTTATATATATATATATAATATGTATACGTATAAAATAATATTTACAGTGCTTATTGTTCACTAATCAAATGTGATATTTCCAATTGTACAATAATATTGAATTATATAAGTAGGATTGCGGAAATCAATTTCGATTTTGATTTTTCGAACATCAATATGGATATTTGATAAGATAATTTAAAGAAAAAATTTCAGAAGGTAAAGAATTTTAAAAAATATTCCAGATAAAGTACTATCAGTCAGAAAATTTGCACCTTTTGAGGCTTGTATAAAAAATATGAGCATTTTTTCTAACCAAAAATGTATTTTCTGAGAAAAAAATATTAGACTGCTTATTTTTTCTATAAATATTGTTGACCTAAAACCTAGTTTGGAGGAAGGATAGTAAACAACATTCTATGTTCTATGTATGGTTTCGGGATGAGTTATACTATCCCTATTGTACATTGTGGTTATTTCAAGGCACATTTATGTTTACCGAGTTTTGGTAGTTTTCGTAAATTTTTAGAAAAAAAAACCGTGATATTGATTAATACGCAAATTTGTTTTAATTTCCGTACATTTAAAGAACAATATATTGGTCAAAATAATATTGAATTTTTTTTCTAAAATATCGGTATTTCAACAACAAATAATATTTGCGTGACCCTAGATATGAGGAAGGGGAAATTTGTTTTAAAATTCAATGTAACTACAATACTGTCATATAATGTTCTAATTTTGGACAGTGTTATATTCAGAGTTTTATGCATTAAATATAAATATCTGAATAGTTGGCATACATATGTAAATATACTATAACTATTTCCAGAATAGATCAACTTAATATTGTTTAAAAATAAATAATCTCTCACGTGGTCATAGTTTCTTGTGATTTAAGTAGCTATGTATAAAAATTAAAACATGTCAATAGTTGAATCTCGAATGCATAGTATAATATAAGGATTAACTGATTATCAATGTCTATTACAGAATAGATTATTTGTGTGGTATTATAATATAGTAAATTTAGCTTAAATATCGTATACATTATTATTTTAAACAATGAAACTTAAATATTCCGCCTTATCACCATTTATTCAGAACTATGCCCAATTTTGATTTATTTTTCTGTTCTAATTTAATCAAAACTAAATTTTATAAAAAACATAGTTCTTTTCGAAAAAACTAATATAAATAAGTAGGAATATTACGCAAGTATATAAATTATAAACTTATTACTGGACCCGTTCTCTAGCATCTACTATAGAAAGACTAGATAATAGTAATAATTATCTAGTCTCCAAAATCTGAATCAAAATCGATTTTTAGGCGTTTTGAATTTATCAAATAACCACAATTTTGCTGGTTCAGTTTTTTAAATTTTCATAATTTACAGTTTTATTGTACATTGTAACATTATGGATGAAATTATTTGAAGATATTGGTTAAATTTTCATTTTCAGGAACAAAAACGGAAAGTGATTGTGAGCGAAGTTTGATAAATAACTACGGGGTTTTTTCGTTAGATTCCTTATCACTTTATGGAGCTAAAGAAGTTTAATTAGGATAATAGTATCTTGGGTATTGTGATAAATGCCATGATTTTTTTATGATTCCATAAAAATATGAACTTAAACGCTTATAAGAAAAACAAATTAAGGCAACAAGTATTTGATATTTTTGTAGTGTAGGTAGAAAACTTAATATGATACATTTTTTATTAAAATTTCAATAATTTTTAATAAACTAATATAAATACCCAAATAAAAACTTGACAATTTCAAATGGCTATAAATAACTTATAAATCAATACAATTATTTGAAAATTGAACCGCATTCAAAAAAAACTGAATTAACTAGGTATGTACTTTGTAAAAATGTCAGATCTTTATAATTTTTTATACTGAATTATTAAAAAGAATCAAAAACAAAAAAAAAGGTTATAGTGTACATTTTCCTTGTTCAATAATTTTGAAATTTTTGAAACTAAAATTTTTTACCAGAAACTTAGGTACTCATAATAAAACCAATAGGTACAGTTTTCGTTATGTTGAACTTTTAAAATAAATGTATTATTTGAAATTGAACTTATAATTTTTCTGTACTATTAACAAAATTGTTTGATCTGTATTATTAAATAACTTAACTATCCTATAGATTATGAATATTTTCAATGCTAATTTTATAAATATTTATGAAAAATTAATATTTACTCAAACTAAATAAATTTAATTTAGATTTTCAATTTTAAACATATGTAGGTATTTTTTTATGTTAGAGGTTTTAGATTCTGAGAATGTAGCTACATAGCTACATTCTTTACTATTGGTTTTATAAAGATATTTTTTTTTTTTATAATGTATAAAAATTGTATAAGAAATCTTTCTTTAAAGTATCAAATATAACACCTTTTCTGAAAAGAAATTTTCCTAGAGTAGTACCTAAGGGAGGAAATTGTTTGATTTTCCTAAGAGTTTTCCAAATAAATGAGAAAAAACTAAGAGAAAACGGGAAAATGTACAAAATATGTTAGCAAAATAGTATGGCCTATTTTTTTCAACTGAACAACTTTTCTACCAGCAATTTTGCTCCAAATTATAATGATAGCACTTTTTCTGAAAGGAAATCTAACTGGGGAGGTCATTTTGTGATTTTACCAATAAATAGTAAAAACCTTGAAAATATATAAAATATTAATTAGTATTATTAAAAAGTATTAAATAAATACTTATATAATGCATATGTAATTATTTTCCCATAATGTGACATATATATTGTTGACAAAGCAAAAATATAAACTGAACTCTGCTCAGAATCGTTTTTTGTTAAAAATGGTTAATCGTTGTGTACGGATATATATTAAATTTTCCCTCTACTACCTTCCCAATGTGACATCTATAACAGTGGCCCAATCACGTGCGAAGTATGTACATGGTTTTAATTATAGTTTTAAAAAGTTTAATAGTCCATCACTAATAAAAATAAAATATAGGTACCTACCTAGATATTAAATTAACAAATTATATAATAAAATAGTGTAGATACCTAGGTACTAAATATTTAAGTATAATATGAATACATAGGTAAAAGAATATACATATTATATTATAATCATCAAATAGTAGCTACTTATATTAATAGGAATTTACATAAATTTAATTATGCAATATTAAATTATATGACATCACCTACTATAAAATTAACTATTGGTATTATTATATTTTTTTAAATTAAGTTACATATTGATTATTTTATAAGGTAGGTAGGTATTCAACATGATAGAATATTTTTAATATATTGATCATAGTTTAAATCTATAGATCAATAGTATAGCCTGTAAGTTAATATACTATTGATCAAGAGAATAATTTTAATAAATAAATAAATATTGTTACTTATTGATTAATAAATCACTGTCATATGATGATACTTATTAGCATTCAGTTAGCATGACTTCATAATTTTGTTTAGTTTTGCATACTATTTTGTATGTCCTACTTAAATCCTCAGTGGTGAATCATTATCATGTTTTTTGGTAATTTCTACGGTATTTAAACCAATGTTTTAAACTTACATTTAATTTATATATTAAAATGAAAATGCGCTCAATATAAATTACTTATTATAATTATTAACAAGATATACGAATGACAATCATAGATAAGTAATAAGGAATATGTATTATCTATTTAGACAATTAAGTATTATTATAAAAATGAATAACTGTATGGTAGGTAATTGTTTCAAATAATATTTGGCAACTGCTATATAACCTTTACTTTTTTGGATATTTTTATTGTTGCATATAGCATCTAAATGCCACCTAAGTATCTATGATTATTACAACTTGAGAAGTTTCTTACTTAAACATTTCTTTGGAAAATAAACCATTTTTCTTAGGTGATTAATAATGATAACGGTTTGTTATCAGTATACTAAATAATATGAATAGTAAAAGTATAAATAATAAAGGATTATATTCCTAAAAATGGGAATTTTCGTTCATATTATTTTGTATTTATCTTATGGTAGGTGATTTATTTTAGATAATGAGACAATGGTATTTTACTTCATATTAGATGTTAGTACATTGCCAACATTTGTTATTAGTTTATTACTTTAGTCCAGATTTATATTTTCCTAAAACTATTAGAAAAACATATAAAAATAATTAATACATACTTTATAATATGTAAATTTTAGATTCTGAGTAGAGTGAAGAATGTATTAGTTTTACAATGTTTTTTCTTTTTTCTTTATGAAGAACTTTTCTGCCACAAATTTTTAAGTGTAGCACTTTTTCTTATAGGAAATCTAACTGAGGTGGTACTTTAGAGAGGTTATTTATTGATTTTTATAATAAATGAGAAAAACTGGAAAATGTATTATTTTCAAACCGTAAATGTTCGGAATCATTTTTTGTTAGCAATGATTATGCATAAAGATAGGCATTAAATTTCCTTTCTATTATACATTCCTAACTTTTCATCTACAATAGTGGCCATCCATTGTGCAAAGTGTCATTTTTTGTTTATCAAAATGATAAAAAAAAAATATGTTAGTACCTAATGGTTGTTTGTTTCAAAAAAATATTTTTTTCAGATACATCAAAATTAAAATTATAATAATTTTAAATTACAATAAATCAGTATTTTTTCTAAGAGTTTTCCAAAATATTCTCTAGTATGAAAAAAAAAAATTATTCCTGTGAACTGTGTTGAACGAATAGTCGACAAATGTTACTCTCATAATACTGCATAATAAATGTGGGAAAACATACAAATTTGGGCTCTAATTACTATCTACTATATGAAAAATTACTATGTACAATAAAATTCATTTCAATGATGATACAGTAATTATATTTATACAAAAGAAAAGATAGTCAAAGTTAGTGAATTGTGTGAAAATGGTTATAATATGATGTCTATTAAAGATCATTATGGAGATGCTAGAAGGAAAAGGGTTTAAAAGTTAATAATCGTACTTGACAAAATTCATATGGGAAACAAGATGCATTTGAAACTATTTTAAAAGATATTTTTGAGTTTTGCCTTCATCCTAATTTATAATATTCATGATATATTCTTTTAATTTAATTTTACATATTTTTGTTTTAATAATTTTTAAATTTTTGAATAAAATAGTATATAATTTATAATTGGCAGAGTGATAACAAACAAGTACCTTAATATTAAGTAAGACTAATATTATTATTCTATTAAATTGTGTAATTAATTGATGTTTTTTCATTTGGATATTCAGAGAATTAAATGATTAATAAAATTCAAACATTTTGATTTACAAGATTTAACTTCCAGTCAAAAATAATTATGCCTCACCTTGAGGCACTATTTCTTTTTTAAACTATTTGCAACATTTTGATTTTGATCATCCAAATTAATTAGGGTAAAAAACGTTAAATAAATTGTATAGTAGTTTAAATGATAATATTATTATCATACTGGGTGAGCTGAAATGAAAAATCAGTAAATAAAATATTTATTTAAAATAAATCAATGTATACAATGTATTGTGTAGAGAATTTGAATACATTTTTATTTGAACATTAGAAAACTTTATTGAACTTTTTATATTTTATTATTTTATTAAAATAAAAAATAATTAAAAGTTTAAAAAAAAAGGATACAAATACTTCGCACGTGGGTGCAGCAATGCAGCCACTGCTGTATGTGGGAAGTTGGGAATGTAGGATATAAATGAGAAATTAATGTATATCTGTAACCAATGATAAATCATCAATAACTAAAAAATAATTCTGTGCGGAATTAAGTTGATAGTGTTGCTTTGTCAACAACAATATATATGTCATATTATGGTAAAATGATTAAAATAATGTACGTTTCCATGACAACAATAATTGTTTAAAAGAAGATTAAAATAATAAAAACTTAATAATAACAAAAAATAAATAAAAACAGTTGCCAATGCTAACATTATTTGCTAATCAGAGTAAGCTTTCTGGTAGAAAAAGGGTTTACATAAAAAAACATTGTAAAACCAATGCATTCTTTGCTAGACTCAGAATCTAAAATCAATAGCACAAAAGTCTAAAAAGAGCATAATACAATATTATAATTATTGAATATTTAAATGGCTTCAACATAACACGGAATGGTATTAACAAAATAGGATTAACCAATTCACCTTAAGTCTTAATATTACATTAAATGTACAAAAGAGCGATAACAATATTCTATGTAGGAATAGAGGAATTTAAAAACCAGCTTTTTTTAACTGTTTTAATTGATAGTTAAGTCTTTCTTCTTTTGATTTTCTTGTATAGGACATCTGAAACAATTCATCATTTATTGAAAATGTATAGAAAACTAAACAATTTTAAAACTCACAGTTCTGGATTTAATATACACTTGTAAGAACTTATCACAATCCATCTCACCAGCTAAAAATTGTTCTGCTATTCGTTCACTTTCCTCATCACTTTTCAATGCCGATTCTTTTAAATTTTTCTGAAAATAATTATTATAGAAATAACTTGTAGGCAAAGTATATAGTTATTATCTTAAAAATATATACACATATATTACCGAAATTGATTGTGGAGAATATTTTTCTGATAACTGTACATACATTGTTGATAAATCAGCATAGGATTTTTGGTATGATTCTATTGTTTCTAATTGTTTTGATATTTCTAATCTTAAATTATTTATTGGTTCTTCTTTAGACATATTTGAATCTAAAAATAGTAAATTGTTAATATTTTCAAGGCCAAGCTATTTATACAACAAATTTTTTTACTAGCTAAATCCATGATTTTTGTAATAGTATTTTCAATAGATTTATTAGATGCTTCTATTGACGGTAATTCTGAAATGAATTCATCTAGGCAATCGACATTGTTATTTAAGCGTAGTAATTCAGCAGTTGTTAGTTTTGCAAGACTAAACAATTCTATATCCTAAAGAAAAAAATAATGTTAAAATTATCCAAATTAATAAAACATTTGTCAACATACATTACTGAGAGATGTAATTACATTATTGATGGAACTGGTTGCAACATTTCCTGAAAAACTTTAGGATATTTGTGAGTAAAATTAAGTAAATTTAATAGTACTTACTAAATTACCTATCTGAACTGTCCACTAATATGAGTGAATGATCAAGTTCAAATTCTCTCCTTATTACCTGAACTACTCTTCCTAAATCAGAATGAATAGTATACTGAAAAATGATAAAGCAAATTACTTTACATTTAAATTTTACTCATTTAATATTCTTACATTAGTTAAACCAGGAGCTAACACTATTAAACCAGCTGCGTCTACCCATTTGTGAATAATTCGAGGAGACACGG
The DNA here is from genome assembly GCA_902439185.1 of Cinara cedri. Taxonomy (NCBI): domain Eukaryota; kingdom Metazoa; phylum Arthropoda; class Insecta; order Hemiptera; family Aphididae; genus Cinara; species Cinara cedri. The sequence goes on along the minus strand of CABPRJ010000972.1, from coordinate 600,896 downwards.
TTATTGTGGGTTTTTCTAAAGGAAATTTTGGACCCAAATGTACAATCAATTTTAAACTGCCTACTTTTGTGGGGAATTCGACATTGTATTCTTCATCAAAAATAATTTCTGTAACACTGATGTAAAATAAATGTATTGCAGACTTGTATGTAATAAAAAATTAGCACATTTACTTACTTTTCATTAAAAACTTTTAATGTATCAATTTGTTGTTCACGTTTTTTGGCTAGATCGAGATTATTAAACAAATTTGTAGACAACATTTTTGAAATTTCTATCACTGTATAATAAAACAATATAATTTTTTGGGGTGTACCATAAATTGAATAATAAACAATGAAACCAAACAAGATTAATTAAACATATGACATGTTTTATAACAAATAGAAATTAAATTAATTAAATAAAAAACTCACGGACGAGGATAAGACAAAATATTAAATAATTAATCAATTAACAATAATAGAATCTACATTACAATTAAAATAAAATAAATTAACAAAAATAGGTATATCCTTAGGAGTTAAATAATAATAATATGATTGATATTTGGCAGTATATTACACTGATATCACAGATATTATAGATAATAATTATTATTTATCACCGTGGTGGGTGCAGGGAAAGGTTTATAGATAATATTATCTATAAATCTTGGGTGCCGGGTAATTATTTGAAATGATAAGACATTTTTATCACTAACAGCCTATGTGTACACTAACCTAACAGAATAAAATGTATCAATTATTTGAAATGTTATGAGTGTATTGTATTCATATGCTATTAAATGCTATTATGCTGTTGAAGTAATTTGTTTTACGATTAGTGATAGTTGTAGGATAAATTAATTTTTGCCGAAAACGTTTTTACATAACAGTGTTAACCAGTAAATATAAGCAAAGGCTATGATATTTAGAATATTTTCCCTACAAAAACCTCGTACAAAGAAACAAAACAATTACTATAGATACAACTAGTTAGAAGATTTATAAAAATTAAATTTACAATAATTATGTAACTATAATATAAGAAAAAATGTATTAGTATTCATATTTTAGTTGACTTTAGACATTTCCGCAGTTTATTTTCCGTTTTTCTCAATAAATATGAAAAACCAAAAAAAAAAAAAAAAACAAGAAAAAATGATCACCTCAAAGTACATCCCTACATATACAAATAAAGAGCAAGATCTCTAGTAGAAAAGTTGTCTACAGAAAAAAAAAATAACATCTTTGTAAAACAATAAACTTCTTCGCTGCACTCAGAATCTAAAATTATAAACTAAAAATATCACTATAAAAATGATTCTATGAGTATTATAATAAATTATACTCAAAAAAGACCAGTATAATACAGTATTGTCTTGTTTGCCCGAGTATTTTTAAGTGACTTTGGTGTCATTGATTAATATAAATGCCAGACTATTTATTTAAATATAAAATTAATATGCGATTTTACAGTGAATATATATCGTCTGCTATCGTTAGGAAATGATAACATTTTCTAAACTTATTAAGAATTGTCATCAATTCCTGATTGTCAAAATTTCATACTAACATATATATTATATATATACATATAAATTATTTTAAAAAGATAATCGACGAACTCAAAAATAAATACATTTTTGATTTTTTTTGAAAATGTTTACACAAACACTTTGTTGTTCAACGTTGGCAATATTTCAAACTAAATCAGAAAAAATGTCTTATCAATTTTCTGAGAACTGCTTAAATCCCATCCCATCCGTATGATCATAAACGTTGTACTAATACACACGAAATGATTTCACACCGAGCGTGGAAAGATAGAGAGCGCATTTCGTGGACTGGGTGACCGTAGACTACTGTGCACACTGTAAACGCACAATAAATATAAGCCATTACCTATATTCTGAATATTCAAATACCAAATATACAAAACTGCCCGTTGCCCCAATATAATATTACGAGTACCTATGGCTCACTTATTAGCATAAAATACAAATTAATTACAATATATACAAATTATATACAATTATTCACTGTAAAACCGTTGGTTATGTAACATGTGTACAGTAAGCGTACGATAATTTGAATTAGTGTATTGTTGTAAAATTAGTACAGCTGGTGTCAATGCGGACTATAATAATATAATATATCTTAAACCGCGGTTGTGATCTAATAGTATAATCAAATCATTCAATTAATCCGCTGAATTAGCAGATCGATTTAGGAACACACGGATTATCATAGTTACTTATCATAAGTCCGTAGTAATTACCATAGCACGGATCATGGCTAGTGATAAACCAAAACATTATAGGAGTATAGATGAGGAAAAACATCTATCAGGTTTTGAGGTTATAAATTATGACCATAAGCAAGTATATTTATGATTTTTCGGGATTTGTAGCTTTTCGTTTATTATTGCTATATTTTACTTTTACATTTGTATTTACCCAATACTAATGAGGTCTGACTCATGACCAAGTTAGATACGTGATTATAATATATTCTGATGATCGTTTTATAATGTCCTCTGAAAGTCAAGTTCAAGAAAAAGTGCACGTCGTGTATCCTTAATTTAGTACCATAAGTTAGATTAAGTAATATTAATTAAACATGTTATTGTTTAGACTTAAGATTAAATTTAATTTTCGTAAGTATTCACAAGCAGCTGCATATGATGCTGCTATTGCAAGCCAAATCCATCCAGTTGTCAACCAAAATTTGTCGTTTGCAAAAAGCTTGTACATTGGAAATTTCGTAAAAGATGTATTTATCAGGAAAAGAAACGATAATATCATTACCACAATACCAAAGTGTGAACCATTTTTTGATATAAGTGTACCTAAAGAATTCGGTGGTTTGGAATTATCTTCAGCTTCCATCTCGAAAGCATACCAAAATATTGGATTAACTAACTTTAAAAATTATATTGTCCATGGTAATGTTGTTAAATGTATTGATAAATTTGGGACGGATGATCAAAAGAAGAAATATTTACCACAACTAGCTTCTGGCGAGTACACTGCCTCATTTTGTGTATATGAAGACAAACATGGATATGATATTCAATTCACAGAAACTGAAGCTTCCTGTAAAGATAATAAATGGTTTATAAATGGCACAAAAAATTGGGTAGAAAATGGAAACCAAGCAAACGTGTTTATAGTTCTTGCTAAAACTATGGAGGAATGTAACCGACCAGAAAACAATCAAAATTTTTTCACTGCCTTTTTAGTAAAAAAGTCCAAAAATAGTGGTATTACAATTGCAAAGGAAGGTGATCGCTTTAATGTTACATTTGATAATGTTGAAGCAGACTGTATCTTAGGATCTGAAAATGAAGGTATGATTCTTTATTCATATTTGTTCAGTGCAGATTTACTAGAATCGTCTTCTGCTACTCTTGGAGAGCTAAAGAAAATTGTCAAAAGTGCTTCTCAACATCTTGAAGTTCATGATCGACGATCTAGTCTAATTAGATTAGGAAAGATAAATAGCCATTTATATACCATGGACTGTGTTTTGGATTTTACTAATTTGATAGTAGATTCGTTTGATTTTCAAAACGATTACGAGTTAATTCTTGCTCGCTTATTTATCAATGAAACAGCATTTAATTGTTTGAGTTTATTGAATGATATAGGACTCCATAAGAAGTCTTATAAATATATTGAAAACTCATTGTTGTTTGAAGGCAGATCTAATATACTTTCATTTGTTGGTGCTCTCCTTGGTATTCAGCATGCTGGTTTATATATGGCAGAAGATGTGAAAAAATTACGAAATCCATTATTATTTCCCAAGTATACAGTGAGTCACATTATGAGAATCCAACGGTCTTTGAAAGATAAACCTAAATTACATCATTATGTTGAAAAATACATGCATCCATCATTAAAGAAACAAGCTTTGGACTTAGAATACTGCTTGAGCAGATTTCAATTTGCTGTTCAAAGCATGTTTATCAATCTAGGTTCTGACACTTGTTATTTTCAAATGGTACTTGAGAGAGCCAATAATATTGCTATGAATTTGTTTGTCATGTCAGCTGTATTACACAGAGTTTCACACAAATTATACAGTTCCAATGCAAAGTTAAATTCCACTGAATTTATTTATGCTAATGTACTCTGTAATAATATTCGTCAACAATGTAGTGAAAAGGTAACTGAAATATTGGATGCTCCAGATAATGTTGTTGATCCGCACTTCAAAAAACTTAGCCAAAATTGTTTTGCTGAGAAAAAATATTACTTTGAACATCCTTTAAAAAGAAATATTATTTAATTATCTTATATTATAAAGTTCATTATAGATAACATGATTGTAATAAATTAAATTTTGTTGTATTATATATTTACATAGTTCATACAAATTGTGGATATTTATTATTATATTTATTCCTAAATAACAATGTAACAGAACTCTTAAACTTGATGCTGAAACTGCACACCGTGCTAGGGCTATCTATCACGCTATTCGTGTAGAAAAAGAACCGAGTTCGGTTAAAAAAATATGTAATCTCGAGGGGCAATTTGTAAATGTGTAAGTTTTACAATAATAATAAGATAGTTTATCTATTTTATATTATATTATACTTGTTTTTTTTTTATTCTGCAGACTAAAGGTTTTTATAAACATTTTTTTTCTAGGAAGCTTGAATCTACACAAGTTAAGTTCTTACGGTCAAGTTCTAACAGTTTATTAGATATTTATGTACTTTTATCTGAAGTAGTAAAGAAGTTTGAACTTCAATCTCCATCAGCCGACTATGAACACTTCTGAAACTCCTCGTCAAAACACACCATCTCCGACCGAAAGCCGGGCTAATTATGGATTTGCCTTATATTTAGCTTCTAAAACGGCATTTGTTGTTTATTTAGCATGGGCAATTATACCGAATAATTGGTTAACGGTTATTGGTCTGACATATCTACCCCAAAAGTATTGGGCAATTGCTATACCTGTGTGGGTATGTTGTGTTATTGTAGTAATTGCAATTTTATACCCAGCTATCAATATGTTACTAGTTCCTCCAATGAATGATCGTCGTATATTAACTGATTCATTTGCTCGACCACCAATTAATGAAGTTCGACTTGGTGGTATACCAACAGTTTCAGATCTTGATCTTTCAGGAGTTTGTAAAACATTATATTTACATTCTAATAATTAAAATAAATAAATACATTTTTTTTTTTAAATATACTAGTAATGTGTAAAATCAGTGGAATAGTTTAATATATAAACATTATTTCACTGCTTCTAGCACATTAGCAATATATATTGTATTTAGTAATTATTACAAAAAAATATATGCACATTATTATTTTATTTAACTTGTTTTTTTTTTCTTAATTTGGGTACAAATTTCTATAAATATATCTGCAACAAAACTTCAAAATATTACATTTTTTAAAAATATAATTGATAATTTTGCATTCATAAATATGTAATGCAATCTTACCATCTTTGTTTTTTTTATAAATTATTGTCTTATTAAAACAACTGAAATATTTATTATTTATGTTAAAGTTTTTCAATAATTTAAAATATATCCTCATGAATTGATAGTTATACTTTCAATTATTTTATTGAGATTTGTAAATTAATAGTCAAGTTTGTCTTAAGCTGTACATTATTTTGTTCCTTTTGAATTAAGAATTTTTTTTCAAAATATTGCTTCAATGAACAAAAAATAGGAACAATATAGATAAATAGGATTTAGGTTTTTTACATATATTGGCTGTATTTGTTTATACAACACTTGAGCTCTATGAGGGTAAATAACATATAGTTTAATTGTAATCACTAAATCTATAAAACAAACAAAGTATTTTCCATACTTTGGAGATAAGAGAATATATAAGTATATATATATTAGATTTTAAAATTAAGAAGACCTATAACACAAAAATGTCTAATACTTTTATTTGTTCATTTTTAAAAGTTTACATTTTCTGTTATCAAAAACCAATCTCTTATGATTAAAAAAGAAATTATGCAAAATATCTTATGATTTGTTTTTAATTTAATTGGTATTATTGGTCATTGAAATAATTTAATATTATAATTGATAAATATATTATTTTTAGTTATACAATGTTCTATAATATGAATTAATTGTTTATCAAAAAGAAAAGTTATTTGCAATTATAATTTTGACACTTTTTGTTTATATAATTTAAATTTATACATAGAGATTGGATTTTTTTTTTTGACTTTTTCAAATTTGGAATATAAATAAAATATTTTAACGTTTTAAAAATGTAATTTATATAGATAAGCTTAGCCAGTTTAGGTTAACTAATTCTAATCAACAATGTGCTGTATAATAAAAAAATAATATTTAAAACGTGAAAAAATAATATGAAAAGATCTATTTATAATTGGTTAACCAGTTAGTAATAAAAGCTTCATGTTGTTCCAACCATTTAATATTGTTGGATACAACTTCAAGTGCAGTTTTTCTGCTTGCTTTTCCAGCACCAGCTTCAGGATATTTATTGAAAAATGTTTTCATCTAAAAAAAAAAAAAAAATACAAATATCTTTAATAATTATTTTTATATAAATAAGGATATTCAGTATTAGAAGATATCTTTCAGATAATGTTTGATAAAACAAAAATATTTCATATGAAAATATAATACTGTGATGGTTATACTTTGTAGTACACCCACAATATTGAATAAAATATTATTAAGTTTCTAAGCTGTGTTAAATCATACTGATCATTTGTATTCACTGTAATTGTATTTAAAGTGTTTACAATCACAGATTTCTTTTAAAAGTAGCAAGTGTATTGATTAAAAAAGTTGCCTCAATTATCTCATATAAATATACAATTTTTAAATCATTAATATGCTTACATTGAAGTTTCATATGAAACTCTATTTTAATTTTATTTGTACATTTTAAAAAGAATTACATGATTTAGTTGAACATCCTTTATTATACTATACTATACACAGTCTTATAAAGTATATAAATAGATTTATTTAAATAATATCTTGAACGTATTTGTATTTAAATTTTAAATACTCTCATGTAAATACTTTTCTTAATTCAAGAACTAAAAATTTAATTTTGTTAGTTAATATTTAAAGTAATAAAATACATTATAATTTATATTCTGTGATGTCGTTTTCCTCTGAAGAGAACAAAATCAGACAAATGCAAATTAAAAATGTAGTAATACATGAGACAGAAATTAAACTACCAGGTTTATAACAAACATTTTAATATTAACACTGAAAAATCCATGCTGCTTAAGTGCAATACAAAATAAAATGTTGGGAATAATTATGGCACAATAAATGTATAATTCCTGTTTCACAACATTTGTTTGTCATTAAAAATATAGTTAATTTTATTTATTTTTATTTTTCAGTATAAAATGAAGTAGGTGGTGTAAAGTTCTAATAATAGATACTTAAATATTGAATTTTATAATAGAAATTTCAAAATTAATTTTGCAAACCTACTTGAATCAACTCTAAAGTCAAATTAAAAAAGTATTTGGGAAGTATTTAAGTACATGCGGAGTGTTTAAATTTGTTCTTAAATACCTTTTTTTAAATTATTTCAAAAATATTTGAAAATACATTTCTGAATAGATGTATTTATGTTTAAATACAATTTAAAAACTATTTTTTCAAGACTGACTACACAGCATTTTTGAGTTACATGTCATGTTTTCAAATATTATGTGGCACAAACAACCCCATTATATTTAGTGTATTTGATTTTACTGGTGTCAACTCATAGTTTAATGTGTGTGCTGAGAGTATAGATCTTAATATTTCCTTACTTATAATGTCTATTCACTATCACTTTTTTGTGTATGCTGCATGTCATATTTCATAATGGGTAGATCTGCCTTTAGGCATATTAGAATTATACAAAGTAACTTAGTATCAACATAGATGTTTTAATAAAATTATCAAATGGATTTAAATTGATAAATGATACTTACTTCCTCAAGATGTTCCAGTGTGTTGAAATCTGAACATACTGTAGAAATAAGCCTGCCAAATGCACGATCATTCAAGGTGAATCTGTCTACTAAATACTGCCATTCATCCCTAAAAATACAAATAAACATTGGATATATTATAAATCATTAAAGTTTGATTTATAATCATTGTGTATGTATATATACCTCAAAAAGTTCCAAACTAATGAAGTTCCAATGGGATTTTGACTAATCTGTGATATTATGGTGAAATAATCTTGTGATCGTACATAACTTTCATTTTTTGCAAGCTGCAATAGTCTAAAATAGATTTAAATTAAGCTTGATATTATTTCACCAAATAAAATCAAATGGAAATATTACTTAGATAATATTAATTTTTCTTTTGAAGCAGTCAATGCTCTCATAAGTTTTTGTTTTTCTTGAGGTTCTTGCTCAAGTATGAATAAATTCCATAGTTGATTCCAATCACTAAGATTACCTTGTAAAATTCCTAAAAAAAAAAAAAAAAAAATTGAATAATATTAATAAACATAATTATTTTCAATAATAATAATTTTGAAGTAAATACGAGCCAATATAAATATTATAATTTGCGATGAGATTAAATTGTATAAACCTCACGTTTAAATGTTTTATTTGTTAAATTTTGTAAAAGATACCTAAAGGTTAATTATTATCAGTTTAAACAAAACTCTACTAACCATAGTAATAAACTATATGCCTAATATCTGGATTTGGTTTGATTTTATCGTTCAAAAACTTTTGAAACATTTCGTATACTTTTGTTTGATAAGTGGGTAAACCACATAAACAACCTAAACTAAGTATTACTCCACGAAGTTTACGCTGTAAAAATGTTCTATCATTTGAATCACTCCAAAAATCTTCTTTTAAACTTCCCAATAAATGATGCACATAGTTCTTTAAAATAAAAATGAATAGTTATTCAACACACATAATAGCTGTTTTATTAGACTTACTTCAAAATTTTGATGTGCTGTCCGATTATATAAGTATGTCCTAATTGAAATTAATTTAGAAGTAGCTACGACCCATGGAACATAGTGCTGTTCAAAAACTAAATATTTTGTCATGTTCAATGCAGTGCCATATGTTAGGTAACCTGCTTCAGCCAAACTGAAGGCATCATGAATAAGATTGGAACGGTCAGCAGCGTTGAGTGCCTTCAAGTTGAAAATTTGGATTATAAAAATAAATCAAATTATGTTTGAAAAAAATTGTTCAAAATACTTACATTGATATTATTTTCTAATAAATTGCTAAGTAAAGACCAATCACTTTCTGAATAATTTACTATGTAATAACCAACTTGTCTATGATTTAGTTTTATCCATTCTACATTAGATGCATCTATCGTAACTTTAACAAAATACATAAATTAATATTAATGACTATATGGTTTAACTATGGTTTATGACTATATACTTACTAGAATCCTGGTCTTTGGTTAACCAAACTGTATGAACAGTATTATTTTCTGAAGTTGTATATGTGATTGGTATTTCCCATTTGTATTTATATGGTGATGAGTCAAGAGAATATTGAACATTTGAATCTGCTAAAAATCTTTGCTGAGTTAATGTCAGTTTAGTTTCATTCCGTGTTACTGATACCATTGGGAAACCTGCCTGGCGAGTCCATGTATCCATTATCTAATTAATTTAAATACATGGTTGAAATATTCTTTAATTTCTGAAAATAAATTAAACGAGTTTCAATTTTGAATATAACTATATAATATTACCTTTTTAACATTAATAGTATTTTGAGTTGCTTTTTGTAACTCTGCCCATAAATCATCTGTTTCGGCATTATTAAATTCAAAGTGTTTTAAATATGCACTTACACCAATTCTAAAAACTTCTTCACCCAACATTCCTTCTAGCATACGTATAACAGAAGAACCCTTAAAAAATCAAATTGTATTAATTATTATAATGTATGAGAAATAAAATTGTACTACTATTATTCTAACTACTAATTGAACATACTTTGTCATACGATATCCTATCAAAAATTTCAGTTATTTGATCTGGATGAGAAACATCTTGTACAATAGCATGGGAACTAAGTTTATCATCTAGAGATTGTACTGATTGGAGACTATGAACCAGAAACAGAGTATCCTAAACAAAAATAATAAATTATAAAACCAACAATCAATTAAAAAGTAATGTTGAAAAATACTTAATTATTTAAGGATATTTGCAAACAATTCAGTTATTTTTTATTTTTATATTAAGGGGTCTACATAAGAACTGTTTTTTGGTCAAAAACGTGCTTTACAGGAAAAATCAAATGTTTTGTAAAGTGATTCAATTTTTGATCATGTAACCATAAACCAAATCAAAAAAAAAAAAATTAATCATATTTAAACTCTAGTTATAGTAGTTTAGAAATATAATTTTCAAAATCCAAGTACAATGGGCCCCCGTAAAGTCTCTCCTTCCACAAAAAATAAATATTATCAAAATCAGTTCACTCTACAAAGCATACGTTTTTCTTGTGAAGTATGGTTTTGAGCAATAAAGGTTACAAACAGGCTCCTTAAATATGAAATTCAATTTTTAGGGAAACCACATGTAATAGTTATATAAATATATAGATAAATACATACGACATCCCAGTCAGGGTGAACTGTATGTACAGCTTTAAATTCCATATAAGATGCAAATCCTTCATTGAGCCATAAATCATTCCACCATTTCATAGTAGCTAAAAAAAGAAAATTAACTCAACAAATTTAAATATGCAATAATATAATATAACAGTGGTTCCCAAATTGTGAGACATGAGCACTTAATAGAAGAGGTGCAGAGGGTAATAATTATATGTGTAAAAATAAATTTGTGTAGCAATTTCTATGTCGGTTCCTATAATTTTGATACATTTAATTATTACAATATAATAATTACTTTACACATTGTTCATAATATTTACTATTTTAAAATGATTAACCAATTTTATTTTATATTATTTGTGGAAGGCAATAGAAAATTGTTTAGTTTTAAAAAAGGCTTGAAAAAAATAACTTTGAGAATTGCCGTATAATAGTACACATAATAGTTATTTACCAATTTGTATTGCAGACTAGAAGATAAATTTTATTTAAAAAATTTAACTTAACATACCTAAATTTCCAAACCACATGTGTGCTAATTCATGAGCAACCGTTAAAGCAACTTGCTCTTGATTAGAACTAGAACTTATACCCTCCTTATATAAAACACTAGTTTCACGAAATGTTACAAGACCCCAGTGTTCCATGGCACCTGATACAAAATCAGGAATTGCTATAAGATCTAAATAATCAAATAAAATAAATTATTAAAATATATTTTTTTAATTTTTAATTCTAATTTTGAAAATGTATATACAGGTACCTAATTTTGGTAATGGATATTGAATGCCAAAATATTTGACATAAAAGTTAATCGACTTAAGACCCACAAATTGAGCATACTTCATATTTTCAGATTGACCACGCCTAGCGTAAACTGTTAATGGGAATCCTTGTTCTGCTTTAACAGGTTCTAGAGATTGAAAATCGCATACAATGAAACAGGCTAAATATGTAGACATTGGTACAGTATTTGCAAAGTGGACAGAAGTTAATCCATTTGTGGGTACATTGAGCTCTTCAGACTAAAAAAAGAAAAAAAACACTTATTTATTTTGAATGTGTAATAAAAATTATTTAACTTTTCATACTAACCTCTTGGTTCATATTAGACAACGCAATATAGTTTTTACCAGATGGTCGAGTTAGACTTATTTTAAATTTTGATTTCATTTGAGGTTCATCAAAACATGGGAACGCAAACCGTGCATAGGTTGGTTCAAACTTAGAAGTAGCTATAAAATGTTGTTCATTGGTTTCTATATCAGTATATGTGCTGCGATAAAATCCAACTATTTTGTTTAGTAAAGTGCCATTAAATTTTAATTGTAATTTATGTTCTCCAGCACTTAATTCATTATCAGGGACCACAACCCAAAATTCATGTTTTGGATAAGAAAATGCTGTTACTGGATTTGAATTTAACGTAGTTTCACTGATGTTCAATCCTTTTGAATGTAATTTAATGTAACTTTGAGCAGTGTCCAATACTAACGTGACATCAACAGATCCAACAAATGTACCTTGTTCAAGATCTGGGTACAAATTGATAAAATATTGCTTAGGACGGATATAAGGAGATAATCGGTGTGTAGATTCCCATGGTTTGACTGCTATTATAGTCTAAAAAATGAATCCAATTGATTAAATTACAACAAAATCGAAACTTTATCGAAAAAATGAATTAAGTTTTTTAAGTAATCTTCATGTAGTAAATTATTAAACAATTAAATTATTATTATAAAATAATATATTAATTACTAAATAGGTATGCATCTATTTAAATTTGAAACTTACATCCATGGCCTTACGAATCATCAACAAGTTATAGTTTTAATAGTTAATTTTAATTTTTTGGTTTTTAGAATTTAAAAACTAAGTGTGAGAGAGATCTTTACTATACAGTACTACTTAATCACTAAGATAACTGGTAAGTGGTAAAAACTAAAAATTAAAAAGAAAAACTAATATGAAAAAAAAAATTAATTATGCACTATTATGGACAGTTTGATTATAGTGTTATCAATGTTATTATAAGAAAAATATTCAATTGATAATATGACACCGTGTTTACTTAAGTAGGTACAACTCTTCAGTCGTCTCGTTAGACAACATATAAAATGTTTACGTGATTGGGATAGAGAGACGCTGGACTCATTACGAGTCCGTTCAAGTTGTTGAAAGATAAATAGGCTCCACATAAAGACTTTTTATTTTATCTGTGAATATGAGGTAAACTAATGGGTATGTTACAATATAAATGTGTAATCTACGTATGTGTAAGGACGTAGGTAGGTATTGTAATTTGTAACGTGTTGCGGAATTGAAAATGTTTTTCAGGAACTAAGTGGGTAGGTACTCGTTTTGTTGTCGAGTTGGGTTATAATATTTACAATTGGGTACTATATAAATACTTACCTATACATATATAGGAGTATAATAAAACTAAAAATCGTGCAATACACATACGCATATATCTATCATACAGGTACCGGTTCCCGGATGAAACGTCCGGGGACAAAAGGTCCACGGGCAAAAAGTACGTTTTGAAAAAAGTTGGACAATACGTCCGAGCACGTTTTTACAATAATAATTTAAAATAAGTCGTTTTGAAAAATAGTCAATATAAACATTGATCACTACAATGACAACAAAAATAATAATAACAATTTTCAATTTACCATCGGAGGTGACCATAAAATAGCCGAACAATTTTATCGAAATTTTATTTGAACATTTTCACCGAACACTCGAAACAAGTTTATGATAAACCGTACATTGATATCCATTGAAAAAAAAATTGTTTTTTTTTTTTTTTTTTTTATTAATACGGTGTAAATATGGTTGAAAAATAATTGATTCATTAGACGTAGATTTATCTAAATCGTGGATAAACGTTAACAATAATAATAAGGAGATAATTTTTATTTTTATAAATGTTTCTCGGATTTTTTTGTCTGACAATAAAAAAACGAGTCCGGAGTTTTTGTCCATGGACCTTTTGTCCCCGGACTTTTCTGACCGATTACCATAGGTTATTTTGTCCATATTTGACCATATTTCGTCCACGAAGACACCTACCTACCTAAGCATAGTATATAATATTACCTATATATTACTTCGGAGTATAGTTGACGCAGGGACGTACGCAGAAAATAGTTTTTTTTTTGGGGGGGGGGAGTGTGTGTTTTTAAAATCAGTTATTGAAAATTAGTACTTTTTTTTTTTTTTGATAAACACATGAAAGATTAGGTTAGTTTAGGTAAAACTTAATACTCGGGTGGTTTAAACACCCGAAACGCTCTTCCCTACGTACGTGTCTTAGTTGACACTTTTGTGATGATATCGTCACGCAAAATATTTTTTATTTGTCGTGGATATAATGAAGTCCGTAAGCCGAATGAAATACGAGTGATAAGTAAGTAGATAGGTATTTCAAATTTAAATGAATGTGAGTTAGGTGTGAGAAAGTCAATGCTTATTTAGGGAGGCGGGTAGATACCCAGTTATATAATCTTATGCAAGTACATACTTTAGACAGCCACCAGCCTACCTACCTAGTGAGTTTATTTAGTTTGTAACACACCCTATACTACTTGTCGAGTAGATGGTTATTACCTATTTACCAACCTTGTTTTCTCTTTGGAAATATACTCGATGCCTACCATACCCAATCTAATACGTCCTCTCAATAAATTGGTTTTGCATAAAACATAATACCTATTATCGATTATAAATTAGCTACACCTAATATCAATGCGTAATAATATGCCAGATACATTTTCACGGGTGCTTATTGTCAGATTTCCCACGTATACCTCTACCTATTGTTACAACGGCTGTAACGGGCCCAACGCAGGGACAGGAGACTCGGAGGAAAAATGTTCGAAATAAAAAACAAACTCCGACTTGGGCTAATTAACAATTAATGTTTTCCACGCGAAAACAATACAAGTCCAATAAATTTAATTCGCAAAAACAATACAAGTCCAAACGGTTCGTACCACAAACGTCGAAAAATATTCCAAGGCCGAATTTTAATTTCGCGCACAAACATATGACCAAGTCCGTAAAACCTTTTTCCAAAACGCGCGTGGCGCGAGGTCGCTGGCATTTGGTCGCGGCGGACTCGTCCGATCCGACGATGTTCGGGGGCGGCGTTGTACGCGCGACACCCCGCAACCCGTCGTCCGGAGTGCGGCCATCCGCGTTTCCCGGAATCTCAAGCGTCGCCCGTCGGTCTGCGCGCGTTTATTATTTCATTACATGACTGCGGCCCTCGCGCGCGCTGTTACGCACAATTTGACGGATTCGAGGGGACACATTTCACTGTTGCTTTCGGCTCGCCCCGTTCCGGGTTGTCGGCGCTATCGTCCCTCCCCCCCTCCCGGCCGGCGTCGCCACCGCGACGGCCGTCTCTTCAATCCACACACCGCGCATTTCCGTATTAAACGGGCGTTCTTATATTGTTGTTTTGATTGCGCGTTCGCGGACGTGCCGTCGCCCTTGCTTCGCGCCTATCCGCGCTCGCGGTGTATAAAACGCGGAACCGTATGCTCAGCTCCCCGGTTTTTGGCCGCGGTCCTCCCCGTTTCCGACAATGATTACTGCGGGTTCACGCGCAGAGTACTCTCAGTAGCGCGTGGGCACGTAACACGGCCCCCGTAAGTAGGCCTAACCGAGAGAATTTCCCTGTGGGTAGGTCAATCGAACGTTACCGAGTTTTCAGAGTGTTTCGTCTGAATGGACCGCGGAGAACTGACCCGCTGACCCGATAGCCCCAAGGCAAACGAAAACCTAATGGTCGTCCTTGCGTTGCGACATTTTTTTTTTTACGTCTAAACACGTCACGGGTCGTTTTACAATGAGTATGTGCCTACCTAGATGATTTGATCATTCGATTGAAACACGATTGCGGACGTTTCACATTTTTCGCAACACGGTTGCGGACGATTACTAACGACAAATTGTATTATTTTGTGCCCGAAAAAAATCACGCGAAATTTTTAATGCAACGTTGCCAAGTTATGCGACGCAGTCTACAGGGCCCAACGATTATCAAATTTACGGTCGGCATAACATACGGATATCTCAGGTGCGAGCGGTACTGCCTGAGCTACTCACGTAAAGTTTATTGTCAATCGTGTACTATACAATATTGTTATTAATAAATATAATAATAATACAAATACAAATGATAGTATAAATGATAGTTTATGTATGATAACATTGACGTTTACAATATTTCGATTACAAAAATAAGGAAAACAAATTAGGCGTTGAAGGTTTGTTGTATGAATTAAAATATATAAGTAAAAGTATTCGCGTATAAGTATAAGCGCTTACTTTACACGACACATTTATAAAAGTCCACAGTATTAATACAATAACATTAGTACGTCAAAAAAATCATGAAAAGTACATAAAAGTCAAAAATCAAAAAAAAAAAAAAAAAACAGGCTCTCCACATACACATTTAAATTTATATTTTTTTCCTGTCTAATGATAACAAATTATTTTTAAATATTGTAATAAGTTTTTATGATTTTATCTTTACCGCGTTCTGATAGAATAATTTTAATTAAAAAAAAAAAAAAAAAAAAAAAAATAACACACACTTATAAACGTATACATTGTATAAGACATTGACATTATAACTCAATGGATATTATTGCAGTGTACTACAGTTTTTAACAGAATTTATTTGTAAAATACTACATTTAATAAACTCAGAATTCACACATTACCGATGTATTATTTATAAATTTGGCAACATTTTTCCGCAATCGTGTCGTTTCCGGGGTGCGTTGTTTAACTATAATCGTCCGTAAACGTGTTATTAAAAAAGGTTGTCCAGATAAGAACCATTCGCAATCGTGAATCACTGATTCAATAATGCGTGAGCATTTACTTATTTTTAGAAAATGGTGGCTAAATTATCTAACGAGATCTTATTATTGCTACTATAATATGAGCCTTAGTGATCAAAATGGTCGAAAATAGTGAAAATAAGCAGCGATGAAAATCGATAATCTAGGTACCTATCTACCAGAAATTTCATTAAAAACGAACGGTTATACCGTACATAATATGTCTAGTACACCTACCTGGTAATTATCTATAATATTCAGTGTTGAATCCAGGTATACTCGAGGGGCGGCAGGAGGCAAATGTTCCCGGGAATTTAATTCAACCTCCCAAAAAATACAACTGTCAACCAAATAATTAAAAATTAAAAATGATTCTGAACGCTGTTCGATTAAATATATTTTGATAAACCTAAATTGAAAACTGTATTGATTCGTGTCCTCAAAATAAATTGCAGTTTAAAAAAAAACTTATAATTACCCTGTACCAAATTTTCGAGCATTTTGAGATACCGAAACATAATAAATTTATCTAAAACTTAAAAACTCGACTATTAATAGGAAACCTAGAAATTTGTTAGAGTATTATTATGTAGGCTGCATCCGAGTTCCGTCCCAAATGTAAAATTTAAATTTAAGGATATACTAGTTCCGTCCCGGGTTTTTAAAATGGATATACTAATTTCGTCCAGTGTTATTTATTTGGTTATACGAGTTCCGTCCTGTTTTGCATTTTTTACACTATACAAATATAGTGAACAATATACTACGGTAACAATTTTATATTATTTAGAAATAATGATAATATTGCTTTCAGTTATCGCACTAAATTTGTATTCATTAATACTTTAATATTATTTTAATTTGTTTTGTATTTTAACATTGATAAGAAAATATTAAATCGAGACGGAATTGGTATATACCTACACTTTTTTTAATCTGGACGGAATTGATATAAAAAAAGGTTATTGGGACGGAACTCGGATGCAACCATTATGTAGGCACTTACTCGTGTATAACTTATTATTATAGTTATTACTAGGTATACCTACAAATAAACTCAGTTTATCTAGTATGTATACTTCCTAGCTAGCAGTAAGATCTTAAATGTTGTGGTAGGCAGTAATAACTTATGTATGCCTACATGAATACATAATGTCATAATGTTATAACTTATAATAAAAATTGTATGTCATTCAAATTATTTAACATTATCATGGTTATAGGTTATAGGTATTCCTACCTGTATTACATTTAATTATAGCGAATATTAACCATAATATTTAAATGTTTTCTTTATACAAAATAATATACAGGTATTTATTGATTATACATTAAATTAGGTATAATTTATAATTGTGTATATTATGTTGATTTAAATGTAAAATGATAATTGTATTAGGTATGTAGTAGAGGTACGTTGTTACGTGTAATGATTACACTGTAATCTACCGGTTACTCGGCCGTGGTGTTTGGTCTAAACTTGTTTTTAAAACCTATTATATATTGCAAAATGTTATGGATACATTCATGAGACAGTGAATCAAAGTAAGAACTTAGTCGGTCCAATTACGTCCGTTGCACATACGTAAATACGTAATCGGAAGTCTTTAGGGAAAGTATAGCATAAAATCAAATGGCACATCTTTTCCATAGTTACCGGTTGGATAAAATGGAGAGAAGCGTCAGGTGTTTTATCCGATAAGAAAATTCCAATGAGATTTGAAGGTAAGTTCTACAAAAGTGTGTTGAGGCTATGTTGTATGGATATGTTGTATGGTTCGTAGTGTAGTGTGGTAGACAGAAAAATAAAAAATAGTGAATATAATATAGCAGAGATGAAAATTCTTAGGTGGATGATGAGATTGGGAGAAAGATGAGATAGGACAGGATAGGAATGAGTATATAAGAGTTAGGTAGTTTAGAAATGGCTTCGATAGTAGACAGAATGAGAAAAAATATACTGAGATGATTTGGGCATGTCATGAGAAAATAGGGAGAGATGATGGTTGGATGCATTTGATAATGATATGAAGGCAGTCGGTGTATGCGAGGTGGGAGATCGGGTCAAGTGGAAGTTTGAGACGAGGGTAGCCAACCCAAAATAGTTGGGATGAAGGTGAAGGAGAAGACTAAGACGATTATAAACTAAATAAGATACGTCCTAGATTACTCGTAATTTTAATGCTTAAGGTCGAATTGTTTTAATGGTGAGTAAGCTGTGCGTTTTATAAGGTTAAGCTATTCAGATTTATTAAACAGATGACAGATAAAATATGAAAAAAGAGTAGAGGTCAATTTAATTAATCTATCTAATTAATATTGCAAAAAAAAAGTGTATATATAATTAACAAAAATAACCACATGCGTAGTATTTATATAAGCTACACACGTTCATTTAAATTGTCGTTATCAAACAATTTACGTTTGTTTGGTAGTTGTCTGGTATACCTTCCTCAATAATCTATGTAGTAGTTTTACCTATCTATATCCAATAAACGTATTGTGCATTTTTGATATAATATTTTCGGTAAACTTGAATTCTGTGTAGGTATACGAATACAGAATAGACAATTATTGTATTTAAATATGGTGATCTCATGGAAAATAATATTTGATGTAACTGATACCTTTTTATAAAAAAATATTTTGCTAAGATATACCTTACCTAAGATATTAAGGTAATAAGTAGGTATTTTTTTTGGTGACATAATGCCTGTGTGATATAACTTCTAATTATACAGAGTATAATAGTGTAATCTGCGTATTTCTGCAGTATTGTTTTAGACACTTACCGATTTGTTGTTGTAGGAGACCAATAAGCCTGCATTGTCTTGTGTAATCTCTTCCGTATTGTTATCGTAGATTTTAATCGTTACGGCCGTGGATGCCGTCCAAACGAATAAGACAGCCAATTTTATCATCACCGGCATCATATTTAACCCGGTTAAATATGCGACCGTCCGACGTTTTTATAATAAAATCAGGACGTGATGAACCTAATAACTGTACCTGTAATAAGCATCACATACATTGTAAAGTCCATTATATAGGTTGGTTTTTAATAATAAGTATATATATATACTGCTCGTTTGTATACGAAATGGTTTGAACCATTTATAATTATGAACCTATTACCTAATTGAAAAGTATTGTCTTCGATCACCTCTTAAAAAAATACACTTTGTATTGAAAACAGGGTCCTACAAGCACCAAATTATTTTACTACAATTTATGTGAGTACGTATACCTGCAGTGGTGTATTTAACTTCAGACTAAGCCGGCTGAAGCACTAAGTAAAAATGTCGGTGGTAGATTTCGGGGTAGTAAACTTGTTTGAAAGAAATCGTTTTAATTTTCGCTGGTAAAAACAATATTAAATAAAATAATAAAAAAAAAATTGCGTTGAACAGTGGATAAAAATTACAGTTTCGAATTGATCGGGAAAAATAATAAGTTTAGGGTGACAATAAGCAAAATACGCCACTGAGTATGACTATCGCATAATATCGACTTTCGTAAATATATACGATTCCGTACGAAAATGGGTGCCAACGTTGTTAACGCGTGCAAATAAGTCGGATTTCACAACGTTCATATGCATAAAACGTTACACAATTTGTTTACATAATTTTATAAGGCAGATTCAATTACTTTTACGCAGTTCGCAGGAATAAAAACTATCGAATGCTATTACAATTCTTGTTTTTAAATTAATTTAAACCAAATTTAACTTGTGCGCTAATCTAGAAACACAATAATAATTATATCGGTCTATTGAAGACGTTAAAAAGTCCAATCTCAATACCTATAATACCTTCAAGGTTTTGCTGTTTAATATATAGATAGGCAATGAAGTTTAAAAGATTCGGAGTGCGTACAAACCGAAAACCATTGTAATTATCCTTATTAAAGTACGAAACCTATTATATTAATAATTCAAGTCAAATTGATGACTTGTGATTATGTTGTGGTATTTAAAATTAAAAATTACGAAAAATAAAAAAAAAAGAGCTAATACTGGAGGTGTGAGAGGCCACTGTTGTAGGTGAGAAGTTGGATAGGTAGGATACATAAGGTTATTTAATTTATATCTGTAAGCGATAACGATAAACCATTGCTTGACGAAAGACGATACCGAGCGCAGTTCAGTAATACATAATTTGAAGTGCCGTATTTTTTTTGCGATTTTCGTTTAAATTTGATTTCATCAAAACGTTTATTAAAAAAAAAAGTTTTGGAAATTTTACTACGTCTAGGTAAGTCCAATATTAAGTATATATATATAAGTATTATTACCAAGTTTCTCATATCTACGTGTATTTATAACTGAATTAAAGCAAAAAACTCTCAAAAATTAAAATTCCTTAAAAGCTCAAAAATGGCTTAAAAGTTTTGGCAATGATACCGTAAGAAAGAAAATCAAAAAGGCAACGAAAAAGGTATCTTATGATTTTTCGATTAAATCATTTTTTCTGGTAGAAAACATTGTCCGTGTTTTTATAAAATAATGATTTCGTGAAATCGTACGTTTTCCCATTTGAGTGATTTTATTTAAAAAATGTAGTCGAAAATCAAAAAATAACCTCTTTAAAGTACCATTTAGATAATTTGAGCTTTTAGAAAAGTTGCTACACGTAAAAATCATCGGAGTAAGTTTACTAGAAAAAAACGTATCCACAGACTAGAAGAAGAAAAAGAAAGAAAGAAAGAAAGAAAGAAATAAACAACATTGTAAAACTAATAGCTCCTTTGCTACGCTCGGAATCTAAAATTTCAAATTTCAATTAAACATGAAACTAATATATTTTTTTTAAAATTTCAAATAGCTCTTATTGAGTCAGTCTAGAATTCAAGTTGATAATGTATCACTGTGTCTTGAAAAAAATCGTCAAATCCGAATTTGGTTTTAAATATTGAGGTTCTCATTCAAAAAAAAAAAAAAAAAATTTTTGTTGCCCATTCTCAGAATACGTTAGTTAAAAAAAATCGTATGTCAGACAGATTAATGGCACAGTAGTCTAATTCCATATTCCGAAAACCGAATTAAAAAATATCGATAAAGTACACAGTTATAAAGTGTGCCTTGTTTTTGTGGTCACACTGTACATATATTATAATTTACTATATATCTACCTTATTTAATTTTCATGTAAAAACTATTTTGCTAGTTCAGTAGTTTATACTTTATTAAAACATTTTAATTTGTTATCAGTTTATCATTATGAAATTTTAATTGTAATAATAAATAAATTAAACGTACCTACTTTGTTAATCGCCTGATTTGTATTGTAGTTCAATGCAGTCGAAATAATAATATAGAACATTTAAATGATCATGTTTTATACATCTGTTTTAGACGAATAATTAATGATAGACTATACGAATGTCTACTGACTACTGAGTACATAATATAACTTCTTGTCGTTATTCAAGAAAGTGAAACTAATTTCTGATCAATTTATTATTTGACCTTCCGCTGGTCATGGTCAAGTTGTTGAGTTAAGAAATTCCAATCATTCTATATAGAAACGTTGTTAAGATGTTACTTGGTGGACAATTTAAAAAAGCATTTTAAATTTATCAACAGTGCTGTACATAATTTGGTACCTAAAGTACGTATCTACATTATTATAATATACAGAGTGAGTAGATATATTTATGTCACAGTAGGTTTTTTCTTGCATAGCTTCATTTACAAATATCAGAGAGAACAATATTTATGCCTAGGTTGTATGAAAATAAAATGAAAAGAACAAAATGAATGCATTTATGATGGTTATGTCCTTATAAATGCGAATGTTTGTAGGGAAGATTGGAAATTCGGAATTTGAAATAAGAATATAAAGTTTGCGGGTATCGATGTATTAACTACTATTTGTTTTGAGTTATTTAAATTAAATATTTTAATATTAACAATAAAATATTGTACACAACACTAAATGATAATAGACCGCCGGACGCCCATAGAACTTATTGGTACAAGGTCTATGCGGACGCTGACATATCGTCCCAAAAAAACATTGCCGTTGCCTATAGATAGCTTTTGAACATTATCATAAATATTATAATAATTGGTGAATAAAATCGAAATGTCTGACCTCTAGTGATAATGCTACCTGAAACGAGCGCGCTGTAATAATGTTAATATTTTCAAATTAGAAGTATGAAATATATTATTTCTTTCTTTTTTTTTTGTTTTAGAAAAAGTCATTTTTTATGTGGTGATATTGTGATATTGAAAGTTTTTTTAAAAAAAATATTTTAATACGGACTCCAGTGGCTATTTGTGTGTGTATTATGGTCTATGGTACACGTTGTGCGCTACAAAAAAATAAAAATGTACTAAAAAATTGTAAAATAGTTACGCGATAACAATAATATTAATATCAGCTATTGGCTATTATTAATATAATGTTTTAATGATACAATTCTAAGGAAGAATGCCGTAAATCGAAAAAAAAAAAAAGTTGAAATAATACTAATTCTCTCTTACGTGTAATATGCTAGTTTTATACATTTTTCGTATGTTTGCACAAATGCCGTAACTATAGTTATATATCCAGAAATTCGTTCCTATAAAAAAACTAGATCACCGCAATCCGAATTAAACATTATCGATATTAAATAAAAAACGCCGTAATCACAGTGTGTTAAAAAAGATTGCCATATGTTTTATTTCAAATACGGCGTTTTTACTTAGTACTTACTCGTCATTTATATTTACGTCATTTTTGTTTAGAAAACTCAGCTAGTTTATCCGTGGTGTATTATTGATACATCAATCAATTATAATTGATTGATGTATAGTTCATAAACTCCGTTGATTCCGAGTTTACCGAAGAATATATTAGTTTTACAAAGATGTTTGTTTTTTTTTTCTTTATTTTTATGTGAAAACTTTTTCTACCAGAATGCTAACCCCGATTATCAAGTATAGCACATTTACTCTCAGGAAATGTTCTCTAGGTGGTACTTTAAATTGGTCTTTTTTTGAAATTATCATTAATATTTGAGATAATGAGGGAAACCTGGTTCTTTAGGTTAAAAAAGATTGAAAGATTAAAAATCATGTTGTCATTGGCAACTGTTTTTATTTATTTTTGTTATTATTAATTTTAATCTTTTTTTTAAACAATCATTGTTGTCATGGAAGCGTAATGGAATTGTAATCATTGTACCATAATATAACATATATAAATATATATATTGTTGATAAAGCAACACGCTATCAACTGAACTCCGTCAGAATCGTTAGCAATGGTTTATCATTGCTTACAGATATACATTAAATTCCCGCCTGTATCCTACCTTCCCAACTTCCAACCTACAATAGGGGCTGCATTGCTGCACCCATGAGCTAGGTATTTCCATCCTTCTTTATTTTATTTATTTGTATAGTATCTATGTATAATATAAAACTAGTTGTTCCGTGTCCGGCGTTGCCCGTGCCAATTTGTGTTATAATTATTTTACCCATATTCATTTTTGGTTTTAACCTTGGCAGAATTGAGTAAAAAAAATTAGGTGGGAAAGTGGGTAGTCCACTTTCGGCGGATTAAATGTGTTATATTGTGAAATTTTAATATTGTAAAAAATAGTAATAATAATAATTATTATAGTTTTCTTTTCCGTATCACCAAGGTAGCCCTTGAATAAACAAAAATAAATAAATAGGCAATTAGATATTCGTACAAAATATACCTAAAAAAAACCCTATTTTACCGTTAATCAGTCAGTCAGGACATATTATTTTATTTTGTTATTTTGTTTTAGATAACGTGTCCTGACTGACTGATTCATCATCGCCTCGCCCAAACCACTGGGCGGACCGGGCTGAAATTTGGCACACAGATAGCTATTATGATGTGAGCATCTGCTAAGAAAGGATTTTTAAAGATTCTACATCTAAGGGGATAAAATAGGGTTTTTTTTAGGTATATTGCTAGTTAAGATTTGGTACCTACTTTTTTTACTTAAAATATTCACTAAACGAATCACCAATCTTTATTTTGCGTGGTTTTTAAGGAAACTGCCTACCTAATCCTGTTTTAAATAATTATTTAAAACAGGATAATAATAGAAATTAATCTATAATTTTAGAAATGAATTGGGATTGGATATTGTTTGACATTATATTAACAAATCTATTTAGTATTTAAATATCTTCGAGATATCTTTTTTTCGAAATTTCGAATCATTCGAAATATCACTACCTATTTAATTAATAATTCATATTTATTAATTATTATTTTTCATCCAATTAGTAATGAACGCTTCATTGTGTTCTAACCATTTAATATTATTTACAACCGTTTCCATTGCCGTTGTTCGATCTAATTTTCCAGCACCAGCATCTGGATATTTTTTGTAAAATGCCTTCATCTAAAAAAAATATAAACAAGTCACACAATCATAGGTAAATGTCTTAAATGAAATGGCGCCGTGCATTTTACGCAAGTGCGTTTTTCGTTCAACACTTTTTTCGTGCTATTTCCGCCCGTCTACGTATAATGTTTACCTGTTGAAATTATGTAAGGTGGACTATGTGCTCGAAAATTTAAAATTATAAATTAACGTGCATTTAATTTATTAAAATATTGTATTACGAGTACATAATTGCTAAATTGTTATTAAAACTTAATACAGGGTACGGTGTAATGAACTCCCATGTTACAAAAATCATTAGAGCGTAATCAAATTGATAAGATAAAAGCGGTTTATTTAGCAAGGTTTTTAGTCGTCACTATGCCTGCCATGGTCCGGTGAATAACGTGGTTTTATTATCGAAGGATATTTCAAAAACGCCGAATCTGTGATTGCGACACAGAGAGCATTTCGCACTTGTTTCGGATTGATTTCAAACGAAAGTGTCCCTGATCGGAAAATAATTTTTAACTGGGTACAAAATTTAAGAGCAACGGGATTTGTAATGCCTAATACACCAGTTGGACGTCTCAAGTCTGTGAGAACACCTGAGAACATTGCCGCAATAAGAACATCGATGGAGCAGTTTCTATTGCGTTCTGCTCGAAAACATGCCTCTGCTTTCGGGATATCGGATCAAACGGTAAGACGAATTTTGCACTGTGATCTTAAATTACACTCATACAAGACTCAGGAATGAAGTCAGCTGATTGGGGAAGACGAAAAGATTGCTGTAATGTGATTCTTACAGCTGTTCTTCCTAATGGTATTGTGTGGAGTAGCGACGAAGTGCATTTCCACATTTCTGGCATAGTGAACAAACAAAATTTTCGTTACTGGGCTGCTGAAAACCCTCAAACAATACACCAACGACCTCTTCATAGACCCAAAGTAACAGTTTGTGTGCTTTGTCTACGGTAGGCATCGTGGGACCTTACTTTTTTGAAGAGGGGGGCGTCATAGTTACTGTGATTTCCAATCGGTACTGCGAGATGTTGGAAAACTTTTTACTCCCAAAAATTGAAAATTACGAAAATAGTGATGCTTTTTGGTTTTAACAGGATGGGGCCACATCTCATAAGACCCGTCGTTCTCATGCTGTTTTGCTAGAAATGTTTCCTGGTCGCCTGATCTCCTTAAGGGAAAACATCGCATTGCCTCTTCGCTCCCCTGATTTGAGCCCATGTGACTATTTATTATGTGGATACCTCAAAATTGAAATTTTCAAACATCGACCTAGAACTATTGAAGAACTAAAGGAGGTTTTCCGTTAAGAAATCTCTGGGATTCCACTCGATATGCTGGCGAGAGTGATGGACATTTTTCGTAAACGGCTTCAAATGTGCGTCACTCGTTAAGGCCATCATTTGGACGATATTAATTTTAAATAATAATTTAAAAAAAAACTTTATATAATGTAGTTTTTATAAATAAAATTGTTTTTTCCATATCTTGTATCATTTTTTTTAAATTCACCTCGGAAATGTGGGAGTCCATTATGCCGCACTCTGTACATCATTTGCGAGTACATTATACACATGTTTTATAATTGCCTAATCTAATCAAATTTTTGATTAAACGATAAAGGTAATAAACATTTTTTTTAAATTTTGACTTTTTAGGAAATGTCATTTGTATTTGCCTTATACTTTGATCTAAAGTATATGTATACGTTTTTTTTCTTTTGATGATACGTACTCTAACCACAAACTATTCAACGATGATTCCGATGCATTAGTTATGATAGAAAATCAGTACGTATAAAATGACGAAAAATATAATTTATAACTATACCTATTATTTATCATTTGTTTAATAATCAGAATTAAAACTATAATAATTTGGGAATTTTATAAAATGTATGTATAATTTTAAATTTTAAACGAATAGTCCACCTCATATAATCTTAGCAGGTTGAGATTACGATAATGGGCGGAAATAGCACGAAAAAGGTGTTGAGCGGAAAACGCACAGGCGGAAAGTGCACGCCACTAAATCAAATAACGGTCACCTCATCAAGGCGTTCTTGTGTTTGAAAATATGCACACGTATTGACTATAATGTTTCCAAGACCTACATCATCTAACGTGAAACGTTTTACCAAGTACTCCCATTCATTCCTGAAAAAAAAAAAAAATTATTATTATACATATTATATTAACAAGTCTATGATAATTATATATATTATTTATATTGTACTATATCGTATGATAATATATTATAAGAGTGTTTTAATATACCTGATAAAGTTCCAAACTAAAGGAGGCCCCAAAACATTTTGACATATATCATATAGAAAGCTAAAAAAATCTTGAGAACGAATATATTTTTCGTTTTTCGAATATTGTATTAATCTAAAATTATTAGCAATTAATTTTATAGTCAATATCAAACATAATTATGCTAAAAAATTACGTTGATAATAATGATGAATCTTTTGTATATGTCAACGCTCCCAGAAATTTAAGACGTAGGTGAGGGTCTTGCTCTTTTAAATATAAATCCCATACTTTATTCCAATCGTCAGTGTTACCAGAGGCTATTCCTATAAAACAAAAATTAACAGCTAGCTAAAATTAAAACGAGAGCATAATGTATTAATATTACAGTTTTTATGGTAAATAAAAAAAAAATATTAATTGAATTAATAGCTGAAATATTACTTATAGTTCTATATTATTTTGTCTGCAAAATATTTACCATAGCAGTAAACAAAATATTTTATATCTACATTTATCGGAATTTTCTGGTCTAAGAATTTTTTGAATATTTCATAAATTTTTTTTTTATAAATGGGCACATCACATAAACCTCCAATGTGAATCATTAATTCCCGATTTCTTCTCTCCAAATATGTTCGACTAATTGAATCATTCCATAAATCTTCATTTACGCCCCTCAATAAATGTTGTAAATAACACTTTAATAAATGAATGAATTTTAATTAACAATAAATTCTAATCCCAATCGATAGAGAGTAGTAACTAAATATTGAAGAAGACCTGCAAGGGCCGAACTTTTTTTTATGCATGCGGACTGGATGGGTTTTTAAATTTTAAATTTATTACATGCCTGCCTGGGAATTATGTTAACAGAAACATGCAGGATGGACTTTTAAATTTTAAATTTATTACGGACCATGCTTTTTTGACAAAAACATATTTATCCTTATATACTTACCTATCTTACTTTAACCTTATATACCACCAATCATATAAGGACTGACGTGGTACAGCTACTTAAAAATGACAAAAAAAATATTGGCCGGGCTAAACATTCATAAGCGATCAAAAAATCTAGGCCATGCTGGGCTTTGAAAAAAATGTTTAAAACGGTCCGAGTTTTTCCACGGCAATAAAATACTGTGCCAGACTTTTATATACGCACAAAAATATCTGGCCGGGTCGGATTATTTTTCAATTTTTCCGGGCCAGGAATTGTTGGCCCGTGCAGACCACTACTACCTATTGGCTAATCTTACCTTATATTGGGGACCTACAGGTCGATCAACAAGTTTATACCATAAAGTTTGCAGCTTTATAAAGGCCACATTCCATGGCACATAATGATATTCAGAAATTAAATATTTCGCCATAGTCAATGGGATTTCATACGATATATAAGTGGCTTCTGCTAAACTGAATGAATCATATAGAAGATTTGCACGGTCAGCAGCACTGAGTGCCTTTAAATAATTGTTTTTAGGTACACACAAATTTTGAATTATCTATAAGTTGTATATTAGTAAATACTTACATTAATATTCTTTTTTAACAAATTGCTTAATAAACACCAATCGTCATTTGAATAATTTACAATGTAATATCCTATTTGTCTATAATTTATTTTTATCCATTCTATATTAGTTCTGTCTATTGTCACTATGAAATAAATATATTTATGAATATTTTATCTTAGTTTTTTACACAATAAACTATAATGATACATACCCGAATCCTGATTGGAACATAACCAAATTTTGTGTGCGATTGCACTATTTTCTGAAGTTATATACGTCAACGGTATTTCCCATTTGTATTTAAATGGAGACGAATCCACAGAATAAATAGCGTTTGGATCAGTTAAAAATCTATGCTGTTTCAATGTTAATTTAGTTCCATCTCTCGTTGCTGATACCACTGGGAACCCTGTCTGACGAGTCCATGTATCCATCACCTAATTAATAAAAATATGAAAATTTTGATGCAAAATATTTATAAAATAAAACAAATAAAATAGTTATAAATTATAATCAGTCTTTATCTAACTCTCGCCTAAGAAGGTTGTACTTTGGTCTATTGTGCGACAATCGGCGAAATACCGATAACAATGCCCGCCTACAACAAGTGTTTAACCAATATTATTTATCTATTATATAAATAAATAATATTTATTATTATCTTTATTTATCTCTTGTGCAGCGTGTTCACATTACTGGCACGCGAAGTGCATAAATCTTACTGAAGATGATGTTGATTTCTATGCATTGAATGTGAACAAGTGGTACTGCGAAGGTTGTTCCAATCCAAAGAGGTCCAGCACTCAATTAGTCACTAAATCTTTGAAAGGTAATTTAACTTTATCGGACATAAAAATAATGCTCGGTACCGTCAATAATAGTTTGACCTCCCATAATTGTGATATTAACCAACGTTTTAAACTTTTAACAATTTAGACGACTAACTAAATAAAGCCATAACTGAAAACATCACTTTAACTAATACCATTTTTCTACTTAAATCTTAAATTGTTAACCTTGAGCAAAAATTTATCTCTAATGAAATTACTATCGACGGTGTTCCGGAAATCTCTAATGAAAATATAATAGAAACAGTTAAAAGTATAGGAAATTAACTAATTCTTAAAGTTGTTGATTTCAAGATAAATGACTGCTATAGAATGAGATCCTGGCACCCGAATCACCACACTCCTAAGTTACTGGTTAAATTCGTCAAACATATCGATAAATCAAACTTTTTAAAAGCTCGTAAAATTGAAAGGTCTTTTCCCTCTAAATTTCTGGGTCTGAACTCTGATTCACCGGGATATGTACGAGGGAACCTAGTCTCTAGAAAAACATGTTACTTAAACAAGCGAGACTTTAAAAAAATGTAATGATTTCAAATATGCGTGGACTTCGTAGGGAAAAGAATTTATACGTAAGAATGACGTTTCAAAAGTAATTCACTCTGGAAACCATCATACATTCTCCGTTAAAGTAGTCAAAGTCTAATAATAATTTTAATTTTTTTTTTTAATTTTAGAGTATTCGGTTTTAAAGAATTAAAAAAAAATATTTTTATTTAGTTTGGTTTATATTTTGGTGGATACTTTTCCTGGTAAAATTAATAAGGGAACCTGGAATGTAGTACAAATCACAGATTAAACCGAAGAGCAAGCCTTGCTTTATGGAGGAATATGATGAAGAAATAACTAGACAACGTCATGTAATTCAGCAATGGATGGAAGTAGAAATTAGGTGAAATGTAAAATTTAATTTTTCTATTGATTGATTTTTATTAACCTAACCTTATACGGACAACATGTCTACACAACGTTAGGTTAACTATTATGTACAACTATTATAGTAGAGTGATAATGTTATAGTATGAGTCATATAATTTCACCTTTCGGACATCCACTATATTTTGAGAAGCTATTTGTAATTCATACCATAAATCATCTGTTTGTGCGTTATTAAACTGATGTTTTTTTAAATATGAAATTATGCCAGTTCTGAATACATCTTTACCCAACGTTTCTTCTAACATTCGTAGTATAGAGGAACCCTAAAACATAAAAATATTCATTTATATAAATATAAAGAATGACTTTCAATAAATATGCTTTATTATTAGCGTACTTTGTTATATGATATTGAATCGAAAATTGAATCTATTTCATCTGGATCAGAGACCTCTTGTACGATAGGATGTGAACTAATTTTATCATCTAGGCCCATTACGTCATGAAGTATATTTATTAACAACATTGTATCCTAAACAGAATATCATTATAATATATTCATTGTTAACAAAATTAAACCAGATTTATTTATATGAATATAAAACAAACATAATCCCAATCTGGCTGAACGACTTGAAGCGCTTTTACTGCCATGTAAGTAGCAAACCCTTCATTGAGCCATAAGTCATTCCACCATTTCATTGTAACTGAAATTTATTCAAACTACAATAACAAAGGTCCTATTATATACAAAATTAATATAAAACTAATATTAAGTAGTACTTTAGATGATTATTCGCAAGTATTAATAAGTATTATCTAGTAATATTAATAATTATATTTTGATAACATTTTGTTTTAAGTCAATTAATTTACCTAAATCTCCAAACCACATGTGAGCTAATTCATGAGAAACAGTTACCGCTACTTGTTCTTTGTTATAACTAGACGAAGTACATTCATCATATTCAATATCTTCTTCTCGGAAAGTCACAAGACCCCAGTTTTCCATGGCACCCTCAGCAAAATCGGGAATCGAGATAAGATCTAAAAAGATTACATATAATTCACATAGATCACACATCAAAATATTAGAACAAAGGTAACACGAGAAAAATAATTTTAATTTAATGATTTAAATATGTTTTTAGATGTACAATTAGTAATAGTAAATTTTACCTAACTTTGGTAATGGGTATTTAATTCCAAAATATTCTACATAATAGTTAATTGAGTTGAGAGCTACAAATCTGGCATACTTCAGATTTTGTTGTTGACCACGTCTGGCAAATGCTCTTATTGAGAATCCCTGATCTGTTTTAACTGGCTCAATTGATTGAAAATCGCATACAATAAAGCATATTAGGTATGTAGACATTGGGACAGTGTTTGCAAAATGCACAACAGTCAATCCGTTAGTAGGTGATATGACCTCTTCGCACTACAAAAAAATGATATCACAGGGGTATGAAATTAAAATTAAATTAAAAATTATAACCTCTTGGTTCATGTTTGACAATGCAATAAAATTGTTATCAGACGGCCGTGTAATGCTAATTTTAAATTTCGATTTCATCAAAGGTTCATCAAAACACGGAAAGGCAGATCGTGCATATGTTGGTTCAAACTGTGTAGTAGCAATGTATCTTTGTTCATCAGAGTCAATATTGGTATATACACTTCGATAAAATCCCATCATTGTATTTGATAAATGACCGTTAAATTGTATCCGTAATTTATAGGTGCCAGCGCATAGTTCATTATCAGGAACCACTACCCAAAATTGGTATTTTGGATACGAAAATGCTGTTACTGATTTTGAATCTAACGTAGTTTCCGTGATGTCCAAATTATTAGAATGCAATTTTATGAAGCTTTGAGGAGTCTCCAATGTTATTGTAATTTCAACATATCCAGAAAAGGAATTATTTTTAATAATCAGGCTAATATAAAGAACATACTGGCTAGGATGAACATGTGGAGATAGTCTTAGTGTACAGCCCCATGGTTTAGCTTCCATAATAGTCTATAAATAATATAGTTTCAATTTTTCAAATATTAATCAAATTATACATTAAAATAAAAAAATAATAATTTGATTTCATTATTTTTAAAAAATTTGAAGATAGCCGTTTTATAGTACCTATAATTAAGTAGCAGGCTGTGAATAAATTCGCTAATTGATTATTATTATTACTACTAATTAATTGTATATTTCTTTTCTTTGAACTTTATAAAACTATTCAAAATCACAAATTTAATGAAATTAAAAAGTTGATACGTGAAAATGTTCAGAAGATCTTTTATTTTCAAATTTTTCAAAAATAATAAAATAAAGTTATTTTTTAAACTTTTTTATCAAATCATAACATATTAATTATTGCAATGTAAATATTATGAGTCCTTTATTCTTATGATTAATTAAAAAAAAAAAAAACAGATTTTGATTATCTTTATTATCTGCGGAGATATTACAAAGGGTATATCTTCGTGGAACACCTTATATAAGTTTGATCTGTCTGATATTTTCTTAAATTTATTATTTATTATTCTTATATTAATATTTTAAAATTTTCCTTATAATTTCTTATGAATTCGAAAATAATTTATATAATTTATAATAAGTAGTAGATACCAATGCAATTTTAAAAAAAATGTTCAGGTAATTTAATATTTAAATTAATAATGATTGTAATCATTTAAAAATACAATAAATTATGAGTATTTTATCCCTCAAAATTGACAAAATATTCTAAAATTTGCTATATTTTATTTAGTATAAATATTTTTAAATATACAAAAAAAAAAAAAGTGGACGAATTTGTTCACTTTTTTTACTTTCATAAAACTGCATATACTCAGCCGCAATATGTATGAACATTAAAATCAGGACTCTAATATTCTCTAAGTATTAGAGAAATGTATATCGATATAAGTATAATAATTATCCATAGTACATTACAAACACTCACTGATTTGTTGAAGGGCATCTTTGAATTGCCACAATCAGTTTTGTTATAGCTGTCTTGTGCTACTGTATCTTCTACAGTAATTGATGGCATTACCATCAAAACTAATATGGTCGTTAATCTTATTATTGATATCATCATATAAGTATAATTTAATCCTGTAAATGTTCGACAGAGTAACGGTGCTGAAAATACGTGCACTTCCTGTAAACATGCATATCATTTTACAGTCCTTGAAAACAGGTAGGTAAGTACAATAACGTTGAAACCACCTCCCCCCAAAAAAAAAAAATGTGAGGTATGTCATTTCATAATTACACATACCAACACACCTATCAAAAATTGTGATACTGAATATTGAGAATAATGGATTTAATTTAATTAACATCGTTATCATTAAAATAATACGAAGAATACTGCAAGGATTTCAATTATCAATTTGAGCACGGTAGTATAGCACATTTTAGATATGGTACAATTATGAAATCATTCTGAAGATGTTACCTACTTTATCCAACGTAACCTATAATATCTATTTTTTTGATTTTTAGTGTAGTAATGAATGTATTGGTTTTACAAAGATATTAATGTTTTTATTTAATTATTATTTTATAATAAAATAATAAAGTAAAATAAGTTTCATCTTTCAATCTTTTCAAACTAGCTATGCTGGATATTTGACCTGAAACTAATATGGTACCTAAGTTCCTAATTGTATACAAATATTTAGGGAATTGGACGTTTCGACGATACAGCAATGATAAGATTTTTATTTATTTTTTATTATTTTGTATACGTGTATCATCACTATGAATGTTTTTTTATGTCTATTAATAGTAAAAAGCAGGACAGGACACGTATTATGAAAATCTCGTGTCAGGAAACAGTCCTCCAAAGAAGTTGAAGAAATTTCAAGACACCGACAAAAGAATAAAAAAGTTAGTAGACAAATTAGATAGGCAAAATAAAATTATATTTTTAAGAGATATAGCAAATAATATTGCTTTAAATTGAATAACTATAATTATTTTGACTTATTTATTTATTTTAAATATTTTACTTAATTATACCATTAGAACATAGTATTTAAATTTTAATTAAGATGCCTTATAGACATGATAAACATGTATAGTAATAATAATACACGTATAGAAATAATAAGATATAAAATAACTGTTGTATTTATCTTATATATAAAAAATACAATTTGTTTGTGTGTTTGTTTGTTAACCTTACACTACTTTACATATATTTTCCCTATTTAATTTTACTGAGTAAAACGGGAATAAAGGTAAAAATAATTGAAAAATTGGCACGAGCAATGTGACAGCTAGTTATAATATGCTATTGAATTAAATTAAACTTTTTTTCACTATTAACCGACAAAAATAAAACATTTATTGTTATGATACACGTATACAAAATGATAAAAAATAAATAAAAATCGTATCATTGTCGTATCGTTGAATTGACATTTCACCGAAACGTTCCCGTCAGCGCCAAATCGTCGGCACCGAAACTTCCCAGATTCAAATATTTGGGTATCAGTGGTGGGTGTATCACAGTTCTGAGGGAGGGGAGCAAGGTGAGTTTCAAATCTACATAAGTAATGGGTTATAATGCCTATAATTTTATGAAGCTTTTATTATAATATTTAACCAGTAGTCAGTAATGCAATTTACCCACCTTCATTGGCTTCATTGTGTGATATTAATTTATAGAAAAGAAAATCTTCGTCATTTGATGTGCTCAAACTACTGATTAAATATTATAAGTAATAGATTATAAACCATAATAATATTCACATTTGCCATAAAAAATTTAAAAAAAATTAAAAATCATACATAAACAAAAATTTCAACTATTAATGATTTTGTTAAAATCTATTTTACGAAATGGCTATTTTGAATTTTTTATTTTAAAATCACTGCCTAAAAAAATATTTGTTTTTTTTTATAAATTGTAGCAGAGGCATACTAA
The DNA here is from genome assembly GCA_902439185.1 of Cinara cedri. Classification (NCBI taxonomy): domain Eukaryota; kingdom Metazoa; phylum Arthropoda; class Insecta; order Hemiptera; family Aphididae; genus Cinara; species Cinara cedri. Next base: position 565,576 of record CABPRJ010000972.1, on the reverse strand, counting down.
ATATTTTTTTTTAAAAAATGCATACAAAATATTTCATAGTACAGAAATTATTTCAAGTGGCAAATCTTTGTGTTTCAACGTGTATAGTGGTGACAAAAATCCACAAAAATATCCGGCACTATTGGGTATAGTTATTTTTATTAAAATTAAATTTTATTGAAATCATAATAATTTTACTTCTACTTTACCGAAGTTTAATTAAGTATAAAATTATATCATAAAGAAGTATAAACTTTGAATAAAATATACTCAATACAATATATCAATAATATAATATCATTCAAATATTTAAAAAAAAAAATTAGTTGATTAACAGTTAAATAACACTTACTCGGTCACTGATAGAACATTAAACAATATTTTTCGTTTAAATATTAAAACACAATCAGTATCACCATGAATATTATAAACTAAATTTCCAACTACGTACCTAAATACTCTTACAAACGATAAAATAATAATTTTATCATAGTTTATACCCATATATCATTAAAAAATTATGTACCTACATATGCGATATATCTTCACTGACATGCCTATAATAACATTATTGAATTATAAATTAATTTCTTTTGGATTATCATTTATCAAACGTTATAATATGCAATAATATTAAACTATTTACCATGTACCATTTTTATAAAAAAGTGTGAACAGGTGCTTGCTGTGCTATAGGATATTTTTCTTTTTTTTATAAAACACATTTTGTTGTAACTACACATACCCGAAATGTTTCATTAACAACTATACTTAGTTTATTGTATTGTGTATAAGTACTGTGTACTTACACAGTAACATTCAACACACATACAACTATAGTATGCACTTAATAAATGATCTCACGTAAATATACTAAATGCAGATTTGATTTTGACTTTTAATATTATTACTTAATAAACAATTTACAAAAAAAAAAAAAAAATTATGTTATGCTATTTTATTTCATGCAAGTTCACCATGTCGGTAGAGACCTACTGATAAATATTTTTTTTTTGCGTAGTTCTATATATACATATTTATTTCAATTAATTTGTTTATTATTAGATTTATTTAAATTAAACAAACCATCTTTCAACTTTATCCCAATTATTTTTTATCAGTCATATTTCAAATTCAAATTATATATTATTTGTTTACGTATCTCAATTATAATAAATTACAATATTTCTTACTTATTATCAATAATAATATCAATGAACTTAAAAATTAAAATTTTTTTCTTAGCTATTAGATTCTAAGTGGAACGAAGAATTTATATGTTTTATTACCTTTATTATACATGATTTTCAGACGTTGGTGATTTTTTTGAGATCTCGAGCTTTTTATGTAATTAAATAAAATTAAATGCCATCATATATGCGATTTTGTTTCCATAAATTATCATTTTATAGACACATGTATATGGATAGATTTTTCGCTATTTATTTAAATTTTTCATATATGAATATCACTTCCTTATCGTTAATGTGAGTTTACAAGGGTTAGCTGGCAACTAGTCGATTATCATGGGAAGTAAAAATGACTTTTTCGTTCGCAATTTCAGCTTTTGAGATCTAAAGAGATGCTGGTTAGTCTGTCACGAATATGCAATATACAGACTGATTCACTTAGCGTGTTCACCTCATATTTTTTTTTTGGTTAAATTTTGCATATATTAAAATTTTGATTTTTAGAATTTTTAAGTGTAGTTATAGCCGATATTTCCGAATACTGTGGTGAGAAAAAATGAGGAGGAAGAGCAGCACAACTGACGGAGGGCAGCGGCGCAGTGCGGAATCTGAGTTGATCTGCATAACTTCCTGTAACAAAAATATACATAATTATTTGTATGCCGAAAGCAAATTTGTGAAGACACTGTCCCAATTTTTGTATAGATTTTAAGAATGTAAGGGCATGTCAGAGGGTTATACATCTCCCACTAATCCACAAAAGCTGTATTTAATTTTGTGTTAAATAAATGATTGGGGCGGGAGGGGGGGGGGGTGAAGTGACTAATGTCCATACGTTATTTTCAACGAAAGAGTGACTAATAAGAAAGTCCCCGAGAGATAATGCACATTAATCGATTGGATTGGCAGACAATGGAGCATTTAGACGGGAATTAAGCAAAGCCACGATACGAATAGATAGAGTGGCCATTTCTTCGAATGTCAAACGTTAATTACCTACGACTCTTTTTAGATGACATTTTGTTGATTTGACAGTCGCTTTTCACAAGCCACCTAAATGAGGCACTGAAGTAGGGTTAAAGTACCATCTGCACCAATATGGCGTCGGAATATATTATTTGAGCTGTAGATTTTAGTAACCTCTTTGAAAGTACAGTGACTGACCACTCAGTTTCCGGAAATTTTAAAAATTGAAAGTCGTGTTAATATAATTCGCGGTTATGAATCTGTGATAGAAAGAAACACAATCCGTAAAGTTAGACTCCGACAAAACATGGCGGCAGTGACAGGTTGTTACAAGTTAAGTGAACAACTTTTCTACCAGCTATTTTACTGATTTATAATGATAGCACTTTTTCTAAAAGGAAATCTGACTGGAGTGGTACTTTAGAAAGGTAATATTTTGATTTTTCCAGAAATTTTCTCAATAAATGAAAAAAACGGTAAAATAAACACAATATTAAACAAATATTATTAAAGAAAATATATAATGCATTTAGTAATTATTTTACCATAATGTGACGTTTATGTTGTTGACAAAGCAACACTAACATTAACCGAACTCCGCTCAAAATCGTTTTTCGTTAGCAATGGTTAACCGTTGCGTACAGATAAACAGATATACATTAAATTTCCCCTCTATCTTTCCAACCTCCTAATTCACAAGAAACAGTTACTGCTACTTGTTCTTTGTTATAACTAGATGAAGTACATGCATCATATTCAATATCTTCTTCTCGGAAAGTCACCAGACCCCAGTTTTCCATGGCGCCCTCAGCAAAATCGGGAATCGAGATAAGACCTAAAAAGATTACATAGAATTCACATATTAAAATATTAGAACAAAGGTAACACGAGAAAAATAATTTTAATTTAATGATTTAAATATGTTTTTTTAGATGTACAATTAGTAATAGTAAATTTACCTAACTTTGGTAATGGGTATTTAATTCCAAAATATTCTACATAATAGTTAATTGAGTTGAGAGCTACAAATCTGGCATACTTCAGATTTTATTGTTGACCACGTCTGGCAAATGCTCTTATTGAGAATCCCTGATCTGTTTTAACTGGCTCAATTGATTGAAAATCGCATACAATAAAGCATATTAGGTATGTAGACATTGGGACGGTGTTTGCAAAATGCACAACAGTTAATCCGTCAGCAGGTATAAATCGGTAAATAAATAGGTTAAAATAGCTATTGAAATTCACCCCCTATTGAATACTGTTTCCTTAAATTCGGTTTTTAGGTAGTTTTTTTTAGTATAATTAGTATTGTTTATTTATGGATTACCTTAGTAACATGGATGAAAATAAAATATTGTTATTCATTTTTGTAATGCAAATAATGTAATCCCAGTGCTGTGCGGATATCTATGGTTATAGCATATAATGATGATAATTTATCTATTCAATTTATTTAGAGACTTTTTTTTATTGCACAGACAAAGCCGGTTCCAATATTATGACTCGATAATTCCCTTCGCAATAGCCGTTTTAAATTCTACTAATTCGTGTGAAAACTTATGTTATCTCGTGAATAACATAACCGCGTTACGCGTTAACATCGGTTTTCACAGGGATTAGGATAATTTAAAACGGCTGTTACCTAGAAACTATTCATCGGATATAAATGTGTGATATATTCAAATTTTCAGAAAAATAAACTCTACAGAATGGCTATCTTAAAATTTGGCAATTTAACAAGAAGTTCATTAATTGTTGTATTTTGTGGGAAAAAAATGTAAGCGTAATGTAGTATTTTTTTTATAAAGAAATTTTAATAATTATTTATTTATTTACATGATGCCCGAAGGTGATTGTACAAAGAATTATTTTTATAACAAATTTTGATGAAATTCGTTGAAAATGATGTGGAACAAATCTAATTTTTTAATTTTAATTTTTAACATATATATATAGCCGATTTATGAACCATGGTGATATCAGAATTGAGCGGACTTAGTTTCGAAATTTGCAATTTTTAATGGTTTATCATTGTTTACAAATATACATTAAATTCCCTTCTGTATCCTACCTTCCCAACTTTACCACTTACAACAGTGGCTGCACCCATCCCCCTATTATTCTAGGACAGCTTTTTTATTTTACTGTATGATAATGTTTATACATTTTGATCAGCCTCTCTCGAAATATAATTCTAGATACGCCTTACGCGATATAGCAGCAGTAGAATAGTATTTTTAATTTTTAAGTGCAGCTAGTGTTGTTTTGCTAGTTTTTACTATAGATAACTGATAAGTATTTATTACCTATGGTTTTATACACATATCATCTGATTCAGAGATTATCATAACTCATTAGTTGTTAGGCATTCAATATTATCTGAATTTAATTTGCAACATAGCCAGATTAACTTCAAGTATAAGGTTTACGAGTGTGAACTTACCTAATAAAATAGTTAATATTCTTTTTATATTAATTAAAAAAAAAAATAATAATTTATTAAACAGTATAGTATATGTTATATAGTACAACATATGTTCCGCCGTGAATATTTGATAAGTGCCCAGTGATTCCTAAGATGCGTAAACATTGCAATTTAGGCGGTAGACAGGTAATAAATCCGTAAAAATGCACGAGGGGAAGATAAAACGGCACTAATAATCAAATCGTATGTGAATCACTAAATGCAAGAAAGATGTGCCCTTCTTTTCTGTCCATAATTTTCATAAAATCACATTTTTGTTTAGATTCGAAAAATACATCGTTCTGTGCCAACGGAACACATTATGTCTAATTCATTGGTATAATTATAATTTATATATGATGTGAATTATTTCAATTATTTTCTTCAATTTTTTCCAGAGATATTAAGTTTTTTGTCTCTCCTGAAAAATTATAAAATGTGGACATGTGCCCTTCTTGCATTTAGTGATTCATGTAGTAAAATATGACAGTGTAATACTAATACTTTTAAAGGAAACTAATATTAAAATTGGATCTATTCAAATATCTGTAGGTTTCACTTAATATAAAGTGTTAAATTTCACACTTAATAAAATCTGCAATAAATTTGTCATTCATTTTACCTAGCTTGTATATTTAAATACCCTGTGATTCTTTCACATCATTAAGATTTTTTATTTTTTATTTTGTTTCAACAGATGTATATCAAAAAAACAAGCACACGTATTTCGCACGATGGGTGGGTCATTGTTGTAGGTGAGAAGTTGGGAAGGTAGAGAGGAAATTTAATGTATATCTGTACGCAACGATAAACCATTGCTAATGAAAAACGATTCTGAGCGGAGTTCGGTTACACATGTTTTGAAAGGTTGTAATTTTTATGATTTGAAAATAATACATTTCGTAAATTTTCTTTTTTTTTCTCGGGTTTTCCCATTTATTATGAAAACTTCTAGAAAAATTAAAAAATGACTCCCCTTAAAGTACCATTTTAGTCAAATTTTCTTTCAGAAAAAGTGTTACACTTGAAAATTAGTGTTAAATTTTTGATAGAAAAGTTGTTTACAGAAAAAAAAATAAACATTAATTTACAACTAATATAAAAGCTAAAAAGCTACACAGAAGGCCGTCAGTCGTGGTGGGAAAATATAGATCATGACGAACGTGATGAATAAATTCGTACAAAGTTACAAAATTTCATGCTGGCAGTTGGCGGACATCTGTTTTACTAGGTCATGTAATTTCTCGAAAAACTCTCGTGACATGCGAAAACATTAATAAAAACGATTTCTATGTGATTGAAGTTCAATACAGAGTTGATGGTATTTGCCAAACGTTTAGCTTTTCGTATTTATTTCATGCACTCAACGCCGTTATTTTCTTTTATTTTGAAGGCAAGTAGAAGAAGACGTTATTGCTCTTCGTCAGAACTAGACATATTGAATAAATTATAAGTAGTATAATGACAAAAACAATGAAAAATAATATGTATTTGTAATTATATGACGACAACCAAATTTGGATATATCGTAACAACTGTGAAAAATATAGTGTCTATACTAGACCGCTCGTGAAACAAACGCATGGTGTGTGGCGGTACCAGATCGCTGACTGCCGTGAAAATCCAGCGCTTGCCGTCCGCCGCTAGAGACCGTGTTCTGTGTGCCCGAGTCTTAAAAAAACCGATTCAGGACTTGAATACCATTAGTGATTTTTAAATTTATTGAAATAAACTCTTAATATATTTTCATCAATTGTTTTGTAGTTATAATGTTTTTTAATAAACAGAAGATCATTATAAGGTGCGGCAGAAGCTAATGTTGCATTAAACCGTGATATTGAATAACATCTTGGCATAATATACGATGACGAAATTTATAATACTGCCTTAGAATCTTTTAAATAAACTGTATGTTGTAAATAATACTGCAGAGAAAATATAAAACGCATTGAAGACAACATCGACTTGCTTCAGTGGCGCATTTTGAATATAGACACCCCGGGGCGAAACTATTTTATTGCCATCCCATTCCCTACAAAATATTTCACCCACTAATATTTACCTCAGACCTTCCCTCCCCACCCTCAATTACTGATAAATGTGTCCCTTTCTTGTTTTGAATAACATTTTAAAATGTATATCCTAGGGTTTAATTATTTACAATTATTTCAAAGTGTTTTATATTCAAATAAACAATCGTACCAAATAATGACATAAGTAAATTGTATGCCTTATCAGTCTTTTCACTCATATTACACTCAACCCAAAATAATTTGATACGATAATCTGTTATCACACATTACTTATTATTTGGGGTTGAAATGTGTAGAAAAAAGTTAATATAAAAGGCCGTTCGCGACATAAAATCACCCATAGTCCTTTTATACAATAGCGCTTACAACAATTACCTATAACTTAACTGCCGCTTCTAAATCTGTTAAAATTTTGCTGCTGGGGTCATTCGCCCGTATGCCCACCCCCTTAAATTCGCCACTGAATTGCTTACAAAAAATGACGAAGAAAAATAATTAGAACTGCAAATAGTCAGTGACTATTATAACCATTATCCAGACTGCAAGGAAAATTAATTTTTAAAAAAGAGCTGATACTGGGGACGAGTGCATCTACTGTTGTAGGTGGATAGTGGGGAAGGTGAGATACATAAAAATATTTAATTTATTAACCTGTAACCAAAAATAAACCATTGATATGGAACATAAATAACCTCCATGTATTTTTGGCAAAACAATTTAACTAACAAAATCTTCTAATTCATATTATTCCTAAATGTAATATAATAATAATTATTATTTATAATAAATTTGACTTCAATTTTTTCAGAATAAATATTTTTATGGTTTTACAATATTAAAATTTATTTTCGTCAATCATTGACAATTTTTTACTTTTTTATAACGGTTTTCATGTCACCTGTAAAATCAGGTTTTAGCACATAGGCTTTTTCATGTTAATGACGAAATTATAGTTACGCAATAAACAGACAAATTGAATTATAATACAATTCCAGGAGCTAAGTAGGCAATATACGTACAAAATTGAAAACTTTCAATAATCGTTTAAAAAATATATTTTCAGTTGCTTGGTAGGAAGTTGGCTACCATTAGCATTTCAATTTTAGGAGTTTAATAGGCAATATTGTATACAGAATTGGGAACCACCGGGCATTCTTATCAAATATTGCCAGCGGAACATACATAGATAATGAAGAATTATCTATGGGACCATACGTATTTATACGTCATTGGATTTTGTGGTTGTAACCCATGTACCACAAACCGGGTGTTATGCCACATGTCAAATTGATAATACTAATTACGATAAGAAGAAAATTGCCGAATTTTCAATAATATGTTAAAGAAATATAATAACTAGCATTAGGTGTGTTGGCTATTTTTTTTATGGCGTCATAAGATTACAAATATTACTATCCTAGTTTTTATCATTCATGAATTCACTGTTTAAGGTACGTTAAATTATCATTTTTTCCATGAGACGTTGATTTAAAGTGTTCAACTAGTATACCTTGTAATTCGAACCATGATTGTGTAGTGTGTACATATTTTTTACTGTTCATTGCAAATTGCAAATTTTATCCTCTTACTTAGTTTTCCGATTATTTAATGGTTTCATTTTCATTGTGATTTAAGTTGTTACAGGTAAAAAACTAATTATTTTGATTTACTGAACAAATGTTTCTGTATTCATCGTAAAATATATTTTACTAGTTTGCACAAATATCTTGGCAAAATGGTGCTGTTGGCTTCAGCAGTATGTACAAAAACTGGAAAAACTATAGTTTCACGACAGTTTGTTGAAATGACAAAAGCGCGGATTGAAGGTTTACTGGCAGCATTTCCCAAGCTAATGTCAACAGAAAAGCGTCATATTCAACACACCTTTGTGGAAACAGATTCGGTACGCTATGTATACCAACCATTGGACAAACTCTATATGTTATTAATCACTACTAAGACCAGCAACATATTGGAGGATTTAGAAACATTGAGATTGTTTTCAAAAGTAGTACTCGACTGTTGCAAGTAATAAATTTAACATTATGAATAAAGTTTGTGATTGTTTAATTAATATTTGTTTAAATTATTCTGATTTAGGTTAGTAGACGAGAGCGAAGTATCAAAAAAGTCTTTTGATTTAATATTTGCTTTTGATGAAATTGTTGCCCTTGGATATAGGGAAAGTGTTAATTTAGCACAAGTAAGAACATTTGTTGAAATGGATTCTCACGAAGAGAAAATGTATCAAGCTGTCCGTCAATCACAAGAACGTGATGCCAAAGTCAAAATGCGCGAAAAAGCAAAAGAATTACAACGTCAAAGAATCGATGCTGTCAAAAAAGGGGGCCGTATATCATCGTCATCAAATTCTTACATGTCAATGACTCCAGTTGCAGATTCGATTTATGAAATTAAAGTTTCCAAACCAGAAACACCAAAATACACAACAACCAATAAGGCTTTAAAATTAGGAGCTAAATCTAAGGATGTAGATTTGTTTGTTGATCAATTGAAATCTGAAGGTGAGAAAGTTGTACCAATTAATAAGAAAGCAACTATTATATCTACTTCATCAACGGTTCAAAGCGATATCCATATTAAAAAAGAAGAACGTTTAATTGCAATTGTTGGTCGTGATGGAGGCGTTCGCAATTTTGAATTACATGGATTAATTTCATTAAGAATTTCAAATGAAAACTATCAAAAAATTGTTTTACAATTTAATACTGAATCTGGAAACATTCCACTGCAAACGCATCCTAATATTGACAAGGAACTTTTTAAGACTAACCGATTAATAGGTTTGAAAAATCCAACAAAGCCATTTCCAGTTGACTCTGAAGTAGGGTTATTAAAATGGACTTTACAGTCACAAGAAGAATCGGCTATACCGCTTTCTATTAATTGCTGGCCTAGTGAAAATGGTTATGGTGGCTGTGATGTAAATATTGAATATAACTTGGAACATGTTGATCTTGAATTGAATAATGTTACTGTCACTGTTCCATTACCATTTGGAAATGCTCCAGTTATTCAAGAATGCAGTGGAGTCTATAGTTATGAGCCTAAGAAAAATGTTTTAATATGGTCTGTTGCTGTAGTTGATTCGTCTAACCCTACAGGATCTATTGAATTTGAAGCACCCAAATCAATTGCTTCAGATTTCTTTCCAATTAAAGTAGATTTCATGTCAAAATCTTCTTACAATAAAATTAAGCCGTTGGAAATTAGGGCAATTGACGATAACACTCCTGTTAAGTTTACATCCGAAACATCTTTATATACAGGAAATTATGAAATTGTTTGAACATTAAAAATTATTTTCTGGTTTTAACATTAATCTTATTAATATTATATTCTTATTATTCTTATTATTATTATTATTATTACAAATTTTTAAATTAAAATACACCTTAAAGAACTATACAATTATTTTATTTAAATATACATAAAAAAAAAAAAAAAAAATAATTATTCATTAGAATTATTTTGAGATGCAGATAAAAGTAGTTCTTGAACTTCTTTTAAATAAGAAATCTGTGATCGAACTGTGCTTAAATATTGAGGATATGTTAGTGAACTTAACTCCTGGGCTGGCAATGGTTCTGTTCTTGTAGGATATACCATCAGTGGTATATATCGCTGACTGCTTAAGCCTAAACATTAATATATATGTGAATTACAAAATTGTCCAGGTTATAATTATATAGTATAATAAGTAATTCAATTCATACCTAGATATAAATACATACATTTTTGAATTAAGCTGATAAGTATTAAATTATTTATTATAGATATTATTATTATTTTGAGAGATTATGTAAACGGAACGTAAATTTTTAAAAATAAAATCAATACTATGATACCTAAACAAATTAGAAATTATGTAAAGAGATTTTGATATAAAAGTTATTACTAATCAATTGTTTTTTTTTTTTTTTTTTTAATAAAATTAAATAGATACTAAAATGTATGTATAAAAGTATAATTTTTATGTTGAATAGATTTTTAAAAATATAATCGGTATTTATTTATTGACAATCTAATATAATATAGTGTATAACATTATATTGCAAATCAAATATTCTCGGGTATAATATTTTAATATATAAATAATTATAAATACTTAAGTAGGACTTTCCTTTGTATATTTATGTTTCAAAGTAAAACAATATTTTAGTAGATTCAAAAAAATTTAGTTCAAATAAATCTACAAACAATAATTATGTTTTTATCTAAATAGTTACTTTAATAGTTATTTATACTTAGGTTAAATTTTTAGTTAGTTATCACAAAAAAAAAAAATCAAATTAAAATTTAACATAAATATTATGTTTTTGTTGGGTATTAAAAATACAAATAGATCAAACCTATTGCATATTATATTACATTTATGTACCAAGTAATTTAATTCAAATAGGGAAAATAAATAATTGGTAATGTTTTTTTTGTTAATGGGTTTCATTAAACATTAAATATTTATATTTAATGAGTCGCCAAGCAAATATTTTAAGAAGGTGGTAAAATGAATTAGTTATATTAATAATTGTCTTACACTGAAATCAATAACTGATGTTTTCAATTTTAATTATAATTAAGATCATTCCGCATATTAATATGAACAAAGGAATTAAGGAAAACAAGTCACGATAAAAAAATATTAGTAAAAAGCCCTGTTATATTTTAACACTTTCACCTTCATTCCCATTATTTAGGGTAAGCTATTCCCATTCTAAATTTCCACTGACTCAATTTTCTACATTGCATATACCAACTGTCCTCATATCATTTAAATCCAACCCCCTCTTTTTCAGTATTCAGGTGGCTACTACTTTCCTTCTATGTTTATTTTCATAAAAATTCATACTACTTAAAATTCCTCTTTCCTCGTGACCTGACACAATTTCATTTGTTATTTCTCATAACAGGTAGAAGTCCAGTGGGAATATTCTGAACACCTACAAGGATCTTCAAAAACAAAGATATAATTAGCTAGAGGTATGAGGATTTTGAATATTATTTAAATTTTTTCAAAACAATTTCTAAATTAGCTGTTTGTTTTCAAAAATATAATATTTTGTTTATTATTTCTATGTGGTCTTAAAGTTTTGTCTAATTGATCTGATTTTTTTTTCTTTTCTTTGTGTTTTGTATTGATGGCATTTAGTTAGTATATGTTTTATTAGCGTATCATAATATGTAATGAGTAGAAATCCAAATATCTAGTATATAGATCTAGGTAAATTGATCTCCAATATGATTCTATATTATTATTAAGAGTTTTTCGGTGAGCAATATATAATAATTGGAAATTCAAAGTAGTTCAATCAAAATAATTCATATATAAGATATATAGATAAATTTCCAATAAAAGTAAGTACCTATATTCTACATTATATTATTCTGTAATAATTCTATATTTTGTTTGTTGATAAGAAATTTTAAATTTTATATGGTGAAAATTATATATAATCAAATAAAAAACTGTAAATTGGATTTAATGGTTATTTGTACAACAAACAAAACTAATGGGTGTAAAAATATGATTCAGTAGAGATGAACAAATCTAGTGCGATTGAAAAATCAGTGCAATTTAAAAACAACTTTAAACATTAATAATTTAATATTAACTAAGTGGTAATGTATATAATATATTTTTTTTTTTTTAATGTATAATAAAGTAAGAGTATTAAGAATTGAAGTATGGTTTACGAAATAAGTATGTTAGAGATATTACAATATTTAAATACAGTTAATAACAGGGTGCCTGTGTATTACATTAGTGAGAAGCATTAAGATTTTATTAAAGAAAAAATATATTGTAAACATGAAATAATAAGTAAAATTATGCCTTTATGTTTCTAATATAAATAAAATCTGATTATAGTGCATTGTTCAGTTTAAAAACACAGTTGAGATCTATAATGGGCGATACCAGGATAAGGAGTTTGACCCTTCTACATAAATACAAAAATTGGTTTGACGAACCGATGAATAACAAAAATAAAATGATAATTTTAGATAAAACAACAGGTGTTTATTATTATTGTAAACAATAGTTTTACTTATTATAATTGTAATTTTTGATTAAGTTATTATGTTTTTTTTATTTATATATATATATATAGGATTAATTATATATACATAATTAAATACATTTTATACTGATAACGAAAACCAAATCAAATCTGTGCACAATTTTTTCAGTGAGGCATGAAAATATTATCCTAGTGTAGTTAATAAATGTTTACAAAATTCTTTTTAAACCAGTATTGTTCCTATTAATAGTACTTCCCAGGTTTTGAAATATATAGAATCATTCATGTTGAAACTATAAATTATATTATCTCTATAATAAATGTAGATTATAAAGATATACAGATTTATTTTATTTTTATTTTTATTTATAACAGAACGGGCAATGGTTCAGAGTACACAATAATATGTATACAGGGTGTACTGGACTATTTGACGATTGTACATGTAACTACAATGTAAAAAAGAAAGGTAAGAAAATGGGGATGGGTATAGCTACAGAGATAGGTGTGAAGTTAGGAAGGCAGTTTATATACGGAAATTTAATGTATATTTATAAGCAACGATAAACCATTGCTTACAAAAAACGATTCTGAGCAGAGTTCAGTTGATAGTGATGCTTTGTCAATAATATATTAGTCAGTTTTTAGTAAAATAATTAAATAGGCTTAATATATTTTCTTTAATAAACTTTGTTAAATGCTGTACCAATTTTTTCAGTTTTCCAACAATTTTCCTATGTAATATATTTTAACTAATTCCTAAATTTCTTATATTTTCCTTATTTTTTTTTTCTTCTTTGGTTTTTTGCATTTGATGAGAAAATCGAAAAATGACCTCCTAAAAAGTACCCCCCCCCACGCCGATTTCCTTTCAGAAAATAAGTAGAAATTCATGCTACAAGCAGAAATTCAAGCATGTTTTCTGGTAGAAAAATCGCGCATAGATTAAAAAAATAAAAAATCTTTGAAAAACTATTAATTTCTTCGTTCTACTCGGAATCTAAAAGTCAAAGAGTCCTGTTACATCCTGTATATGTATTATGTATTTAGTTATGAAAATTCTGCAAGCATTATTTGAAGCATTCATCAGTAAAAAATAAGAATTGTATTTTCATACATTATTTGATATTTGAAAAATAAATGTTAAGTAAATAGATAACAACAATAGATATATTAGGTTTAATATAGCCACATAATGAGGTGCGAGTGTTCTGAGCCAATCCATTGGTCACACTACACCTTATATATTAATTAAATAACCCAGGGTAATAATTTGTATTATTATAATAATATAGTATTGTATTAAAATTCATATGACTCAGTGTCGGCCTAACTATGTCTGATAACGCGCAAACGCGGAAAAAAAGCCCTCAATCGTATTTGTGTCTGGAGGTCTCTCAGACCCTAAGATTTAGAAAATATTGTCATTTAACTACTCATTGTCTTTTGTAGACTATTGCAGAATGCAGTAAAATAATAAAATATAATCATTTATTATTATACCTCTGTGTACAAGTCAAAATATTGAAAATGTATTTTGTGAATCTATCATATTTATAATATAGCAGGTATTTACCAATCAATGTCATATAAAATCCGTTTTTATTTTAATAAATATAATAGACTGATGACACTGGCTTCTGACTTAATATTTCATTGATTTTCATGATATTTGTATTTTTCATCTATGGAGGCCCATAAAACAATTTCTCTAGGAATCTCTAATGTGTCAGTCTGGCACTAATATAACTACATGTAGGTACAATTTTTTCCATATGTATTATGATGTTTAAAGGTAATTGAATTTCTAATTCATAATGAAATAGTTTTAAATCTTCAATGTGTAGTGCACGTAAATCTATTTTTTACTAATGTCTATGAATTTCACATGGCCTATGACTGAATATATCAAATTCTAACTTAAGAACCCTTAATACTTTTAAATTAATTTTAGTTAAATTTAAAAAATTGAGTACTTTATACACGTGAATATAATACCTTGTTGCTGACATTCAATAGCAGTTTTAAGATTGTATTCAATTTGGTCACAAATTGAAAAGAATTCTTCAATGGCTTTCTCAAAACGAGGACTGGGCATGTCAACAGTTTTTAGTAATCCAGTATCTATGTAATGATTTTGTTGCAGTGTATATGAAGCTGCACGTAGTACACAATTTAATGATTCTTTGAGTTGAATCACTTGAGTTTTGACTTTTGATATATTGTCCAATTTTTCCTGCTGCTGCTGCTGTTGCTGTTGTTGTTGCTGTTGTTGTTGCTGCTGCTGCTGCTGTTGTTGTTGTTGTTGTTGTTGTTGCTGCTGCTGCTGCTGCTGCTGCTGTTGCTGTTGTTGCTGTTGCACCTGTTGCATGCCTTGAGGAATTTGGGGTGAATTCGTAGGAAATACTGGCATTGACATGGTTTACGAATTGAAATTGATTTATTTTATTTATATAGAACCCTAAAGATATTTAATAGTATTAATATGGCACCTTTGTTATTAAAAAATAAATAAAAATGAAAACTTAGGTATAAATTAAATTAATAATAGTTATAGTTGTGGGTCATTGTTTTGTTAAATTACTACAACTTTAAAAGTTGGAAAAACAAATACTACAGTAATTCACTGATCCAGTTGAGATTACGTTATCAATCGTGGGAATTTGTAATTGATAGATTTAGTTATTTGATAAATAAAAAAATGTCGTTATCTATAGTAAACATTTGATGGGCAACACTGATCAACCAAGTTGGCTGCCTTGGTCTAGTCTGGGTGATAGCGCGCTCGTCAAAATACGATAACCCGCAGCTGCTGGTCGTGTTCTGTGTGAGCAGTGTGAGCCGCGGGCAGTCGTCAGTCACAATTGTGCGTTGAAGTTCGTTGGTTTCTGTCGTTCATTTTTGACGTTCTTATCAGTACAACGCAGTGATTGTCTGACACTGGTACATAAACAATTTATTTAATATTTGATTTGTTTTAACGATCTCACCGCCTTTGGTGTATTACCTGAACGGGTCAGTCCTAAAAATGGCCGAAGAAGACGGAAATATGGAGGAGAATAACGCTGGTGATATGAATACCAAATTTGGGCTGCGATTGCGTGGGCGCAAAGGAGCTTTGAAAAAGAAAAACGTCTATAATGTCAAAGATCACAAATTTATTCCGAGATTCTTCAAACAGCCGACTTTCTGTAGCCACTGCAAGGATTTCATATGGTAAATTTTTAAATAATAATACAAAAATAATTTAATTTTAATTCGTATGAATACCTAATCCTTCCAAGTGTGATGTACCTATTTACCTCAAAAATATACTCTAATGGTTTATTTAAAAATTAACGGATTGTTTACCCATAATAATAAAGTCATATTCCATTATCCCACATAGATTATTAGAATTACAACCTAATTGGATCTGTATAATAAATCGCTGGTATACCATAAAAACATTGGTTAGGTACCTAATCTGGATACCTATATCGTTCATGGGTATTTCCCGAATTAACGAATTTGGTTATGAACAATAGCCATCTAAATAGCAATTAATTTGTTTTTATAAATGCTAATTAATAACAAATTAACCTCGAGTTAACTCGAATTCAATAAATATGATATTATGATTCAAGTGATATACTCAATACGACGATGTAACACAATTATTTGCATATTTGTATCTATCTACTTGCAGATTTATTTGCAAACTAAGAATGTTGACCAATCAATATTTGTATAATGTTAATTACGTACCTATGTTTAACTATGTACATGACAGTTTCAAGTACGATGAGTCGAAATAATTTTTCGTTGTCGTGTTACGACGACAAATTATTTTGGCCATTCGATCAATGCCAATTTACATTTAGATACTTATAAGGTTATAATTTCCCGAAAATTTATAATTTAAACGTTTTGATATTAAGATAGAATCGTAATATTTACGATTTTCATCAAAATTTTATCATTACATAGTATCTACCAATAAAAAACCACGTAATAAACTAGAAAGTGTAAAATGTCTATAAATAGCTCAAACATATTTTCAGAATACTTTAAAAATTTTACTCAGTTTTGCTGTATTATTAAGAAAATTATACAGAAAATCAAAAAACGATTTTATTTCTCACCAATTAGGTCCAGTATGCAACAAAAAAGGTCTCTTGTCGTTTTTCGTTTGGAGGAATATTTCTCGTAGAAAATATAAACCGGAAAAAAGTGAAATAATAAAATCGCAACCCTATAAATTTGTTATTTTCAATTTTACGTTTTTTTCTGGGTTTTCCCAATTATTTTGATAATTTTTTGAAAAATTAATTTTTAATTTAATAACAATAAAAAATATACGGACACCAAAACAGGTCTCTAGTCATTGTTTGATTGGAGCAAGATTTCTGGTAGTAATATTTCTAACAGACACACATACACAAACACATACGCAAAACCACATATCTTAGTAAAACATTTCAAATACATTCATTGCTACGCTCAGTATCTAAAAGCACACACCTAGTACACCAAGTTAGGTCAAAACATTAATTGCTGTGCTCTTAAAATCTAAAAAATACCATAAATCGTAGAAGAACCAATACATTCTTCGCTGCATTCAGAATCTAAAAGAATATTTAAGTACCTATATCACTATTATGATCGAAACTAAATTGTCGTTCATATTCGCTTTTTCACGAAAAATTTAAGTATTGATTTTCGCGAGCATTTATTTGAACAAAAATGAAAAATGAAAATTTTAGTTTATATGTGTATTGTATAAAGACTTATTATACCGAAAACTTTGGTTTTTATTACGAATTATACCTACTTACGATAATTTATTTTATTTTACAACTTTTTGGTATTGTTTTCATTTCTTTTTTAGGTAGGTAGTAAATATATGCAGGATAAATATTTCTAAAAATGTTAACGGTATTTACTTGTTTAAATCTACTTTATGTTTTTGAAAAAAAGTAACTATTCTTTTATAAAGTATTCCACGGAAATCACGTGAACAAATATCAGGGTCTCATCAACCGCTAAATTTATGTTACATCACGAATTATACATAATTTGTTGTAATTTTGATATTATTTACACAGTGATGTTTAATAAAACTATTCAAACTTGGGTTGAATTTTTATTTCTACATTTAGTAAATTTAACTCGTTTAAAAGTTCCATAACTCGAGTGATTTTTATGAGGTAGGTGCTCAAAGATTATGTATGTTATAATTTTTAATTTATAAAAAAAATATGTTTGTATTACACCGGAAATATTTAAAGGCAGATATTTGACCGACGTGCGACTATTTGATATAGGTGTTTTAAAAATATTTTGTTTATGACATGAACATTTTAGTTTTAAGAAAATATTTGATTAATTTTTTATGTTAAAACTATTTAAAAGTAAAAAGAAAAAAAAAACCAATTCTGTCAGTACGATTCATATTTTTTTTGAAATATATCTCTACATATATATGTTAGATGTTTAGCAATTCACGTAAGACAGTTATTAGTTTTACTTTTGACTTTCAGACACGGCAGATAGTCCAAAAAAGTTTTTTATAGAAAAAGTTATAAACACTTGATAACTGAACAAAGATTATGGTACTTTTTAGATGTATTTTTTCTACGTCTACATTTTTTACATCGTTTTCCAAAAAATGTTCAAATACTTAAAGTGCAAGACGTATACCTCTAATCGTATAAGTACATTTTAAAGTGTAGAGCTCACTCGGATAGAAATCTATTGATTAATACCACTGCAGAAGACGAACTTCTTGTACCATTGCATTTTAAAATATTTTCAACTGAACATCGTTCATAATCGAATTTCGTTTGCAATAATTCATCTTCGCGTACAATTTATTACCAATAAATGTATATCATCCTCGATCTCCCATTTACAACTGTCAAGGCACCTATCACCAGCATTATCGTTTCTTTTTTTGTTTTTGTGTGTTTAAACTCTAATTTCGGCATAGTGGCTGCAATAGTAGTTGTAATAATATGTTCTAATAAGAACGTAATTTTGTTACGTTACCCGTTAGTTAAACCGTGAGAGTAAAAAATGCGGGTAGGTACGTATGACGTCCTCTTAATAAACTGCAACAGTCACGTAGAATTATTCATAGGTGAATACTCCTGTGAAATGTATTCTGTTTTGTGCGAATTAATTACAACGAATACCCGTTAGCAATAATAAAATGTTTTGCAAATTAGCTTTCATTCAATAATATTAATAGGCATATATGTAACTATTAGCGTGTTCGAGACTTTCGTTTTTTTTTTTTTTATTACCTATATACCTTTAAGGAATTACCTACTAACTTAGTTTTCGAATTTAACTTATTTATGTATTCTATACAAACGTCGAGTATCATTTATGATTCTATAATATCTAGTACCTATATACTTAAAATATCTGATATGTGCAGTTTATTTTATGATTTCTGTTTTTTTTTTTTTTTTTTTTAACCACTGTGGAATTGGTTAAGTTTTATTTTAAAACCATTTTTAATTTTTATCCCCCTACTCCATATACCTAAATAAATAAGTATATACTTTTGTTTTTATTGAAAAAAAAATATGCAAAATAAAACTTAAACTTTTCCATAGTGGTTAAAAAAAAACAGAAATCAAATTCACTTAAATTCTCCGAAAAAATTGTTGATTCATGAAAAAAAATCATCCTGTATGTTAGTATAGTCGTGAACCGAACATTTTCGCTGTAGGTGTAAAATAATAATAATGGTGTTAATCTAGACACGTATACCAGCCTATCCAGTATACATATAGTGAAGCCACACGGACCCACGATTAGCCACGAAACTTTTCACGGTCATACGTTAATTTCGTTGTACACGATTCGTGTAATTTATATGAGTTTTAACGAATATTATGTATATTCGTAATATATAATAATATATAGTGTGAAGTAGTTACCTCATTTCTTCTCTTAAAATAAAATCCTGACCATCCCAGCCGGATGATTACCTGAATTAATCAGCTACTGGGTACTAGCGCAGTAACGTCGTAGGTACTCTCAAATAATTAAATTATACAAATACTACCTATATCGAAACTCCGAATATCGATAATTATGCGCAAAAACTTCGAATATTATAAGATTATCGTATAAGATTATTAGTTTTGGTAAATTAACTAAAATAATTTATGTTATTACATAAAATCGGCGATGCCGAACGAAATTGAAATTGGCAATTCAAATTAATAGTACATAAGTTACCCATCATCCACCCCCTTCCGAATTATCACCTTTCTGAAGTTACTTGTCGAAAAGGGGGTGGGTGGATGATAACGCACTGTAACGCCACTGGATATACCATTATTTAATGATAATTTTGTGTTTTATTTCATAATTAATTAAATACCGTTTGAACTGTAAATAGATTCCTTCAATTTTTTTTTTTTAGGAATATTATGCGCACGGCTTTGTATACATAGATTTAAGTTAAGTCTAATTTGTTTACCGTCCATTTACGAGCCAGTTTAAATTATAACCGGACTGGTGGCTATGTTTAAATAATCTATAGATACAGATCGATACCTACATTATAATATTATATATTATATATTATAATGTACAGAAACATTGTATATAAAATGAACAATTGTAGATATTGTTCGACATTTAAACGATTAGCTATCTGTACAATAAATTCAGGGATAAATTCGTTCTGATCGAATATTTTAATCTGATATTATTTTTTATACTTTACACTGATTTCGTAATTCCATGATTTTTTTTTATTTATAATCGTTTAAGTTCAAATTTTCACGCCATTCGTTAATCAGTCGAGAAAATTTGCCGACTGTTTTTTGATGTGTGCGAATAAAATTTCAGAAAAAAAAAAAACCCGTCAGAATCGTTTTTTTGTTTAAAAATTGATTTTATTTTTACCCTGTGGTGAATTGGTATTTGCCTACAACACACGTAGGTAATATTCTCTATTATCATTCTTAATACATTTTGATTGTATTCTCTATTATGTTAACCTCTGAGTATAATAAAACTTTAATTGGATTATATTATTAATATTAATAAATGCTCTAATTTTAATTAATAATTGTTAATAACCCTTTAGCTTTTTTTAAAAAAAACCAATTGCTATTAATTTTCAATCGTCTGAATTTGTAAAGACATTTTCAGCAGCTATATAAATCGAAGCCCTAGGTACAATGTAAAAATCGCATTGATTTTTCTTTTGTCATTTTAATTTAAAATATATTTGTTTCTTTTCTAATTATATATTTACCGTAATTAAACGTTGATTTTTTCCATAACTTAAGTCAAACAATATCGTTAGGTATCTCATTCTATTTATTTAATTTAAATCATCTAATAATAATATATCCAGAGGCAGGCTTTAAGATTTAAGAAGTTTTTTGTAGACGAAGAGTTGGAGAGTACTGTAAAAAAACTATTCATTTAACTATAATATCATGTACTTTTATATATTTTTTTTTTGTGTATAGAAATTACTTTTGTTTAACTGTATTGTGCGAACTACTTTCGCCGTACGTGTATATTTACTATATAAATTAATTTGGTATATTTATAATTTCTTTTAGTTGTCCGTAATACAATTAAGATTTAAGAAATTACCAAAATTGTTGAACAAAGTTAAAAGTACATTTCAAATAAATCGTAAAGTTCTATATTATAATAATTTTATATTTGTTAATATTAAGAAAAATAATAATATTATAAAACTTATTAAAAAGAAAAATATTAATATTGTACTTATAATAATATTAATTATTTTTAAAAGAAAATTACGAAAGTGTTCAATTATTGCACCGAAGTTAATTTTAATTAGGTGGGTAGGTTAAGTAGGGAATCCAAATATGTTTACCGTTCAAAAGACCTACAAAAAAAACATATACACTTTTGTGGCTTTTACTGAGGTGACCTAAATACTAACCGTGGAACTTTTAAGGGCTCGTACAAAAATACAAACTAAGAGTATTATATAACGATCGAGATCCCTGGGGAAATTAACCATTATATTATAAATCTAACGTTTATAACTAATATAAGCGATCAATTTTTTGTTACTTTTAAAATATTTATATTGTAAAGAAAAAAAAAATACACGTTGTAAACCAATGTATAGGTATATATTATATATTATATGTTATATTGCAATATTTCTATTATAGTACACATACTCATTTTCTGTGTACCTTTTTCGAATTTTTGATGTTTTTATTACGATCTAAAATACGTATTTATAAATCTGCTTTTAAAATAAATTACCTTTAGATTTATTATTATTGTTTGATATTTTAATAGACTATCTTTTTCAATGTTTTTTTTTTTTTTTATTAAAATCAACTTTAAACCAATATGATGTATAGTATAAAGCATCTGAAATTTAAAAATAGTTACCTAAAATATTTAGTAGATAATATATTTCTTGTCTTCTTCTGTTCTTAGTTCATATAAGAAGAACTAAGATTTGTACGTATTTATAAACCACAAACTTCTAGTTAATGTATGAACTATAAATATTTTTAAACAGATTTTATAAAAAATGTATAAGTATTACAAAATAAATAAAAATAATCATAATAATGAAAAAATGCTGACGCTGCTGATGGGTTTACTGTTGTTTTATATAGGCAGTTGGGACATTTTTAGTTACATGGAAAATTAAAAACTAACATATGCACCAGCTGGACAAAAATTGTTTTCAAGAAAATACGAAAGGTACTTTTAAAATTTGGAACAAGAATCCTAGATAAACAATAAAATTAAAAATAATGACACTTTTATTGTTATAAATTTGTTTGTTTTTCATATGCTAAGATTTCCTGTTTCTCTAATTATTATTAAAACTACTGGAAAACTACTTAAAAATCAAAATCTGACTTTCTTGAATTCATTATCATCGTTAATTTGCCTGTTTTTTTTTCCTAATTTTTATTTTCCCAATGTGCTTACCAGATCCAAAATGTAACAAAAACGGACTCAATTTTTCATTTTTTGATTTAAACAATAATCCCGGTTAAAAAATTGTACATAGAAATAAAAAAAATACGCTCAGAATCTAAAAAAATATAATTATAAGCATATATCAAGTAAAACTAACACATTTCGAACTTCACACTGAATCTAAAATGCAGCTTTAAAAGATCTATTTTTTATTAAAAATCAATTTTTTTGGTTAAGGTTTTATGATTTATTCTAAAATTCGTAATATTTTGTGATTTTTTTTAAAAATTATTATTTTTTAACATCAATACGGATTAGAGTTTTATTTTTTTTAAAGTAATGTCGCTTATTTATCATGTAGTTTTCACGTATTTTTATGCGATTTCGTGTACATTTGTATATGATTTAAAACGTTAAACATTTGTCACCAACAATTTTGTATCGTTCTGTATGAATTAATATTCTGTTAGTCCTTGTTTAGACTTCGGGGAATTAACATTTCTACTATCGAATTACTTTATTATCGTAATTAATCGAATTTTTAATATTATAATTATTTTAGAATAAAAGCAATTAAATTAGAGAAACCTTCAATTATTATTATTAAAAACAAACCTCTCTGTATTGACTAATAACTTTTTACGTTCTGAGAATTTGACAATAGCAATAAATAATAATATTCTAATTCACTATTATAAAACACTCTACATATTTATTTACTCGAATCACGGTTAATTAAGTATTCATAATATAATAACGCGAAATAAATCAACATAATATATTGTTTTACAAATATTTAAAATCATATTTCTATATAGTATAACATATAGTAATATTACATCTTCGAGCTCATGAAAACCATTAGTAAACATTATTACTGTAGATTAAAAAAGAACTTTATTATTGTTATCCCTATCACTCGTTGTTTTGTTTGTTGTTCGGATATCCTAAAAAATCTAATCTAATATTATAATATTACTCGGCCCAAAAAAAATGAGCGTAGAGTGCTGTGTGATGTTAGATTTTCAGTTAGACTTTTTCTGATGAACTTATATTATTATAGGAACTTATATTATAGTAAATGAATCTGACTAATCGTTGTTATTGACTGCCGTAAGGCGTTTTCCGTTTGTCGGCCAACGACGATTTTTAAAGTGCCGTTAATTTCTCTTGACTAGCTTGAAAATGTCGAATTTCGTATTGATTTCGAAATTTGTTTCTTTTTAAATAGTTTAACGTGCCTATATTATAATATAGGTACTTATATTCGCCGCAGATTACTGTATAGGCGCTCGTTGTTAACAACGTATTGTTCATAAAGATACTTCCTTTAGGTATTCGGCACACGAATACGTTTTAAAGAGCGTTTAAATTGTTTTCATTTTGTATATACAGAGTATTCCTCTCGGCAATGATTCTTCGTTTTCGAACCGCGTAATTCTATAATCATTTTACTAACGACCGACGATTCAGACATTGAATTCTTATTGTTCGAATAGTAAAAAGAATTATGCGTACTCATAGACGTTTTAACCAAAATTATACAAGTATAGAGCGTAATAATACGTGTTTTTGTTCAAAAATATCAATCGATTTTTTATTTATTTATAGGTGTTCATGTTTATAGATATTACGAACGATTTCATTAAACAATGACTACCCCTCATTTTTTGTTTGTCTTACTGGATTTTTGCAGCTGTATGTTAAGATCTTACGTCTTTTACGGTCCACCGCATCATCGAAATTCGCTGTTCTGTTTAGTTGTTGATACGACTATTTTATTGTACTACTCGATATTTACTAACGCGTTTAGTACACAAAACCGATGTTTGAAATCAAAAACCGTGAGTTTGTATTTTGAAAACTCGTTTTTTAAAAACTTTTAAGTTTTAAAAATATTTTCGAAAAAGCGTCGGATCAAATATTGGTTGGAAAAAGAAAAAAGAAATCAGATATTCTGATATTTTCAATAACGGGTTATGCCGATACTCACCATCACTAAATATAAATGGTACAGTGGCAAAACCGTTTTTCGTTTTTAATTAAAAACGTTAAAACTTTGGCGGTCTCTGCAAATATTATGTGTCCTGTGCCGCGCTGTGCACTCAGAAAAATTAAAATAAACGGATATTATATACACACAACGAAATATTTGTTTAGATTCGAGGTTCATTAAAACTACATAAATGTACCTTTATCTTATAAATTATACGACGTTTCGACGCCAGACACCGCAATTTATTATTGAAGTAAGTTGTTCGAAGTTATGACGGTCCGTTAAAAGCATAATCGTTGCCAGTTTACGATAACGACGGTTTTATACTTATATACATAGGCCCGTTATTTTAACCGGTATCGATTAAAACGTTGAAATTTGCTATTAAATACTTTATGGTATAATTTTTTGCATATTAATATCGTTTATACATATCGTGTTAAATAGTCAGTTTTCCAGTCGCACAAAATATATGTTCATATTTATCATCTATAGTAAAAAAAAAGTTGATAATACTCCTGGGTAAGCTATTGTTGTAGGAGGGAGACAAGGAAGGATATTTATATGTTGGTAATTTTGTTTATATACTGTATGCAACGGTAAATCATTGCAAATGAGAAAGCGATGATGACTAGTATTAGTCGTGTTTTTCACTGCTTGTCACTAAAGTAACCACAGAAATCAACGAAAATAAAAAAAAATAAAATAAAAAAAAGGACCTGTAGTGGATGAACTGCTTTGATAAATGTTTCAAATAATGTACCACAGGACAGCAATTTCGTATCTTTTAAAGTAGGTACGCGTGAAAAATTTAGAGCATTTGTTTAACTAAAAAATGGTGTTTAAAAAAAAGTAACATTAAAAGCAATTTTGTGTATAAAAGTATAACAAATTTTGAATTGTATTATTTCAAGAATATTTCACACAAAATTATGATTAAAAATTCCCTCTAAAAAAATATGCTTAACATTATTTTATATAAATTAGTATAAAATTGTATGTACACGAAAATGATATCGACCAAGTAAAAATTATTACTTAATAAAAAAAATCCCCGTTGAAATTCGTTTGCATTTTTAATTATAATTACATTTAAATTTATATAAAATCTTATAAGCCGTGGGGTGTCGGAAGATTTACTATGTAGGGTAATTGAAAACCCTGTTGCGGGATTCGCTGAATCTTGGAAAGTGTGTCGTAACCATGGAAAAGAGTACCGAATTTCTTTGAAATCTTTTCGTTTCGATTCCGTCGGATTAATTCGAGGGAATGTAATAACCAAATAAACGAATAATAGAATAATCTGAACAAAGCAAAAATAAATAAACACTTGGTTCATCATGAGTTGTTCTCATGCCCTATACTTATCAACAACATGAACTGTGGTCGAAACAAAAAATGTTGAGAGTAATGTAGTAATTTTTTTTTTTGTAAATATTTAAATTCAAAATTTTTAATGGAAATTGTCAAAATAGTTACATTTTAGAACACGTTTAACCGAAGTAGGGTCAGAATTGTTTTTCGGTAGCAATGATTTATCTTTGCGTACAGTTAGGTTTATATTTTAAATTGTATTCTTTATGTCCTCCTTTTATAACTTACCAAGTACAATAGCGACTCCCACCTATCATCAGTAAATACCAACTTTTTTGAATAATTATGTATATTATAATAAAAATATCTGATAGAGAAATATTTTCGTTGAAAATTACATTAATTTTAAACAACTTAGGCCAAGTATATGATATTGTGATTTTTTTGAATATCATCAATCATCCTAACGGTATTCTGATATGAGCTTTTAAGAATTTATAAAATTTATCAATGTTATTTATATTTTCGAACAGAGAAATTATACATTGAAACTTTGAAAATTTAAATGTTCATTCTGTTATTTATTAAGTATATTATACTTAAGTATACATTGACATTATGTAGGTCATAGGTCATTAGGAAAACTATATCCTCCTTGTACCTTTCCCCTTAATCCAGGCTTGTTATAACTTTTTACGAAATTTCGAATATGTTTTCTTCAATAATTAAGATTGATTTTTTTTGTTGTTTAAAATTAGACAAATATTATTTTAAAATTAATTTTATGATCGATATAAATATTAGTTAATTACATTTTTTCTTTTACTTGAGTATTGAATTCGATAAGCGTATATTTGATACCGGAATATTACTAAATATTATTGAATAACATAGAAACAGTTATGATATAGCAGTGGTGTTTCCATATATTTCTTCAATAGTAAATAATAAACACATTCGGATGTTTTGTTTTTAACTCAGAAATCGAAATATTTATTATGAAAACATCGAATTTTCGTCGAGATTATCGTTTATGCGTATTTCATTTAATTAAAATTAAAATGCATCTCTTCACAAATTATCAACAAAACGGATTTGCTTTTGAAAACTTCAAATTAAGTTTAAGTTTGAAATGAATTGTTCTTTTTGCATGACGTAATTAATATACATATAAATACAGGAAACTATTCATAACTTGTATATACTCATATTCTATATCTAATAAAACAAAAATGCATTGTTCTTAGTTTTAAATGTTCTTAAAAAAAATAATGTATAAACACTTAAAAATAGTTCAATATACATTTACCAGACAAAACGTTGAATAATTAATATATTAACTAATGAAGGTAAAAGTGCCTTTATTTATGGCTTTTAGATTTGGAGCGAAGCGAGGGATGTATTGGTTTTACTACGATGTGTTGTTTAAGCAATTCTTTTTTTGTCACTTTTTGAACAGAAACTTACTCTAATCGAAAAACGAAAAACTTTTTTTTTTGCATTTTAGATCTAGTTTGCGCATCAACTAGGCTATTTTTTGATTTTTCAGGTGTTTTTAAAAATAATTGGAAAAATCTAAAACGAAATTATAGGAAAAACGGCAAATATTTATGGTGCGCCGCGGCGTGTTACCGATTTCATTGATTTAATTTTTACGCACTATGATTTATATTAGAAGTATTAATTTTAAAAATATCTAGAGACCATCTTTATTCCATATAGGATCTTATTGCAGAGAAATTGCATTAGAATTTTATTTTTGAGCTTTTTATGGGCATTTCATGTTTGCTAGTTATGAACGCAGTTTTTATTTAGTAGGTACTGTTTGTTTGGCCCAACAGAAATACTTGAATGTTTAAAATGAGGATCATTATAAGTTGTATTTAATGGTCTTAAAAAAAAAAAAAAATAGAGTGCAATGAAGTTATTTTTCTTTTAGATTCTAAGTAAAATGAGGGATCTATTGGTTTTACTATATGTATTATTTTTTTCTGTCTTTAAACCACTTTTCTGTTATAAATCTTTCTCCAATCAAAGCATGACAAGAGAACTTTTTTGTTTTATTTTGGCTTTAGTTAGTACTTCAAAAGAGAGCTGGTATTTTACTCCAATTTTATTAATTGTAATTCGCGCTACCAATAGATATATTTAAGTGCGTATGTAATTTGCGATCAAATATAAAAATATAACATGTATTTTACGCCACATCTAAGTCAGTTTTGGTAATTTGCGCTACGATAGAAAACGAAATGGAATATATAATCTGCGCCACACTTTAAACTTCATTGTTGAAATTTACCAACTGATAAATATACTGATATCGCATCTACTAATAATAAGTAGCGACGAGTTCGATTACGTCTAATCAATGTTTAATCTAATAAAAATTATCAATTCACAATCAAAATATCGACCAATAATGAACAGGAGTATTGTAATATTTACAGTTAGTCAAATATTAATTGCACGTGCGTTCACATTCTACATTTAAAAATTATATACAAATATAAGTTTAGACAAAGATTTGTTATTAAAACAAATTTTACCTGTCGAAAAGTTTACGAATCTAAAAATGTTTAATATGGTAGCGTTGTACTGTCAGAACTTGCGTTGCAAAAGTGTATACATCTTTAGAAAATATTGTTTATTATTATTTTGAAAAATTCAGGCATTTGACTTATTCAATTTATATGTATTTATTTATTTTACTTTATGTACGTTACTAGATTAATCAATGATTAAAAAAAAATGTTAATCAGTTTTGTTTAAAATTAGTTATTTTAAAGTGGTGTGAATGAATACTTGAATGAGGTGAAAACGGCGCAAATTACTTAATGCCCATTTATGTGGCTCAAATAACCGAAATAAATTTTTAGATGTGTTGCAAATTACACGTATGTATATATATATATTTTTTTGGGGTGTTTTTGGCGAAACCTACTTACGCCCTTTTAAAAAGATACTTTTTTGAAGTTCTTATTATATTCGAAATAATAGGGAAAAACTGATTTTTTAGATTAAATAAGATCATAGGTAATCGTTTTTATTTATTTTTTCTTATTATTTTAATCTTTTTTAAACAATTGATGCTAACGTGAAATTGCACATGTTTTATAGATTCTGAGAGAAGTGAGGAATGTATTGGTTTTACAATGGTGTTTATTATTATTATTATTATTTTTTTTATTATTTACACTTTTGCTACCATGAAGCTTACTCCGATTAGCACATTTTGTGAAAAGAAATGTTCTCTGGGTGGTACTATAAAGAGTTCATTTTCTTTAATTCTCATTAATATTCAAGATAATGAGGAAAACTTGCTTCTTTAGGTTAAAAAAGATTGGAAGATTAAAAATAAGGTTGGAATGCCAAACGCTTTTATTTTTTTTTTGTTATTATTAAGTTATTGTTATTTTAATCTTTTTTTAAATAATCATTGTTGTCAAACGCACATTGTTGTATTAATTTTACCATAATATGACATAAATATTCTTGACAAAGCAATACCATCAACTGAACTCCGTTCAGATTCATTTTTTTCGTTAGCAATGGTTTGTAGTTGCTTACAGATGTATATTAAATTCTCGTCTGTATCTTACCTTCCCAACTTCCCACCTACAACAGTGGCTGCACTCATGTGTGAAGTATATCTGTCATTTTTTTTATTATTATTCTTTTTAATGTAGATTTTTTCGTCACTCGGAATCGTTTTTCGTTAGCAATGGTTTATCATTGCTTACAGGGAAAAATAAAATAAACATATGTATTTCACCTCCCTAATTTTTCACCTAAAACAGTGACGTACCCATCAGCAGTATCAAGTTTTTTATTTTAAATTATTATACTAATACTAGGAATATGTTATAAAATATGAATTATATTTCATATTTATTTTTTATATCAGGTATAGAAAATAATATTAAAATAGTATAACTATATCTATATATATTATTCATTTTCAAATAAACTATACATTTGTCGTGAAACTGAGAGAATTTTAACTAAATAAAAAGTTTGTTATTACAGTTTTTCATAAAAAAAAATACCAAATTTTCCTATATATCTATCTGAGTAAACATTATAATAGTAAACAGTGTAAACACTCGTTACAATAAATGGTTAACGATTAAATTAACAGTAGGACTGAAAAGACTAGACACAATAGTTATTATTTATAAATATTGTATTTTTGAAAATTCATAGTTAAGGATCCGTTTTTAAATATTCGTTAAATATACATAAACTATTATACATAGATATATTCTATAATTTGGCGTAAATTATAAGGTTAGTTTAGGTGAGGTTAGGTAAACACGCATGTAAAGTATACTACTGCAATAGACATTTTTTACCATTGTAATTTTACCGTATAATACACATTGTGTATATATTATTAGTAGAACTAGATTCCTGTGTAAGCAGTTTCTTAAGGTTAGGTTGATAAAATACAGATAATTATAACGCTCAATTTACATATAAATTGAGTTAATTTTAAGGAAGGGGGACGCTAACCTAAACGTATATATTTATGTGATAAAAGCGCCTCCTATTGTTTAAATGTATACGTATAAAAACATCGCATTATTTAAATTTTTGTTAAGTGGACATTTTGCGATCGGTCTAATTTGAAAAGAAAAAAACATTATCAAAATGCGTCCGAAGTGTTAAAGAATAAATTATAATTTTAATTATATAATAAGATAAACTAGAGGGATTGAAAATTTTCCAGGAGTTTAAGGTAATAAGGTAATAAGGAAATAAGGTATTTCAGTGCTTCTGGTTACATACAAATTCCCGTTCTTGTATCTTCTATCTTTATTAATTTACATTTAAATTCTGGATTTAGCGCCTTCTCATAGATGCGCTGAGTTAGTTTTGCAAAGCTCTACGGCTATGATTTTTGATTAAGTATACAATTTTGAAAATATTGTTTTGAATTTGATAATTGTTGTGTTAAAATTAAAAATAATAATTGGGACTCGTATTGTTTCTTTTTTTTATGACGTATTTCTCTAAAACATATATTTTACAATAAAAGCGTAGTATACTATTTCTACAATATTATTATATTTTGAAATTAAAAAAATAATAATCGTTATGTTATATCCTGATTTATATCTGGTCGATTTAAGTTTAAATAATTCGTATCACTCAGTACCGCCCCTCTCCCCCAAACAAATCTACAGAAATTTCTGACAATTGGTTAACGTTAGTTTTAATCAGATACTGATTTTTTCTGTTTAATCAAATTTTAAATTTAAACATTTTACAAGTTGAGGGGTTTTAAATTTTATAAATAATACTGACCGTCTTTTATTAGATACTGAAAATAAGCTATAATAAATAAATAACCTCGGCTAGTAGACTATAGTGTCGTAATAAGAAAAAAAAACGTCAACAATTCTACTTATTCGAGATCGTATTTCTAAAGTCATATCATACATATGACTTATAAATTGAATTAACTCAACATACACCTTTAATGTAATATACATACATATAAGTCAATAGCATGCAATATCCCCGGCTATCTATTATTTTTGTATTAATTTTTCCTGCGTTATACAATAAGAATACTTGAATTCTTGCCCGTCACGGTTATTTGTTTGTTTATTAAATAAAAAAAAAAATTTTGAAAAACGTTTATTAATTTAAATTTTGAATTGATCGTGTCAATACGCGTTTTATATTATTACAACATTATATTAGGTACTTTTAGCTGTATTCAAACGTCAACTACAGACTAAAATACTTACATATTAATATTTTATAATAAAGGTACGTCAACCAATTTGAAATTATCTTTCTAATCTTAATAACGAGTTAATATAAAAAGTGTCTATTTTTATAATTTACACTTTTAATAGTCCCCGTCTTTAGGCGTTATATTATCAATTATTATATTCAAGCAGATATTCAAGTCGACGTTCTACAGTAATGAAACACAATCGAGGAATAGAGGCATATTTTTAACATATTTTCAAAATTTTAGCCCTACTATTCATTAATTGTAAAAAATTGTATTAAAAAGTCCTTTTTAATACATTGAAATTAACTACTCAAGTGTGCTTATTATAATTTGTAGGTATTTTAAAATTATTGCAAAATTCAATAATGCTTTAAGAATATTACTAAATGTTGAGTGCCGTTCGATAAAAACGTTGGATATTATTGAAGGCAAAACATATGGATATACTGGTTAAAAAATAATGTAGTATATGAGCTGCATAGACTAGACTATAACTACTAGCGTAGATACGTTTTGCTTTGCCGAACAATTCAAACAAATAGACAACTTCTCTTATTCTCCTGTATCCCTCAAACCATTACTAACAAAAAACGATTTTATGCAGAGTATTATTAGTCGTTTATTCCCCTTTCTGTCAAGGTAATTCAGAAATCAACAAAATTCATATTGTTAGTTTTTCCCGTTTATTAAGAAAACTACAAGGAACATCAAAAAACGACTTTCTTAATGATTCAACAAGATAATTTTAATTAATGTTTAAAGTTATAGATTGGAGGTAGAAAAGTTGATAACAGACACACACACACACACATACACCAAAAAAACCAACAAATTCATTCCTTATTTCTTTCAGAATCTAAACAAATTTTATATTAATAATTACGTAGACGTAAAAACTGTGTTATAATTATACGTGTACAAACAATTTTATTCGTACATGTAAGTTCATAATATAATTACGTGTTTGATTTTTTCCATTACATAAAATGTATCTGACGACACAGAAACTAAGAGTCAGTTCTGTGGTAATATTACCTAGAGTCTAGACTATACGTACATAGGCACTTATAAATTATAACACCTACCTATTTATACGTGTACTTACATAAATTAATAATAATTATATTTACGACGCGAGTAGATATTATAATTGTCGTTTCATAAAGTGATTACAGAAACGTTTTGTAAGCGAATGTATAAAATAATTATAGTGGGACTCACCTGAGCTATATAATAATAACCATCGCGTGAGGTGAATTCGAAAATCTAAAAGAAAAAATTGCGAGAATTCAAAAAAATTTTTATAATAATATTGGTACCTCTATACATAATTCGTTTTGTGTATATGAGCGTCAAACATACTATATGCTAATGCTTGCCACAAAACGCGTTTCATTAAAATAATGTCGAGGACGGAGGCGACGACGTGTTGCTCACTGGGGTAAATAATAATGAACACCACACAGCCAATGCGTTTTATAGTGTTTAATGTTAATTGACACGCAGATTGCAAACAACTCGTCGTATTTCTATTTCCTATGTGGGGAGAAATGAAGAGCAGCTATATATAATAATAAAAAAACTAATGCAATTATATTCGAACCGGTGCGCAAATAATTTATTTCATCCAGTACTAAATTTAACCGGTGTACATTATATCTATGTATAATATTATATTAAAGTGAAACAAAAATCGTCCAAGGTTGTTTTATAATTTTATTCCCTTGGCCTATTTTTTCGAATTATCTACTTGCCTCCCTGGAATTTTGTGTATCTAATTAAAAAAAAAAAAAAAAATTAAAAATACAAAATTCATATCATGGGTGGACAATTGTTTTAAGTGAGAAGTTGGGGAGGTAAAATATTTTAAAAATGTTTTATGAAATTTTCATTTATATGAAATTAAATTATTTATTTGTACGAAACGTTGAATCACTGCAAATGAATATAGATTCTTAGCGTAGCTCGGTTAGACATGTTTTGATAACATGTTTGATAATGGATATAATTCACACTATGAGTGGGCTAGTATTTGAAGTGGGAAGTTGGGCAGGTAGGATATATAAGGTTATTCTATTTGTACGTAACGATAAATCATTGAATATGAATATCGATTCTGAGCGTAGTTTAGTTAATGATAAAGATTTTGATAAATTAAAATTAAATGTATTGTATTGAATTGTAACTACAAAATTCCAATTTATTTGAACTTTAACACTGACAAAAATAAGTTACATTTGTATCCAAATGCCGATCAACCAAAAACCAATTCCTTACCTAGTTGAACTAGTTATGTTTTTTAAATAACTAATATTGTATAGTATAGTTTAAAAATAATATATTTCTTTAAAGTATTATTCAGAACAAGCACTTGTTAGGAAAGCAATTATTAGTTTGACAAGTTGGAAAATATATTTCAATTATATTATAATGGATGGTTATCAAATTATATAATTTTCACCAGTTTGATTTTTAAACGAAATTCAAATATTTTAAAACAGAAAATAGCTTTTGTACATCTCGATAATTTAATGCAACTACAAAATCAATTTTTAGGTTTTCCAAGCGGTTTTCATGAAAATCGGGAACAATCGAAATAAAAACATAGGTAAATGAAAAACGGGCAAATTTACGGCGTTAACGATTAAAAATTTGAATTTTTTTTTTTATTCCATAAATTTTGTTTCATATTTCAAGGGTAGCATTTTTTCTGAAAAGAAATTTTGTCTAAATAATTAAGAAAGTAATTTTTCATGTAGTTTTCTTAATAGTTGTGTAAAACCAGAAAAAAGTGGGATATTATGTTTTCTAAAGATTCCAGCTATTTTTGTGTTATTATTTATAGCCATTCGATATGTTTGAGGTATTTTTGTTAAATATCGATACAATTTTTCGACTAAACAGAAAGACTCGAAAATTTAAAACGAGGTTTATTATAAGTTCAGCTAAGTGATAAAAAAGTAAAACGTAATTTAGTATTTTTTTTATAAATATTTTAAAATTAAACATGAACGAAATTTGTAAAAATTATAATGTTTCAACTGAATTTAACTCAGAATCGTGTTTCCTTAGTAATGATTTATCGTCGCGTACAGGTTTAATCCATTTATGTATCCTACCTTAAACTGAATCCGTTGGATTTAACGGTATCTAAGTAAATACATATTCTATAACATAATAGATATAAATTAAAAACGACGATAACGGTAAACAATTAAAAAATATTAGACTATCAATATTAGATAAATAAATATTTTAGTTATTAAAAAAATATATTCAACTATTAATTACGTTAAGTGATGGAGAAAACCAAAACTTAAACGAATTGTATAAAGGTAGACATACTTCTGTACATATGCGCACCATCTTTTAGATAAGGTAGGGGATATAATATTAGATAATTTAATTCATTTAGGTACGAAGCAATAAATCATAGTAACGAAAATCGATTCTGAGAAGAATACTTTTAGTTGTAATTTGTCTCTTGTTCTCAATGTAACCGAGAAATCTAAAACTATGCCAATTTTTTAATATTCAAATGCTAGGTTTGTTTACATTACAGTAATATTAATATTAAAGTACGGCCATAGTTAATTTTTTCATGGAATAGTTAACTATGACACATATCACGATTTGCATGGCGTCAGTTTTGACGTGAATTGTTATCTCACTAACATGCCTAACTCACTAATCATTCAGCCATGATAACAATTAACAGTTGACAATTAACCGTAGTAAAAATCCTCCGGTGTTTCACTCTCACATCTCAGACTGTTGGATCCATGTAAATACGGCTATTGGCAGCAGTTCGATTACCTTTTGTATTTTAAATTTTATTAACAAAGACGTAATTATATTATGTGGCCCAAAAACATTTTAAAATATAGATTTGCCAAAGTATAGTTTGTATCTTCCAAATGACGCCTCTGATCAATTATTATGTCTTAGCTATAATTTTGATTACTACAAACCTATATTTATTGTTGCAACAATATACCAAGTGGGCAAACTTTATTAATTAACCCATGCAATATAATGTGTATTTATGTCATAATTCTTGTGATAAATTGACCACTGCGGGTCGTGACTCCCAGGTTTAAAACCACTACCTTGTATGATATTTTTTTTCTATCTGAACAACTATTTATTCAAAAATCTTGCTCCGAAATATCAAATGTAGCACCTTTGCTGGAAGGTAATTTTCTCTAGTTAGTGAGTTGGGGGAGGGGTGGTCCTTTTTTGATTTTCTAAGGATTTTTCAAAATAACTGGGAAAAGCTGAAAGAAAATTATAGATAAAACAGATAGTCTTTACGGCGTGTAATGGCGTTACCAATTTTATTAGTTTTTGCAACTTATGTTTTCTACCAGAATCTTGTTCCAATTTAAAAATGACAAGAGTATGTCCCTTTTTTGTTCCGATTTTATTCCTTTTAATATATTGCCAATGACAGAAAAAGTTATATTTTGATATTAACAGTTGTTTTCTTAATAATCGGGCAAAATAAAAACAATTAGTATCGGCAATTTTTGTATTTTAAAGTTAGATGTTACTATTTTGTAACTGTGTTTATTTAATTAAATATTGATTTTAAAATTAATGTTTAAATTTGTATAGATTCAGTACGTTAATATAATTTTTGATTGTTATTACAGGGGATTCGGAAAACAAGGATTTCAATGTCAAGGTAAGACGATTTCTTGTTTAATTATTTCCTTCACATACAATCATTTTAGTGACAATCTATTAATAAATATACATTATAAGAATATTGAGATATGTACAACTGTTTAAATTCAAACCATTACAAACATATATAAATAACACTAGACATTATACTTAATAATTTTATTAGGTATCGCTTAAATCGATATTTATTTATCATACATTTTCTAATAAGCATATTTTTTAGTATTTACACGTATACCTGTTATCAGCATTAACATTGTATGTCCAATGATAAATGGTTTTGGTTAGGGTCTTTTAGGTTTCAGTTTATTTTATACACTATACAATTATTATTTGATAATAAAACAATAACATAAAAACAAAATTATTAAAATGGTTAACATAAAATGGTATATGAATATATAAATAAAATTAATTAATTAATGAATGCGTCGCCTGGAGTATTATGATAAGTAAATTATACGACCGGTTTCGAATTAAAAATTCATCATCAGGTATATCGTAGTAAAAATGTAAAACGCGACTGAATATAAACAATTAAATGAAGGAACACATAGGAACAAAAAAAAAAAAAAAATTATACAAATTCGTCGTTTTACATAGAATATAGAAATAATTTATTTTAATAGGAGAGATTATTTAAAATTGGTTATTATTAAACATAGATATATTAAGAAATATAAATTATTTGGTTATTATTTATCATATAAAATGTATTGATATAAGATATTATTTTTAAAATCGGTTTGAATATTTAAAATATTATTAAAATTATTTTTCTTTATTTCAGTGTGTAGTTGTAAATATTCTAAAACTGAATTAATGTAAATGTTTTGGGTATTTAATATTTCTAAGTCTGTATTAATATTAAAACTTATTATAATTATTTTTAAAACATGTTTAGCAAAATTTGAATTAAGAGCAGACTTTTTAAATTTTATTTCAGAAATGTATTATTTATATCTTATTTTAAAATGTTTATTTGTATTACCTATATAAAATGTATTACAGTTACATTTAAGTTTATATACATCAGCATTTTCAAAAGAAGAGGGTTTTTGTGAAGTTTTTAGTTTTATTGTTTGCATAATATATCTAACGAATTCGCTAAAATTCTGAACAATAATACAAATAAAGTAAAAATCGCTTTTAAGACTAATAATAATTTAATTAAACATATTAATTTTGCTAAACAAGTTTTAAAAAATAATCATAATATAAGTTTTGATATTAATACAGACTTAGAAATATTAATTATCCAAAATAACCTTTACATTAATTCAGTTTTAGAAGAATTACACAAACACAATGAAATAAAGAAAAATAATTTTAATAATATTTTAAATGTTCAAACTAATTTTAAATAATCTCTCCTATTACAATAAATTATTTCTGTATCTATGGAAAACGACTAATTTGTAAATTTTTTTTCCATGTATTCCTTTGTTTAATTTTTTTATATTCAGTCGTGTTTGACATTTTGTCATGATATACCTGATGATGAATTTTTAATTTGAAACCGGTCGTATAATACACTTATCAATACTCCAGGCGACGCATTTATTTATTTTATTTTTATACATACATTTTTTTTTATATATTTATTTAATATTTTTATTATTTGATAATATTATTATTTATTATCCCTAATATATTAATATGATTATAATAATATAAATTATTTAAAGTATTTAAGTACCATTCCAACATTTTTTTTTATTTTTTGGTATAATAGTGAAAAATGGTATTTTTAATTTACATAAAGTATATGTTCTGCCTTGTAGCTATAATCGAAATTACTAAATTGAGAGTTAAACAATTTATTATGTACAGGGTGATCCATTTTAGTGGATATAGTGGATAAGTGGGTATATTTATTATCTCGGAAAATATTACATTTTTCTGAAATTTGTTTTCTTGAACATTTAAGAAACAAGCTGCTCTACAAACATAATATTTAAAATCATAATTTATACATATTATTAAGCTTGTGCTCGGTACATGTAAGTCTTAGGAATACAGAGTAGAAATCTCAAATTGTGTATCCGATTTTTGTATGGTGAAATTTCCATTTTTTTAATATTAATTTATGTAAAATTATAATACTTTATAATATTTGTTTCTAATCAAGATTGTCTTTGCGATCATTTTATTCTTTACTATAAATTATATTATTATTAATGAATTATGGGCAACATAGAGATTATAGTTTGGAAGTACAGGTATTACATTTTGTGTTAAACAGTTCCTTTTTCGGAAAATACTTTTTAAAGTAGGAAAACACGTTTGAGAAGTTTCATCCAATTCATGGATTATAGCACGTAATTTTACGATTTTTCCTATACAGTTTATAAAGTTTTAATAACGGATAAATGTATGACACATTGGGTTTTAACAAGATTATTTAAGTCTTGAAACATGTCCTAATTATTTAATTCAGGATTACACAGACGCGATAGAAGTTTTATAAATATATCTAAGGGAACGATACAGAAGAGGGTATTATGGGCGTTTTGAAATATAATTGGTATTTTTTTTTCCTTCTTTTGATTTGTCTTTAAGATCTTTTACAAATCACGCAGTTTGCAATATTGGAATATTATAGTAAAATATTGTTATAGCTATTTCAAATATATTTTAGTGATTCAAATAATTTTCGTTACCTTATATATCGTTTTCATGCATGTATTTACAATTATGTTCGAATGATTATATTCCTTTATGTACAACTTATATATCACTGATACTCTGATAGTTTTAACGTATTTTTCTACGAGTTTATGAGTTTATGATAACCTTGTAAACTACTGTTTAAGTATATCCAAATTAATATCTGTAGTATTGATATGTTCATTTGAATTTTTCGATTCACACTAAATTCTGTATTTATTTGTATTTATAAAATGTTAGCCAGTTAACTTATTCGCTATACGTACCTATAACTACATATTAGTATTAAAATATTTGCATTTTTAAATTTTCAGATGATAGTGTTTTGTAAAACCAAAATATTATGCCATTTTTACTGTAAACAATATTTATGTACATAGGGTGTATTTAAGTGGGTACACTCGTCATCTAGGAAAGTATTAACTCTTTTTGGAATTGCTCTACAATTTTACATTTATGTTTCTTTTTGTTACCTTTATTTTTGAGTTGCAAAACCGCTATTTACTTTTGATTTTGAATTTGCAATCTATATTAAAAATGTTATGAATAAATGGATTGCTATTTAAAATAAATTTTGTTATTGAAATTTTTGATTTCTTGACTTCTTGATTTTTGATTAATCCGTAAATGTTTGGGTCGTGGAAGTATGATGGAGCATCATTTGTGCGATGGCAGGGCATGCGATATTTTAATAATGCGCCACTACTTTCTCCCGATCCATATATTTTAAAAGTGGAATATCTTGTCAACGGATTGACGGAAATCAAAAATGTCATAATTAAAATTAACTTTAAATAATACTCCATTTATCTAAGAAATTTTTAATATAGATTGTTAATTCAAAATCAAAAGTAAGCAGTGGTTTTACCTCCAAAAATAAAGGTAACAAAAAAAAAAACACACATGGAAAATTGTAGGCTTGTTTGTTAAATGTTCTATCAAACAAATTCCGAAAAAAAGTTAATACTTTCCGAGATAATGAGTGTACCCACTTAAATGGAACGCCCTGTATATACATCTATATTTATTGCAAGCGCACTAGGATTAAGTTATATTATAATTGAATGAATAATATTTTTTCCCGAACGGGACAGCTGTAGGGATACAAGAAAACATTAACGAGATGGCGTGAATTAATGATAACACATTCGTTACGAATTATTCATTATTATATAATCCACTATAACATTAAAGTTTCCGCGTAATTGTCATTTATATTCCATAGTTATATAAGTTATTATTTGTCAACATCTTTTTTAAAAGTCGCTATTATAACGTGATCACACATATTATATCATAATTAATCGCTAGTAAAATTATCAGCTTTCTTTAAAAAAAAATAATACTAATAATCGATATATTTAATTCGGATATCTGACGAATTCGTTGTTAGCCATTAAAACAATAATAATACTATTAACATATAATTTATTGGAAAAACGATATAGAGATTAATTTTGTTATGTTTTTACATCATTTTTTTTTTTTTTTTTATGACAAAATATTTGTTTGTTTTCATTTATTGGACGTTGTGTTTGTTAACGAAATGTCATTAGAAAAAAAAAACACAAATACGTTGCGTTGTAATATTTGTGAACCAAAATGTATATAGGATTAGCACTTAGCTAAATACAAATTCGGTATAATATATTAATTGATTTACAGGAAAAACCGCATACAATTAAATATATATGTAAATAAGTTCAGTTTTCGTATGTTGGTCTCGTGTTTAAACAAAACGGTAAACCGATCAACAAATTGCGCGCCGAACGTGATACGCGTTATTATTCTGGTTTTGCCATTCAAATGACATGGCTGCGTATGTAGTATTTCGGAAAATGATCAAAGGGCGTGGTACGCCAACACGTTACATTTAGTGGTTTAGCCACGCCAATGTACATATTATTATAATTAAATATACGTAGGAAGCTTTGTTTGAATAACATAATATGTAAAATACACATATCGTACGAGCGCTGTATTCCATTTATCGGCGGATGGAAATAATTTTTGTGTATTTTTTAATTAGGGCAGCATAATATAATATGGTGCCTCAATAGTTATATTATAATTCCTTTTTTTTTTCTCCTGGGCGATGTTCTGGGTGAGCAGTGGTAAGGGTTAGTTTGATATCGTTATAGATCAGTTTTTGACCAGTTTTCTATACAATATAATCACTTACTTCGTGATGATAATATTTTAGGTAAAAACAACTCGAGTAATTTTACGCCTTACCAAACATTTTTCCTAATGTGTCCTTTTGTTACCTTTTATTATTATCTATTGAATTTCTAAGTTTTAAATTTTACATGCATTTTAATGAAAGAATAGTTTTTTTATTTAAGCATGTTTTAAGAAAATATGTAGTCCATTTCGGTGTGTTATTGGGGCGTACACCGTTCATTAATAATATTGAAAATACTGCTGACCACCGAATAAATAATGTTAATTAATAGTCTTTTCGGAGGTTTCGTTTCTTTAACGTTTATTGATGTTTTTTGATGTTTACCATAATTGTTTATCCTAATTTAACTTTTGCCATCGATATAATCCATACTGCTTTTAACTTCATTAAGTAATTATATTATTATTACGCCAGCTGTATATTTTTTAGTAATCTGTATTGTCTATTTTATTTTTTATAGGTAATATGTAATTCTTGTTTGAAAAAATCCTCGTCTAATTTTTTTTTTTGTTTTATCATATCATAGTAATTTTGAAAACAAGTTAAATGTGTTAAATGTGTGCTGAATGTGTCTCATTAGTTTTGAAATAATTTTCAATTGTATAGGCACCAGATGACAAGAATAATAAAATTAGATATTCTGTAGTAATCATGTGGCGCTTCTCATTGTTAATTATCATCAATGTGCCGAACGTGAATTGTGTTAGAAAATGTATTTTTCAAGTGTACAGCATTTTTTTTTTTTTTTTCTGAACATTTACAACTTTTATACCTACTCTTCTAGGTATTCTTCTTCTCCGCTTTTTATTTTACGAAAGTTCATACGACTTTTATTTTTAAAATTAAATTTATTAAATTTATTTATGAAAACAAAATTAATCCATATCGTTATGTACTTTCCAATGCAACGTAATAATACTAATATAATTATAATAATTTATCGTACGATTTCAGATAAGAGTACCTTATTAAATTGTTCACTTACAATTAAAATTAAAATGAAAAACCAGAAAAACAAAATAGTATATTATATCAGTGTAGTTATGATTGATTATATTATAATATTATTACGAGAGTGTTTGTTTTTTTTCGAGAGTCTCATTATAATGGAAATGTTAAACTTTTAAGTATCCAGTTCCATATGTTTGTTAACTACACTTGTACATTACGAAATTTGAATAATTTGTAAACTAAATATTAGGTATGTTTATCTATTACAGATGGTTTAAAATTTAGTATATTATTTGTCTTCATATAGTCACTAAATTTTAGTGTATATATATCTATAATATATATTAAATACTTATAGGTACCTATATTGCAGTACTTAATGCATTGTTTTAAAATTATTGTTAAATATTGTATCAACAACAAAATATATTATCCATGAATCGCTAAATGTAGATAGGGCGCGATATGTCATGATGAAATTTTAAAATTTTTTAAGAAAGTCAAAAGCTCTTTAAGTACTGAAGAGAGTTTAGAGTTTTACAATATTGCATACAGTGGCTATAGAAACTCGTAGACGATATCTAACATAAGAAGTTATAACACTAATATTATTAAAATAAAATAAGTTTATTATATATTGAGATATTAAGTATTTTTGTCTTTTTGACAAATTTTAACATCTGCCCTTTTGAATTTAGCGATTTATATAAAAATAAATAATCACACACTTGCTTGAATATTTTATCAAAGTGTTCTTTGAAATATTATATATATATAAAAAAAAATATGAAATATATTAGGTTCTTATGGCAAACTAAATATTATATAAATACTATTTATTTTCCATAATTTAATTGTACAAAAAATCATCATTTTTTAATAAAAATAATAAGAGAATTTTATTAAATAAATATTTATTACTACTAGTAGTTTTATACGTTATTTGCTTAACATCAACATTTAAGAGAGTACATGTACAAAATGAAAATTCGTCCTGATTTATAAAACTTCAACTCTATTGAGGAAAGGTAAGGGATAATAACATATCACATTTAAAACTTTATCATAGTTGTTTGTTCAATTCATAGAACAATATTTAGGGTACTCCTTATGAAATTTTTTATGTAAAAAAATAAGGACTTCCTTATATTAAATACATTATATTATTGTATAAAGGTAAATACAAACATATTACATTATTAAATATACATACTAGCTATACTAGCGAGTAACTCGAGCCAACTAAAGACATTATACGAATTCATTCTTCTAAAAGTATACTATTTTTAATTAAGTTAAACTTATCACGTAAAACTCAATACCTATACCAATGTAAAAATTTAATTTTCTGTTCCGTCGTTCGATGTAATAAAAAAATAGGTTTTAATTCCTTGTCCAATTGGCTTGTTTGATTTAATGCATATATAGTAGGTATTAATTTAATTTTCTATCATAGTTTCTGGTTGCTCGTATTTCTAAATTATTAGGAGATACCTAATATGTACAAGTTTTCAGTTTTAAATATACTCTTCGTATATAGCATAAATTGAAATATATTTTCCTAATGAGTTACGTGTTCGTAATTTTAATGGTTTTTTATCCAAACGTATTCAATTTGGTTTGATATCATATTGTAAAATAATCGGCAAGAGTATAACGTTCAACCTTTTGTTCCAAATGCTTTTGCGATCAATTTCCATTAAATTTCTTTGATAACACAGTGAAAATAATTGGTGGATATAAATATGGATAATACGAAGTGTACTTTCGACACGAATATTTTGTAGTTTGGAAAAGTAATCAGCTAGACAATAATAAACGTAAGTTCATAATTTATGCTCTGCATTTTGAAGTTTAATGTTTTGATTAGTTTCAACAATCGGGTTGTAAATCAATTGTTGTTGATTTTAAATATTTACTACCTACACAATATTATTAAAGCAAAGCAAAGTTGTTAAGAGTATATTATGTTGGTATATGGTAATATTGTAAAATAGTTTATTATCTCCGGTCACGAGAAGTGTTTCAATATTTGTCGGAAATAAATTTTAATATAAAATCAGTTCTATTTCATAGCTATACATAGTTTTATATTATTTTCATATTTTTTAAACAATTTATACAATTATATTTGAGTAAAATATAAAATTAAGTATCGATTTAAATAACATAATATAATATAAATATTAACATTGGAAATACGATATGATATAACGGTTAGAATTATCTAACTTTAAATTACTTTTGGAGTGTATATTTTACGGATATAAACTTAGTAACGTAATATTATTGTTATTTTTTTTTTTGAAATATTGTAACTTAATATTTTTTTGTGTATAATAATCTCCAGGTGAGCTTTATTGTTAACAGTACAGTATTTCCAAACTTCTCGATAATTAATTGCATTGTATAGTGTGTTTTGGATAGCGAGTTATAGGTATGCCGGACTTTTTGATAAATAAATTAAGAACATATTTATTTTTAATCCTCATATCTCGTAGCATAACAATTCTAAAACATATATATCTTTTAAATTTCAAAGATCGATTATTCTTTTTTCTTAGATTGTTAGTAATATGTAAATAATGCCATTGGATATTTGT
Organism: Cinara cedri; assembly: GCA_902439185.1. Classification (NCBI taxonomy): domain Eukaryota; kingdom Metazoa; phylum Arthropoda; class Insecta; order Hemiptera; family Aphididae; genus Cinara; species Cinara cedri. Next base: position 520,795 of record CABPRJ010000972.1, on the reverse strand, counting down.
GGGAAGATAACATTTCATATAATTTAGAATAAATATTATGATGTATTAAGTAAATAAAAGATGATGAAATAAACCTTTGTCTGGATGAGGACACATTCTCTTACATCTTTCACATATATTCACCCCGAGCTCGCTCTATGCGCCGTCAGTTGGCCTTTTCTTTTCCCGATCCACCAGAACGTTTGGCTCTGCGTATATATTATTGTTACAATTAATTTAAGTCATCCATAATACAAAGTCTTAATTTTTTAAAATTCTTATTTATATATCAAAACTTAAAAATATAATATACGTCTTTTATCCACTACGTACATTACCGTTACTGAAGAGGTTCCGTGGAAAGAGTTTTATATTATATTTAACATTTCCCTACTAAAATATTTTTAGTATCCAGCCCGAGAAGGGGTTAAGAAGCTTAGGGTGTTAAGTATTAGATTTTGTTTTATAAAATTAAATTCCATTCATTTTATTTAATATAGGTAATTGAGTACTCAAATATTTTTACATTCTGTTCCATAATAATAATTGTTTATGAAATATTCAATCTTATATTCCTACCAAAAGTATCTTTAAAGTAAACACTTTTTTTTTTTTTTTTTTGATATAAGGTGACAACTTTTACCTGCGAAAATATATGTCTCATTATATTCTTGTTTATAAGACTATCCTACTAATCACGTTAAAGTACAATAGTTCTCATACAAAAACACTCGTAGATAGGGTTGCTACCTCTTCGGGTTCCAAAAGGATATTCTGGTTTTATATATAAATCTACATGCTACGGGTTCAGTAAATTACTTTCCGGGTCGTCGTAAAATTATTACTATTTATTTAATTATACATAGTTTGTTGAATGTCAATAAACAGCGAGAACAATGATTTTCATTCGCCAAAAGATAAGATAAAATACGATTTATAGGCGTATAGTCACGGTATCTTTTGTTGATGTTCTTTTTGTTTTTGCTTATCGGCTTATCTCCAGATCTATTATTTTTCCAAGGATGTTAAGTTTATATTATAACATTAAATGTTTATACATTTTTAAATTGTGATGTTTCGCACTCATCTCGAAAAAATTCGAAATAATTGTATGGATAATGTTCTTATTTTTAAGTTTGATAATATAATAATATAATATAAAAACTAACAACATATATGATCTGTTGAATGAAAATGTCTAATGACAGCACATGTGGATATATTACGTCCTGTAAAATACTAAAATATTAAATTGGTTTTTTTTTTTTAAATTTTTCGAACCGCACATATTAACTTTAGTAATTATATATTATTATATATTGACATACATACATGATAAAATTATGGAATATTATTTTCTATTTTAATTATTTGCTTCCATTTTTCTACCTGTTCCACATTTTTTTTACCTATATATATATATATATGTGCATATTTTTTAACTGTTATAGTTATGTTTGGGTTGACCCTAGAAATTGATTTTGGCACTACCCACTCCTTCCACGCAGGCAGTCCATTATGTTGGGGAAAACGTAATGACGCTCGTTATACCCTAACTGTTATGTGCATACGTAGATTGGTATAAAATAATGTATTCTGCTTCGTCGGATGATTTGCCCATCATAACGAAACATTTCATAAAATTGATAAAAAAAAAAAAACCGCCATGTTCATTGTTATTTTGTTATTTTATTATATTTTTTTTCAAGAAGGTTTAAACTTTTTTATTAAACATATTTTATATTGTTGAACGATTCGAAATAAAAATGGATATTTTATTTTGTTGATTTTAATAACGTTGTTTTGTGTATAAACAGAATGTACTTCAATAAGCTTATTTCAATATAAACAAAATCGATTCACGAAAATTCACTTATTAAGTTTCACAGCTGGAATAGCAAATACTGTTTGCATATTATATTAAATTTATATTAATATTAATGCCCTTATATAGTATTGTTCATTTAATATAATAAGGTGCGATAACATTAAAAAATGCATGATATAAATTTAATAATCTATGGTGTATTATTTTATAAGAGCATGTTTATTAGTAGGTACCTACCAATTTCAAGTTGTTTTTCAATAAATTAAATGAAATCGAATTTTAACACGTTCAGGGTTTTGATTTCGTTTTGAGTTAATTGTCGATGTTATTGTGTTTTGTCTTCTGGCTATAATTTATTGGTTCATATACACATTTTTTCATACTTGAAATGGAACTTCTGTGTACAGAAATGGCTGAATAATGCCTTATTACTATATAATTAAAATTGTCCTTAAAATATATAAAAATGTAAATGTATATTTATGAGTAAGAAAAAAAAGTAAATGGCCAGTTGAAAAATCGTTGACTCACACCGAGAAAGGACGGCCATATATAGTTACGATTATTATGATTAAAGCGCTTAAGTCAAATAAAACTTAAGTTTTCGGGTCGAAAAGTGTTCGATATTAATAGTCTGTATCTGACGTGAAGTCAAATCTTTGGTTATAACTTATAACAGTATACCGTAAAGGCTTCAACTTAGAAACATAACGGTAACTAATGTTATACCTACTACTAAATATGACTTTGGATACTTAATGCAAATATCAAGTTTTTTATTATCAATGTTAATAGTTTCAAATAAAAATACTGGAACAGATATGCAAATATTGTATACTTATTTTTATAATTTTTATTTTCTTCGGTAGTTTGATTTCGAACATCGTATATGTATTTTGTATTGCATGATTTCTGCTATTGGCCCGATTTTTGTTGGATCTTTGATTCGGTCAATAAATCGGCTTGGAGTACATCCTCAATTATTTTTTCTATATCATTTCTTTTTATATAATATGACCAATAATTTAAAGCATATGACACTTTATTGAAAATATGAGTCGACTATTTTCTCGGATGTGTAATTCTTCTAATATCGATGTATTTTTTCTATACTATGCTATTTCATTGTAGAATAGTTTGGTCCAAATTATAGTAATTATTTCGTAGTCTTAATAGTTGAATTAAATGCGCCTAAATTAATGTTTCATTATTGAAAAAATATCTTATTTCTAGATATGTGTTATCTACATTATATGCAACATATATTAATAAAATAATATACTTATGTGTACATTCTAATTTTATATAGAAAGTTTTTGTATTTAAAACAAAAAATATACTATCCGAATTTGTAGGTTCATTTTGTTATTGGTTTTTAAAGATTTTTATAATCATTTTTATGTATATAGGTATGTATGGCTTTTTTACTTCGCTTGTTAATGTTGGTGTTATATTAATCTGAACAGTATATTATTCATATAACACCAGCATTAACAAGCGAAGTAAAAAAAGTTATGCATACCTATATACTATATGTGTATAATATTATATTTTATTTAAATATACTTCATTATTTTTTATAAACACGCACATTATTCCATTGAATACTTTTTAATATTCTAGTGATCTAAACGTAATAATTTAAACATTAACAATTTCATTTAATTATAATTGCGTGTAATTCAATTTTTTTTTTTAAATAAAAGTAAAATAATAATAAAATTGAAAACAAAAAACAAATAATAATATTTAAACATATTAAATAAAATAATTTACTACAGTGAGATATTTTTTTTATACAATTTTAATTATTAAACGTTTGAATTGTTTTGTTTATATTTAGTTAAAAACTAAAAAAAAGGACGGATATACTTCGTACGTGAGTGCAGCCACTGTTGTAGGTGGGAAGTTGGGATGGTAGGATACAGATGGGAATTTAATGTCTATCTTAAATCAATGATAAACCATTGCTTACGAAAAAAACGATTCTTAGCGGAGGTCACTTGATAATATTACTTAGTGAACAATACAATATATTATGGTAAAATGATAACAATGTGCGTTTCCATGGCAACAATGCTTGTTTAAAAAATATTAAAATAATAAAAACTTAATAATAACAAAAAATAAATAAAAATAGTTGCCAATGACAACCTTATTTATATCTTTCAATCTTTTTAAATCTAAAGACCGAGGTTTTCCTTATTATCTTGAACATTAATAGGAATTTCTAAAAATGACCTCTTCAAAGTATCACCCAGAAAACATTTCCTTTCAGAAAAAGTGCTATACTGGATAATCGAAGTTTTCTTTCTGGTAAAAAAATTATTCACATAAAAAAAAAATCATCATTGTAAAACCAATACATTCTTCTTTCCACTCAGAAATTAAAAAAAAAACAATATTACAATGATTTGTTTTTTGGAAACTAGGTGAATTTAGTTATTTTTAACACATACTATTTACTAATTAATTTTAACTATTAAGATTACACATAGGTATAGACTATAGGAGATATTAAATTTAGACTAGGTATCCATAAAGTTGCCAGTTCGAAATTCTGCAAAAGCGGGGCAAGCATGGACGCCCGGGGGTGGGACAAGACGGGTTATCTTGTCCTGGATAAGCATTCAAAATGAACTGGAGAAACTTGGGTATCTCACCTTATAAGGTAGTACTTATGATTAACCTCCCTCAATAATTGGTTTTGGGTACTCTTTTGATTTCTCAGACTAAAATTAGATATTACAAAAAAATGAAACATAAATTTAAATTATAATAAGATGCATATGTATTTTTGATGAGAATAGTCTTTTCAATTTGAAAAAAAAACCTAGATTCAAAAACAAAATTTGGACATTAAATATAAATAGTTATTTTTTTTGGTAGTTTATTGTTAAATATACATGTACGTTTTGTTTTTTTTTATTTCAAAATAAAAATGTAGAACATTTAAAAAAAATAAATTTTATTAATAAAACATAATAGTTTTAAAAATTGTCTTTTTCTTATTAATCTTAATGAAAAGTATGGGAAGTATTAAATTAATAAGTTGTCTCGTTGACCGCATAACCTAATCTCTATAATACGATTGATAAAAATGAAAATGTTTATATCGTTATCTCGTTATCAGTTGTAATCACGTTTATAGTATTATTTAATCACGTTAAAAGTCCAGATTATAACGCGATATAAACGATAGTTACTAGTTAGTAACAATGTCTACGATAATCGTAAAATATTAATCTATAACCGTGATGAAAATATACACACCAGAAGTGAAACTAAGAAAAATCTGAACCATTATTTGAAATCGGGACAAAAGCAGGACACTGAGTAAAAGTCGGTAAACTCTACTGTCCCGACTTGATCACGATATTTAGCGGAACACCTGCTTAAAAATTGGTACTGTTCCGCCTAAATCGAGACGTCTGGTCACATAATGTATACAATACTTATTTCTTGAAATTAAAATTATTGAAAAAAAAAAAAAAATAATAAAAATAGTTAGTTAAATTAATTTTCTACAGAATATTATTGATAATAATCGATAAAATAATGCAGAACATATTATATTATTAAACTGTGTACCTAAACTAATGAATTTAAACAATAAACGTTCAATTATTTTGCCGGATAGATTTTACTCATTTTGCTAACGATTGCTTTGATTTAACGACTATCTCTGTGCTGTTTGTTCGTTTTATTTTAAATAAGCAACGTGTCTTATAATCAGCGACTCGGGTGCGCTAATATTTTCAGTGTTGCAAATGTTAAAGCAAAACGAAAAAAAAAAACAAACCTAAATAATTTATCTTTATATTTGTGTATACTTTCATTGATTTTTTTTTTGTCGTATATTCTGTACGATTTATATCTTGACGTTTATTTTTAAACACCGTTGGAACTCTATACAACCCCAGATTTCAACGGCGCAACGGAATCAATTTTTAATAAAAAAATAAAACAGACCCTGTAACCGTGTCAAATAAATTGTCTCATATACTATTACATAGATACGTTTTAAAAATGTATTTCGTTCTAAACAAAATCCGTTATGATTATTTATTAAAATCTAACGTTTCACGCGTTTTGTACATGGTTTGTTTTATTTGGGTTGCCATTGCGAAATACCTATACATGCTTATTAATTATATGTAATATCCAAGGATGAAACGACAACCGTTTACATTATTAATGTACGTCAATTATCATTTTCCATCCTAATATGAATTTTAATTCCGGAGAAATTCACATTGCCTATTTTTTATCATGTATAAATAACCAGCTTTTATAGAACGATTAAAGTGAATTATATCTGTCCGTTTTTCAGGATTATTCGGGTATACTTATTATAATGTATGCAGAACAGTGGTTTTTTTTTTATATGAAAAAAAGATTATTCTCCCACCATATTTTTAAATTGTTCTGACTTTTGTTAGGTATAACATATTATATTTCAATATACCTATCGCACGAAATAGATAATATAAATAAAAAAAAAAAAATTGAATTATAATCGTATAAATATAACATATAAAAAAAATAAAAATAAATAAAAAATAGTTTAGATTAGATATTAGATAACCATACTGCACCATTTTGCACGAGAATATTTTATTATAGAAATATACTATAGACAAAAAAAAATATTATACAATCCGGTGTAGGATAGTGTTGTTTGTTATTATTTCCGAACAATTTTCAATAGAGTTTAATTTGCGTACGTTTCATTTTTTTTAACTTTTGAGGTATTTTTATTTACTTTTTTCAATTTTTAGTGCATTACGTTGAAAATTTTAGACGTTGGGATTTTAGTAATTTAGACGTTTGGCTATCGATTTATGGAATTTTTTTTTTTTTTAACTTATTGCTGTATGTGATCATGTTTGAGTATGATTTATACGTCCAAAAAGGTTTCACGTTAAAAAAAAGAAAATGATTATCGGACACACTTTGCATCTTATTTGGGTGACCACCTTTTTGGGTAGTTTGTGGATCTACAGATTTTTTTTTTTTAAATTGACGATAAATTACGTTCTATTCAAAAACAGGTAAGAGTGTACAATTTATCGGTTTTGCATATTTGTTTAGTGGGTAGTTTTTTTTTTTTTTATATGATTAGGAAAACCTATATTAAACTTATTTTTTATTTTAAATTATCATTATCTCTAATAAATTTCCTGTCGGTAATATTATATTAATGTTGTTTACCTATCTAAAAACACTTTTTCCGATAAAAAAAAAAGAAAAAAAAAAGAGAAAACACACACATCGTTTTAAAACGAATGAAATCCATAATCTGAAGTGTTGTACTAACATAGTGTAATAATTAGTTTTTTAAGAAAATAAAATTAATACATTCCTTATAATTTATGGTATTTATTTAATTAAATATTAATAATTAATGAAAATTATTTTCACATACACTTTATTGACTTCATACAGTTTATACTTCCAAATATAGTTATTTAAATATACTTTTTGTGTAATATATTTAGTATTTAGTTTTATTAATTCATCAACTATAATAGATGGATTATTCTATTATTATTAGAACTATTAATAGATAGATACAGGCTTGTATTATACGGAGTGGGTTATGGGAGGTTTTTTTTTCTCTTCGATTTTATTGTTATTTCTATATAATGAACATGATTTAAAAAAAAAAAATTACCACAAGGAAATTGTTTACCATCGAAACCCTCATAAAAATGTTATGTGAATAGATATGAATGGTGATATAAAAATGTTGCATATCGAAACATACAATTAATAAATAACTTGAATATTTTCAAATCATTTTCACGCGCTTTAGAAATCCATAACTTTTAATTATAATATCGGTCATATCGAACTTACAACTTTAAAATTAGTTAAAGATTTAGGTGTTATTTTGTCATGTGATCTTTCATTTAAATCACAAATCAATAAGATATTTAGCAAAGCACTTAGAAAATTAGGACTTATTAAACGTCATTGTTTGAAAAATTCTACATTATGCATTAAAACGTTCTACTGTTAATTAGGGTTCGGTAGTTTGGGACACATCTCATAATGGGCTATCTAATAAGTTGGAAAAATTACAAAGACATTTTATCCTTATATTATCTTTAAATTTAGGTATAGCAGACTGTATTTTAAATTTAATTGAGAAGCAAATTGGTTTAACAACTTTATCAAAAAGATGTGTGGTGGTAGATGTTATTTTTTATTTATAAATTGATTATTAATATGATTGAATGTCTTGAGATCCTAGAAAAAAGTCTTGAAGGATACCTGTGGTAAATACTCGTTATTTTTGATCAGTACTAACTGCGGTAAAATATGAAGAGCTTTTAGATTTCGACACATTAAAATAATGTTTATTGTTAATAACTATATGGTAGGTACTGTAAAAATAGTACTTTAAGTATTAAATACCATGTACTAACTATGCATTTTATTGTTGAATACAATGCATATTAAACATCTACACAACAATAACAACAACAAAGACAATAATACAAATGTGAGCTGTTGATAAACGATAACCGTAAAAAACAGTGATACACCGATGTACTGGTACAATTATTATTGTACACATGCGAAAAACTACGTGGGTTTATAAGCAACTCTGCAACAAGTTACTGTTGGCTTCAACGCAATTTGAGTAGAAATCAACCGCAGTCTGTTGTTAATATTTAATTCTATATCAATAGTTCAATGTTGATTACAGTCATAGATATAAGCGATTTAATCGGCGTTTACAAAATACAGCCATGACTTCTTATCATTTTTAACAGTCACTGACTGACAATAAAAAAAAAAATCAAATGATCAAAATAGTATAATTGAATGTGTCTTCTATTTATAATACACCCGTATAAATTCTTAAGTATAAAGGTGTAGGTAATAATATATAGTGGTGACGAAAATCCCAAGGGTGTGCGATCAACTAATGCTCCCAACCCCCGGTATCCGTCACTGCTCTGTAGGGAAATTGAAATCCTATTATTTTACTATTTAATGATATTCATATTTAATCACCATTGCTGTTATCTGTTGTCATTACTTATTTGTATATTGTATTTTATTTAAGTTTTTATCATCAATTCATGTGTTTATGATTTTTATTAATTATTAAAACATATTTTAATTTTAATAATAATAATTCTGGAATTAATAATACGCTATTAGATTATCTCATCACTGCAAAATCGTAAATTGTTAGCTCTAATAAACTGAAAAATGAATATTAATTATAGATTATAATATTATAATATACGCTACCTACATAGTATTATACATATTATGCGTAACTTGATATTCAGTTTCTTTGATGGCGAAATCCGTTTATATTTAATATAATTCACGTATAATATTAATTAGGAGCTTAATAAAATTTGGTAATCGCATTATTTTAGTCGGTAAATGTTTGGAATATTTACTGATACGCAATCACATTAGATTTAATCAATCGCAAACACACGAATTTTATAAACCTATAAACCTGATTCTACCAGGTATATTCCTGATAATATCAGGTATGAATATAAACGTATACAAATTACCTACCCTGACGTCAATATTTAATCAATTCTAATTATATATAAAGGTGTATTATGTTTTTATATCAACTACGATTATAAAATTTAAATTATATATTTTATGTCGAAAGATGTATGTGTTTTTTTTCTGTTTAAACAAGTTTTTGAAATTAAATCTTCTTTAATTTTCTCTAGTTGGTGTATTGAAGAGGTCATTTTTTGATGTTACAAGCAATTTTTAAAATAATTAGGGAAAACCCGAAAGAAAATTATAGGTAAAACAGTAGATATTTACGGCGCCAGGTGGAGGTACAGTTTTCATTGTTTTTAACTTTTGTTCATGATGTTTTTTACCAGAAATATTACTCAAATATTACAGAAAAATGACAAAAAGTCATTATATGGTTTTCTTTGTTGTTTTTTAAATGATTGAGCAAAACCGAAAAAAAGGTAGAAAGAATGGAAAAATGTGCAAAAAATATTCTTTTATTCTTTTAAATTTTGATACTGTAATTAAATTCAAATAGTTCTTAGAGATTAGAAATTTAGACAGAAAACTTATATTTATCTTTTATAGACGTGGTAAAATTTTCAAAACATTTGAGCCATTTTTGAGCTATTTATAGACATTTTAGTTTTTGGAGTATTTTTATGTAACTTTTCTTTGGTAGGTATTCTTGAGATAAATTTGTTAGATTAAACAGAAATGCTTGAAAATCTGATAATAGGTTCATTATAAGTTATATTTAGTAGTAAAAAAAAAAAATTTAGTGTAACGTAGTACTATTTTTATAAGAGTTTTAAAATCAATTTTTGACATAAGTCGTAAATACGAGTATTACGGTCTTTTATTACATGTATAACCGAACTTTGCTTCGAATTTTTTTTTGTTGGAAAGGGTTGCTTGCTGGTATAAATTATATAACTTTATGTATCTAATCTTGCTGACTTCCCATCTCTAACTGTAGCGCACCCGTCCCAGAATCAGTTTTTTTTTCAATTTCAAGGTAAAATTTTTTATTTCAAAAGTATATTATATATAGCTTGGAAAATTTGAAAATTCCGTTTTTATTATTTCTTGCTCAGTAGGTTAGGTATGTACGAGTATATAATATGATCATGAGAAACGGTCTATTAATTTAGGGCGTTTTAAAAATAGCCTACATTCTTAGATATTGCCGTGCGAATAAAATACGAATTCCATCATTTAATAATCATTCGTTTTGAATATAAGTGTATAAAGTCATATAATGATCTTTAGAATTATTGTTTAACTGCGCAGTAAATTATGGTTTACTATATTTCTTTGAATATATTCGATTTGCAAGAAGTATGATTATTTTTAATATTATGCTTTCCCCAAATTATGTACGGTATTTTTTATTTTTAGTATTGGTTTTTAGTTGTAGTGAATAGCTATATGTAATTTATAGCGTGTCTCTGTTTTGGTTTCTGTCGGTTTATCACTCGTTTTTGTTCTGACGAATATTTTTAAAACTTCCGAAAAGTAATAAAAATACAAATGTTTATCACGAAAATATTTCATTATTAAACTTACAATGAAACGTTGTGATTCGTGACTTGAAATCCTTACTGTCATTGTCAAATTGTGTTTTTCTTATACCAAAATAATTAGGACTACAGTTTTTTTAAACATTGAGTATACATCAGGCCGCCTATAGTTTTGCCACCGGGCCGTTGCGTCACTGATTTGACATCTTATTTATTGATTCCGTTCATTTAATTTTCAATTTTCAATAAACATTAAATTCTTTCCGATTTTTTTTAGTTATTAAGTATATTTTTAGTACATATTCGAACTTAATTAGAATTATTGTTTTCTTACTTGGTAACCATTATACAAATATTAAATAAAGACTGATATTTTTGATGGGGGTGTGATTGTTTTATAAGGGAATTTAAAATAGATAATATTCTGTAGAGAAATTTAATTAATATCTGTACGCAATAATAATAGAATATTATTAGTGGTATTTTTTCTACCATTGTTGAGATAACTTAGAAGCCAATAATAATTATATCAGAAATTTTCAGTTTTTCCGATTTATTAAGAAAACTATAAGAAAAACCAAAAAAAACCAACCAATGAAAAGAAAGTCAGTAGAAAGTCTGGTAGAAAAGTTGTTTACAGACACAATAAAAAACATTATTAAATCAATATGTTCCTCGCTTCGTTCAAAATCTAACAATAAAAAAGTTAAAAATATATTGTTTTTGTGGAGATATTCTTAAAAAAAAAAAGGAAAAATAAATTTGAATTTCATTTGTATTATTTTAATATATATATATATATATATTTTTTTTAAGTATTTATTATAAATATTTTATTAGGTTATTGCAGTCTCGAGAATTGTTTTATGTTCTATAGAACATAAAATATTATACTTTAATAATATTATTATGAAAAGGTATACCTAGTAAATAAGTTGTAAACTGCAGTTATCGTCTGCAGTAGTGACGGCCTGGAATTTAGATGACGTGTCGAAGATGATTTATAACTGCAACAAATTATAAACCAATAATACGATTTTGAAATTTACTTCGTAATTCTATATAAACTTCAGCAGTATACACTGTACTTCTAAGGTTTTAAACCCACCGCGTAATAATCACGTGATATATTTAATTTATAGGTATATTCTGTATAGTTGATTTTTTTTTTCATAGGTATATAAATTATGTATACATTTCATTTTTATACTTAAAAATCAAGTCGCGGTTTAGTAAAAAATATTCAATTATTTATTACGATACGTTCCATCATAATATATAGTATTGATCAAAATAATTTGTTTTTAAGTAGGCACAAATCAAATTTAACTCGACTAATAATTTTATTGTTCACACTATCACTAACATTATAACTGTAAATTGTTGCGAATATATTATTTAATGGCATTATTAATTATCAATTTTTCTCTATGCTAAACTTTCCGATTTGTTATACTGTAAATAGTTGTACAAGTGTAACAATTAATGCGTTAAATTGCCGTTTATATCCAATATCTTCCTAACTTTTCATCAACAACAGTGGCTGCAACCGTCCCTATTATCCTAGGACAGATTTTTTGTCTGTTCATTTCGCATATATTATATGAAATTTTCGTGTAATTATTAATGCAAAATTAAAACATTGTAATTTTTTTTCTCTGTGCTATATATTTTCTACGAAGAAAGTATTGTTTAATTATTGTGAATTTATTTAAAACGATTCATCCTTTGTGGGAAATAATATACCTGACACTTATTTACGAGAATCTCAGTCCAATGTTTATTACTTTATTATTACATCGATATTTCATTAGACCGTATAATATTATGTATAAATTGGTCATGTACAATTTTTTAGGATTCATTAGTAAACAAATTAATATTGTCTTAAATTCCGAAAGATATTTTAACTGACGATCATATCCACGGTCCACCCGAATTTATTCCTGGTTTGTTAAGAAAGGGTTTATATCCGAATGCGTTTTCAGATTATTTTAACGTAGAGAGTCTATCAGGTTAGTGGTGGATTTCTGATTCTAGCAACGAGTAACAAAAATTTATCAAATTATACGAGTTTATTATGTATTTGTACAGTACATTGTAAAGATCGGAATTATGTTATAATAATATTATTTGATTACATTTTGCCTTTTTAGAAAGTCTTTATCAGGAACCGATTCGGATGTGTGCTGTCTAGAATATTGAGAATAAATTTGGATGCAGCCAATACCCTTATTAGCTGCCGTCACCGTTATTTATGTGACGTTTTTCCTGAAATGATTTTATACAAAAATCCCAAATTTATTATTTTTTTAATTACGTGTAACAAATTAAACCGCTTTTTATTTTATTATATTTTTGTATACAAAAGTATGAAAACTATTCAAAAATTAAAATCCTATACTTTTTTTTCCATAGAAAAGTAGCTGATTATATAGTGGTAGTAGACGAAATTGAAATGATAAATTTATCATACAAATTTAATACTGTATCTGTATTACCTACGTACAAACAAAAAATGATATATTTATTCAAATTTCGTGTATATTTTTTTTCAATCTGTACGCTGCGAGAAAGCTATTCGTTTTAAAATAATGTATTCATTTTTCATTTTAGCTCGCGAAACATTTTTCGGGACATATGTTATTAAAATATTCTGTGTGGGTAACGAATTTACCGATCCAAAATATGTATATAATCGAGCACACACGAGATATAAAATTACATTTTCAAATTTCTCAATATTGATTTCTTTTTAATTTTCTGAGCAACTAATTAAATAGGACATGTATATTTTAAATATTTTGAACTCTGATGCTACTTCATATATATTCGTATTTGCAATATTGTAATTATTTATAAATCGTAGGTCTAAAATGTCAACGAAATATTAAACGTTTGCCCAATAACCCCAATAATTTATGTTAAGATTTCTTCCGAAACAGCCGGGTACATTTTATATTTCGATATAATTATACAATTATCTAATAATTTTCCATTTGCGCTCAGCTCATTTTTCGCGTTTTAACGTTATTTTCAGATGGTGTTTCTATACATTTAATATTGTTTTGAACATTTCGATATATATGTCTGTCAAATGTATATTAATATAATATTATCTCTATAGTTTATTATTTATCGGCAGTGGTTAACGTTTTGATAGGAGGTGTATCATTATTTCAGAGTATCAATACATATATCTTGTACACATACACTATAATACATATACATTCTGGGGCGTTTTTATGAATAATAAAAAAATCGGTTTAATATTTATTACCCGTGTACGTATCTACACACATATATATATATATTTATGACCTATTATAGGACCCGTATGGAAATTCTCAGAAATTTATTCCGTTTCGGAATATTAAATTAACATAATAGGGATTAATATTTAAACATTTATAAAACGTGAAAAATCACGGAGATCCAAAAATATTTGTTATCCGCATACATATGTTATGTTATTAAATACTTGAGTTTTAAATTATATGAAAATGTATAAATGAGAAATTCGGAGAAAAATATGGAACACGTTTATTGCGTATTTCATTTTTTATGAACTTAATTTCCTAGGTACCTACACAATTGCCTGTTAGTACCTGTATACAGTATATATACACCATTGGTTAATGAAAAGTACCTACTGCCTTTATTATTTAAGGGTACATGTAATACCAGTTTAATTTTATAAATTATTATGTATAATTTTGTGGAAATCATTACTATTATTTAATTTTTTTTTTTTTGTAAACATAACACAATTTATTTAAGTAAAGTTATAAATAAAGAACTACAAAGAATTGTATCTGTATATATATATACATATTTTTTAGATTCGGGGTGGAGTGAGGGATCTATTAGTATTGATGTGTGTTTCATTTTAAAATATTCCTAAAAATAAATTTTATCTATAGTAGGTGCATTAAGGTGGTTTTTTTTTTTTTATATTCTACAGTGTTTTCCATAATAACTTGGGTGAACTAGAAACAAAATTATAAAAAAAAAAGAAAAAATATGTTTACGGTTTGCTGTGGCGTTACCGATTTCATTGTTTTTAATTTGTTCGCGCTATGTTTTCTACAAGAATTAAAAATGACTATGTACCATATGTCTCAAAGTCCCGTGCCACTCTGATTATCTTCATTGAAATCAATGTAATATATCTAAGTGTGGTTTTTTCAGCAGTAGTGGAGAAAATTCCAAATTAATGGAATGCTTTAAAAAAAATAAAATTTTTGGTGAAATTTATTTAACTAATTTAAACACAAAAAGGACGGATATACTTCACCCGTGGATGCAGTCACTGTTGTAACTGGGAAGTTAGGAAGGTAGGATACAGATGGGGATTTAATATATATCTGTAAGCAAAGATAAATCATTGCTAATGAAAAAACGATTCTTAGCGGAGTTCATTTGATAGTATTGCTTTGTCAACAACACAATATATGGTATATATCATATTATGTTAAAGTTATTACAACTGTGTGCGTTTCCAAGACAAATATGATTGTTTAAAAAATATTAAAATAACAAAAAATTAATAATAGAAATAATAAATAAAAATGGTTGCTAATGACAACCTTATTCTTAATTATTATTATTATTGTACAAACTGTACTTATCATAATGTAATTTCTATGGCATATAATTAGTATAGTCATATAGTTAGTATTTATATGAGGTCGTTTTTAAATTTCGTTTAAGGTGTTTCGTGGAGTGGAGTGTATGTGCCAAATGTGTGTGTTAATTACTAGACATACGTGATACGAAGTAATAAAATTTGGTTATTATTATTAAATAACGTTATAAATGACGCACATAACGTTTTAGAAAGTTGGTTTATACATATATTTTTTTTATAAACTATCATTTGAAAATTTGAGAATTTATTATTGTTTTATCGATATCATATTTCTGACAAGAAAAATGTACACTTAGTTTCGATTAATTATGTTAGTTATAATTAAATAAATAACAATAAGAACTGTGATATTAATATAATAACGTATTGATATTGAGTATGCTATTGTTTTTCAGGAGGGAAGTGGGAAGGGACGTTATGTAGAACAACAATTGATATCTGTACGTAACGAGCATACATTGCTTATGAATGAAAAACGATTCTGAGCAAAGTGTTAAGAGATAAAAAATATACAAATGCTAGGAGTCCTTAACTATATTTTTTATCTTAAGCTTATAATGTGGCCTAATATACTTTACAATAATATAAGTACTTATATGTACAATTTCTCTCTTTTTTGATTTTTTTCTATTTTATCCTTTTAAAGTCTTCAAGTTACAGATACCTAAGTTTATATTTATTTCTATATAATAAGTTTTTGAACAGTTGTTATACTTAAAACTTTTAAACGTGTTATTAATTATTATCATGAACAGCCATCTATAACTATAATACGGTTAAGTATATAGGTACGATACCATCCCTCAAACTGTTGTTAACATGCAAAACTGTCGTGCAATTATAAAATTATATTTACATTCTTACCATTTTTGTTTATATTCTTAAAATAATAACTATTTTACGAAGTTGAGAATGATTTTGAAAAATATTGATAAAAATGCCGTGGAAGCAGTGATACATCCAGGATTTTTCAATGAAGGGAGTCTATACTAAAATTTGCAATACACATAGTTACGTAGATATTAGGTAAAATTATTTGTTTTTTGTTGGTATCCTGGAGACCGATCATACCTTAAAATAAATAAAACATATCATATTAAATTTTTAATATAGTATTTCATTACCCATTCTAGTTTCTTTATGTTTTAGATATAATATAAACACGTGAATAGGTTGTGCAAGTGAATTTCAATGTTCAGTAGGTAAATTAGTACGCGCGTTTTTTTTTTGTCTATCTAGTGATCAACAAATTGATATTTGGGTAGAAATTATCATAATATATCATATATATATATATAAAAGAATGTTTGTCTATAAGTCTCTTATGCCTTCCTATATCATTCATCCGACTGCTATGAAACTTTTGGAATTCATTTAGTACACTCCCGTGAAGGTTTCTGATATAGTATGTCTATAAAATTTATCGATAGTTCCGCTATCACCCTAAAAACCGGGTTTTAGGTATTTTTGGTACGAAAATAAAATCATTTATTTTTTATGGGTTGTTGCCTCGGTAATATATGAATGCAAAAACAAATATAATTAGTTAACTAGGTTGTCATGGGAAAATTATTATTATGCCTATGATATATACAGGCAACTACGTATTTTTTGTCGTGATTGTAGAGAAAATGCTTTGTTTTAATTGCTGACGAAGAAATCAATATTGTGTACACTTCAGTTCATGGGTTATATAAGACATGCGTTAAATATATATATCTTCTTTGATTTTTTGAATACTACAACGTCGACAATTATGTTCCCTAAACGGAAATCGATTGGACGATCTATATCCGAAGCACGAATGAAAAAGGCATTACAAGCAACGGAAAGCAAGATTAAAAAAGGAATTCAATAGATAAAAAAACAAAGTGCTATTTTGATTTTTGGGGTAATTTTCAAATCTATATCCCAATCGTTGTATTTTTTTAAAATAAAGCGCAGTATATCGCGGAGAAGGTTTTAAGCTATTAAAAAAATCGATCTTATCAGTAGAAGTAGTAGACGACCTAACCTGCAGTAGTTTGGGCTTGATAAAAAAAAAAAATTATCAGATATTTTTCATTGCTTGGCAATCATATCGTTAATTTATATAAGTTTAAAAATAAAAATGAAGAATATTCGTTTTTATACATTTAAGGGCAACAACGGTTAACTGCAGTAATAAAGTGACGGAGATTGAAACAAGAAATATAGGGTGAAAGCATTTTTATTATACGTTATTTGGCATGGGCAACGCCGTGTAGATCAGCTATACTCATGTTATAAAATAGACCTGGCATGACGGTTGTTTTACAAATAAAAAAAGTAAATTAAAGCCAACATAATAATATGTGCAAAAAAAAAAAAAAAATAATGCGCGAGCTTTTCCTGAAAGAAAAACATTTTTTTTTTCTGTCCATTAGAGTTACAAAATAATTTTGTAAAAATATTGAAAATCATAGTTTCAACCACAAACAAAGCAACGGCCCAGTAGATTTGTCAAGAATACCTTAATACGAATAATCATTGTATTCACGAAACGTAATACCCGCTATTTTACTGATCCGAAGAGTATAATATGTATTTACTACGTTTAGCCTGGCAAAATTGCAAGTAGTGTTCTTATATATATTATATCTCAACTTTAAAATTTTTATTATCGTTCGTGATTTATCCATTAAAAATGTGTACGAATTTTAATTTATACCACTTATTCAGATACCTACTATGGTTGCGTATCAAGTCATGATAAGTTTTTATTCAAGTTCCTATTCAATTCTAGATAATTCACGTTTCAGCGCCATCTAGCAGCTACTTGAAGACAAGTTTGTAATTTTGTAATGCTATGTGATAAGCATGGGAACCATTGAGTAGTTCTAGCTATCTTCCATCAGAAATGTGCTAGTACCTCACTTTTTACAAATTTTAATAAGAACTATTTTTTACCGCGGCTGGCTATTGTGTGGTATAGAAGGATAGGCAACCATAGTATCTAAAACTGTGATTTATACCTTGATTGCCATATTATCGTGTTTGTATTATATTATTATTGTTTACGATCTAGTCGAACTTTGTATTAGTCGAAATATACAAACTCATAGGAAACATGATACACCTTCATAGTTAGAATAGCATACACAAATTTATAACGAATAATATTATTATTATTATTATTATTATTACTATATATTATACAGTATGCGTTCAACTAACGGGTAAAGACGCTTTTCTTTCGGATACCCCAGTATTCCCAAAACCCAAAACTTTCTAAACTTCCGAAGTTAACAACAATTCCCTAACCTCTAAGTTTCTCCTTTATATATATATATATATTATTATTTTGCGATTCCAAAAATTACAATGTCTTCCTATCGGAAACATTAAATAATATTATATTGAAATTCACCTTCGATAATAATATCAGCCATCCGATTATCCACAGCGTATACAACACTTTTTTCAATTACATAATATTGCGATCTTATTCACCGAAGTTTATTATTGTCCATCAGAGCTCGATCTTGTAATAATTATTTAATTTTAATTTGTTGAGTGGATCGGATATACCTTACGAACAGAATATCCGAGCAAAATTGTCGTTCATGTGTTCGTCCGAGAGTGGTGGATCAAACGAGGTGGAAGGAAGTGCCTTTGTTATCCATTGTTATCTTTTACCTAGGCTAATAATGGCGACGTGATAAGTAAAAAAATTAAATAGTATTAATGATATTCGTTTTGATAATTATGTCATTAATAACAGAACGAATAACTAATTTATTTTTTGTAGCCGTTTCAAATCCATTCGTGTGTACACCATAATGACGATAATTTAAGCCGTTACATTTATATTTATAATACGGCAAATGTTAGTGCATTAATAATGTATTTATAATCAGAATATCGAAACATTCATTTAGATATTAATGTTGAATAGACGATGTCGATAAAGAACTTTGTAAACTTTTTGGACCTCTGGTAAATATCCCGACAATCGTTACCATTCAAATTAAATGAATGTAATATATTCTGTGGCTCAATTATAACACACAAATTTATAATTGGAGCGAAGGAAAATATTTTTTCTGTTGTTTTCTTATTGACGTACTGTGTTTAACATTACATTGAAAAACGCTGGATCAACCTCATAAAAAAAAAAAAAAAAAAAAAAAAAAATACATAGATATATATATTTCTTAGATTGTGTAGAACACTAAAGTATATTAATCGTTACACAATATATTTTGGGATTCTCAGTTTCGCGGTGAATATAAAATGTCAAACGCGAGTAATACGTGTATCGATATCCATTCCAGTATGAGGTCTGTACTATAATATAGAAACGTCATGTACAATAATACGCTTAATACGCGCGAATAAGCATTTTACTGTACAGTATGTACTATTCCGGGACTTATCTATAATACTCAAAAATGTCAATGCAATGATATTATTATATTATCGCGTACTATAATAGCGATCGGTCTGAAACCATTTTGATGCGCTCAAACAGAATGCTCGTATTATTATATTATCGCTTATAATACCGATGTTATATCACACATTTTGATAAAACCAGATTATTATCGTTATTGTTAAAAAAAAATTTTTTTCCGAAAATGTGTTGTTTTATAATTATTTTTTTGTTAGACCCGTGGTTAAACTGTATGTCATGGAAATTATAACACTGCGTATAGCAAAACCAACAGACAATAACACACGTTAATAAAGTTAAGAATGGTGTTGTTTTAAAATATTATGTTTTCTAATCATTGTGTAAAATTACCAAAACAAAACTGAAATGCGTGCTTACTGTTGTCCTAAAAGCGACGGTATACAACATGATCATTTATATAATTTGTTTTCAGTAGATAATAATCTAAGTGTTCTTGGTTTTTGTTTTTGTTTTTTTAATGCTGCCCGATGAATCTGCTGGTACCACTTAACCTTTTAACATTTTATAATATTTTTAACATTTTTAAATATTATAATATCGTCTATGTAGGCAATGATCAATCGTGTTTTGGCCATATTTTGTATACGTTAAGCGCAGGAAAAGAAGAAATCCTGTATATAATTTTCTCCAATTAGACGACCGGAGTAGATAATATTCCTCGAAGACCAGAGTCGTTGGTGCTAACATATCGGTATGTGACTCCGATACATAGGGACGTGATTAACAAATTTTGAAATCAAAATATCAAAATGATTTATTTTGTGGATTTAAACATGAGTTTATCGTTGAATCGTCCACTCAGTAGTTTAAATTTTCAAGTATAAGGGGATTTTACCACCAATTTCCCATGCACTCCTTAGATCCGGCTCCGTTGAAGACCTAAGTTTTATATTATGTCATATAATACTCATTAGTGATATGTATAAATATTAGCGTTATGGAATGAAATGTCATGGGGTACTGAAATTTTAAATGTCGTATAAAATATGCAAAAATCAGCAATAAATCTATAGATTATATAAGTACTGCATAATCATTAATGAAAATAGTTTTTTTGGAAATTATTTTTGGAGCGCATCTTTTTTCGAAAATTCAAGTATGAATAAGTAAATCGTTTTCCTACTTCGAGATTAACTAAATAAGCCACCGTAGACGAATTTTGCTCCCTTCCCTCTAAAATGAAAAATAGCTCTGTGTCATCTCATTGCATTCTCAAAAGTACATTTACTTTGTTGTTATTTAAGTATTTTGTGTATCAAACACCAAAACCGTGGTATAAACCGTATTTTAAAATCATAAGTATTTTACTGACTGATTATTTTAAATCGCTTGTTGTGACGAAAAAGGTATCTTATTTTTTCAATTTCTTCGGATGACCTTTTTCGCTGCGACAGGAGATATTATATGTAAAACTCCGCTCAATAAAAAAAATATGAGAAGATACCAGAGAACTTGTTGAAAAAAAAAAACAAATTAACTAACATCAAATATGCTGATGCAAACCCAATTTAATTCAAAATTTGTATATAAATTATCCTTTTTTATCCGCGCAGTGTTGTATAATGTTGTAATATAAATACGGGTTTTCAGTCAACAAGTATATTAAGCTTAAAACTCAAATTAGATATTTTTTTAAAAAAAAAAGATATTATTACATTACTCGTATATATTATTATTTATTATATGTATATACTGACGGGTATTTTACCTTTTTACATGAATAATAATAATAAAACGACGTAACATTTTATTTTATTATTATTATTTTTTTTTTTACAGTTTGCAGTTTTGTGGTTCATAAACGATGTCACGAATTTGTTTCTTTTACGTGCCCTGGAGCTGACAAGGGACCCGATTCTGATGTAAGTCGTCCAATTATATTATGATTTATCTCACGCAAACATAAAATATATAACATTGTTTTTTTTTCCGTATCGACAATTTTTTGAAACACAAATTTTGTTTTACAAATATAATATTTGTATATATATATATATATATATATTTATATACATATATATATATATAAAAATGTGCAGGACAGCTACCATACGTTCGGATCGGATTTTATAGATCTCTAATAAAACAATGGGGGAAAAAAAAAAAAACAACGAGTTAATATACTAGTATTATATTATATAGTAACGAATTGATTGCATTACAGCGTATAGTAATATATTCATTGCAGATAATATTATTATTGCCGTGTCATGTTGTAATTATTTTTTTTTTTTTTTAGCGAATACCCGTATAAATATTGTTATTATTGTTGTACTGCAGTATTTTCGGTTTTTGTAACATAATATTATACATTATTATTATCGTTGTAGTACGGCGGACGGCGTAGGCAATATTAATGCACCGCCGTCGTCGGTCCAACAAAACGTATTTATTTATTTAAAATATATTTTTATTTTATGTATATTATTTTAATTGTAGCGTTCCAGCACGACGCCATATTATATTGATATAATAATTTTTTTTTTGTTCTGTGATCGTACAAATGTCTAAAAATGGCCGTTTGTTCGTTCTAAATTTATATAAAAAGACGACGATGACGCGTAGTATTTCGTACAAAAATCTAATACTGCACGACTGTCAGATTAATAAAATCCATTAAAATATAAACAAAGTTAAAAAGGTTCTAGTGTGTATCTTTTTATATCTTATAAAGCAGACCGTACTCTATTTTCACTTTCAATTTAAATTGATAACTGTTTAGTATTAAATCATTTTTAGTTTAGAGTAAAACTACAATGCCATTAACAACTATTATCTATTATAGCCATTTCTCAGTAGTTATCCTATATAAATATTTAGAATTCACTTTTTTTTTTTTTTTTTAATTTTGTCATTTATATAAACGCGAGATAGATGTTTATCACGGAAATGGAAATTGAGAAATTAGGATGAGTTTTACTATTCATGCTGAATGATTTATTCATTTTAATTAATAAAACGAAAATTGTTATAATAATAATTTTCATGATACATAATTATTTAAGTATTTACGTGGTAATTAGTTCGTGTGAATTGTATAATTTCCTGAAGAATTATACCTTCAGTATTATGTTTTAACACAGTGAAATACACATTTTATATTTTGGGTGAGCCACTACTATGTCGGGCACATAAGAGAACCGCAAGAGTATTTTATCAAAATGAAAATTATTTCAAAACAGTTACATAAATTTACTGTTGTGAGTTCTTATCAACTTGAATTTCTCGATACTAGGTTTCATCCCTATTCATTAATTTCTGTCTATGTAATAACGGGATAAATTCGTGTGTCCTCACTTTGCTTAGATTTTAAAATATTTTAACGAAGTATGCAATATCACAGAAGTTTATCTTTTACATCAAAAACATATGGTTTAATTATTGAGTTAAGTTTTAATTTTTTTTTACTTTTTTTATAGAAGTATCAGATATAATTTTATCTAGAAGACATAAGATATAAGATAATCATAATATATACTAAACCTAACCGAACCTTATTCTTTATTAAATAGGAATTATAATTTAGATAGTACTTTAATTTATAATGTTATCATATTAAAATATTATTGTGTAATACATTTCGAAATTGATTAATGAATTGAATTATGTTGATTTAAAGTTGCAGTTTAGGTGTAATTATTATAAAAGCAAAACATACGTTTAATGTTTTCTTATTTAAATTTTCGGAGAAGGGAATAATTCAGTTTAAATTGGTTGTATAGAAGTCGTTTGTTTGTTGGTTAATTGAGCATTTTTTTTTTCTAAATTAAATTTTTCTACATATTATTATAATACTTTGCATACATTGGTACCTATAATATTATTGTTAGCACGACTGCGGTACAAATATAATGCGATTTGTGTTGTGTGTTATACGCTTTATATTATTTACCAAGGACCTTCACCAGCCGGGTAAATATAATATGGAAATTTAAACGATGAAATTTCCAGTTTTAATCTTAATATTAAGTCCCTCTGAACGATTTAAGCAGTCTTTATTACACGTATACGTGAGCTGAGTAGCCTCCTGAGATCTCAAAAGGTTCGCAGAATTGGGTCATGTCTTTGGTGGCCAAAGTGCGCACATTAAAATGTTGTAAGCTCGCGGTCGTGTGGTGACCACGTAGAAGAACATCGCACGGGTATAGTCGTAAAAGGCGATCGATGACCGAGCTCAACAGATGGCAACACGCGCGCGTGCAACATATTATTATTGTATTATATCCGACCTACTATACAATATTACGTTTTTTTTACGTTTTGTTATACTTTTCATTATTGTTTCCGGATAGTATAAAGGGTGATTCTCAGAGATCTGACAAATGCAATAACTTTTGTTTTGTACAATATGTAACATTTTTTTTTCCTTGTAGTAATTTCTAGAGCTTCGTGCTATAATTCTTCTATTTATTTATTTTTTAAAACTAAAAATGAAAAACCAAATTTGTTTTTAAAAAATATGAGACGGCCATTTTGTAAATACGTTTTAAAACAACATGTCTCAGTGTTAGATAAATTATCTTTTACTTTCCACTATTTGTTTGAATCTCATGGTAATTTATATATTAGGTTTTGAGTGGGGAAAAGTGTAGTAGTTTTGTTTTCATAAGATAACATTTCGATGAAAATCGTAAAACTGAACTTCGCTCTTAATAATATTTTTCTTACAAATATAAAGTAAATAATTTATGTTTCCTATCTTTGCACATTCCCATTTATAACAGTGATACATCCGTCTCCATTTCTCTTTATTTTTTTTTTGTCTTTACTAAATAATAGTAATCGATTCAACGACTTTTACTTAAAGAATAATTTTGTCATTGATGTTTGTTCACTTCAAAAAATCGTATAAGCTTAGTGATATATCCATTAGTAAATATTCGTAACACTCATTTTTTATTTTACAATGTATTTATAAAACCGTTATTTTTGATTTTGTTAAACCAATTTTTATTTTTAGTTTAATAAAAAAATGTATAATTGAGGAATTATAGCGCAATGATTATAGTGATTATTAAAAGACAAATATAAAACATAATAATGTCGAACAGAACAAAAGTTATTTCATCTGTCAGATCTTTGTGAAACACTTTGTTCCAAATAATGATTAATAATTTTATTAAATTATACATTCGATTGTCAAGAGTTCCTTTTTACGAGATAGATGTTATTCTAGAGTTTGGACATATTAGAGACTGATAGAAAGTTATTTATTTTTCCAAAGAGCTACACAAACAATTTGTTGAAATTAAATTTCATATTAGATGATAAACACGCTACTTACACATTTTTTTTTTTTTACTCAGACGAATCTGCATGTAATTATATGATATTTGTATATCATAGATATCTTATTCTTATATAAGAGTTGATACATTTTAGGTCGCGGTCCAAAAGGGACTTCCTTAAGGAAGTCATAGCTATAGTTTAGTATAAAGGAGGTAATGTGGAACTATGTTTATTGGTTTTATAATTATAGTATAGGCCACAATATTCGAGTTTGCTAAAATTATATTGTTTGCCAATATTATAAATATCTATGGGATTACTATGATAATTCGCTTTAAAAATTTTCTAAATTAACGAAATTCTCCCGTGGGTGTTCGAGATATGTTTTTTTAAAACTTGGTTCCCTTCAAAAATAATATCCACATCAAATATTTGTACCAGACAAGTTTTAAATTGCTTTTTCAATAGAAAATTTTAACCGTAGGTATAACAATAATGCATTATATTTAAACATTTTTAAATTTAATTTAACTTTTGAATCAAATGTAGTTTTCATTGCACACGGTTCGTTTAATAAACCAATTACAGCTAACTTCTTTATTATTACAGTTACATAAATCATTTTTTAAATTTATATTTACTGTCTGAATGTACCTATTGATAAGCGTATTGGATTTATAATTCTTTTATAGGTAACTGGATTAATTTCACCAGTCTAAAGTGTAATAATTAACTTAACTCGTTATTTTGCATTTAAAATGTTTTGTTTTTATCTCAATATGACTTGTCAAAAATATTGCCCATAATTTTGCTTGGATTAGTTTTTTTTTTTTTAATGTAATCAAGCAATATAATTTTTTAAAGAGTGACATTACTATGGGGTGGTTTAAGAGAGTGACAGTTCCCCATAGGCCATATTTATGCACGTGTACTCTTTTACGCTTTAAGTGTGAGCTTATTAACCACATTTCTATTACATTTCTTTTACTTCTAAAAAAATGTTTTCAACACTGATTCTAATGAACACGTATTTAAGGAGAAGCACTATGCCAGCGATTGACTCATTGGGTTAATCACGTCAAGACATTAATAAAAATGATATAATTACCGTCGTTCTTCAAATTTCTCCCTGGGGGATGCAACTTTCAGGGTTGAGTTATGCCATGCTATTATACACATACTCGCATTATATTCTTGTTTCGTAATTAAGTTTTGATTACACATTTTCGTTTAATGTTTAACATTAAAATCTATATTTATGAAAACCCTTATCTATATTTTCCGGTGGGGTCAAACTCCCTCCCCTTTATTTAGATCGATCTTTCCAATAAAACCGTGATTAATTCCTCTTCAGTTCAAAAGCTGCTTACACCTCTGAATATATATTCGTGATAATAAAATTACCGTATTAGTAAACTGATAATTGATTTAATATCACTATATTACCAACGCAAATACAATATAAGAACGCGTTGTGAGTTTCCTTCGATAACGGGGAATTTCAAAATTTTTAGTTAAGTATCTCTATTTTCTATTGGCGTTCGTAATAAAAACATAGTTGTGTGTGAACTGTTTTCTTCTTTTTCTATATAGATATAAATGAATGTATGTTTGTTTGTCCTTTATGAAGTATTAAATCATTCATCCGATCGCTATGAAACTTTGAGAATTTGTTCCTCGTGTTGCCGGAGGAGCTATATGGCTTTTTAAATCCAGATCCTATTGAATACCATTTTATAAAATATGGTTTTAGGTATTCTTGCATAAAAAAATAATTATTTTTGTTTTTTTATAGGTTACCTTTATAACACGGACAATTTTGTTCACAGAAAAATAAAATAAAATAAATACACATCATTGTAAAACCAATAAATTCCCCTCTCCGCTCAGAATATAAAATACAAAATGAAAAACATTAAAACACGTACCGATTTTAATTACAATTTTATAAAAACGCTCGTAATGGGTCATACCGTGTATGCTTACACATTTCATACATTTTTTTCCAAACTTAATTTCGTATAGAATTTTATTTAAAATTATTACAATAATAATAGTAGACATTGAATTTAAATAAAACACGCGAACTGGTTTTTTTTTACAGTATTATAATTTGAATATTTTAAATATTAATAATAATAAGTGTTTGTGAAATATTAACGTAGAATATCTAATACGTCGGTTTTAAAATATTTCTTTTTCTTTTTAAAGTTTACGTATAAAACTTTAATGGTGCTTCTTTAAATTTAATTTTTATTCGTTTGGTTTTATTTTAAATTGAATAATTTACTCTTAGTTTTTATTTTATTACTAATCTTTATCAGTCAATATGATATATTATGTGATTTATCATTGTAGTAATTATTTATTTTACAATCGGCTTTCATATGATATATTTTTTTTTTTGATTTATTGGATTTGGTTTTTGGAACATATGCTAAAGTTATTACTTACATAAAGACATATGAGTGATACCAGCGTTTAAAAATGTTTATATCTCGTTTGAAAATTTAAAATATCGTAATGAATTAAATAGTTGTATAATGATAATATTCTGATCTGTAAGTTTGATAATAAATCAATTCGTTTTAATATTAAAACTAACAACACCGAACTTTAGAACTTACTGAACGCAATTTTTTTATATCGTGTGTGTTTATAAGATGGAGACAGCACGTGCGAGGTATCACGTCCTCATTACGAGTGAGGTAAAATATACCTAAATTTTGTACATATATATTTATAAATGTATACTAGCTGTCCCGGCCGGCGTTGCCCGGGTTAGTTTTTTTTGTTATTTCATCCGTATTATCAAGGTAACCCATGGATAAACAAAAATAAATAAATAAATAATTATATATTTGTACCATAAGTATCCCTAAGTATGCG
The DNA here is from genome assembly GCA_902439185.1 of Cinara cedri. Classification (NCBI taxonomy): domain Eukaryota; kingdom Metazoa; phylum Arthropoda; class Insecta; order Hemiptera; family Aphididae; genus Cinara; species Cinara cedri. The sequence continues at coordinate 492,743 of CABPRJ010000972.1, read as the reverse complement.
TACCTTTATTTATGCCACCCCAAGAGGTTGAATTTTCAAAAACCCTTTCTTATCGCTTGCCGACGTCATATAATAGCTATATGTCGAATTTCGGTCCAACCCGTCCTGTAGTTTGAGCTGTGCGTTGATAGGTCAATCAGTCAGTTTTTCCTTACATATTATATAGTTTTATGTGATTATACACGTTGAGGTTAAAACATATAAATAGTGTTAAATAGCTTATTTACGTAAATACCAAAACACAAATTAGATTTTTGTTTTTAACTCTGCTACAGATATAATTTTGACGTATCTTAATAGATTTCATAGCCATCAACATAATATTATATTTGACTGAAATTCAAAAATCAAACAGAACAACATTACGTTGTATAGGTCAGGTTAGGTTAAGTAATGATAAGTATAAATATCCGCGTCTTTTTTTTCAAAGAAAATTTTTGAATTTAAGTTGTTATACGGCAGTCTTAAATTTATTCTATTCGTTGGAATGAAATACATTTGTATTTTGCATTTAGTTTAAGTGAATAGAGGCAATGTATAATTATACATTTCTGACCGGTTATATCGATAAATAAGGTACTACGAATTGAAAAAAAAAAACCTTTATAAATAAAATAATTTGTTGTAATAATTGTCATTTATATTGTATTATATTTTCATATACTTTTTTTATACAAAGATAAATTTGTATTTCAATATAAATAATACTTATTATATTTGTATACGTCAAATAATCGCTAAACTTTTAACTTCTCCTTTGAACTTAAATATTATATATAAGTATATTCAAAATAAAAATAAAATCATCGACGATTAATGTTGACATTTTAATTTTTTATTATTTTGAATAACATTTTTTTTGTATTATACTTTAACTTATATTTAACCACTATAAATAATTCATTATTTTGTTATTGTAAGGAATTATTTAAAGGCTTTTGAGTTTTGATTAACTAAATGCAAATATAATCTCTGTGAGACGATATAAATCTACACATTTTATTTTTTTTAAATAAATATTTTATTAATATATATCTTGTATTCGCCATTACATGTCAATACAATATTGTTTATTTTAATAATTTCAAACCGTTTTGATAAAAAAGTCTTTTAAATTCTAGTTATATTATGTATAGTGATATAAATAGTGTTTTTTTTTTTCAGAATGATGCGTATATCATTTGTATGTAAATATATGTTGTTCTTATACTAGTTTTTATTTTGAATAACTTCCAAATTGGCTTGTTTTAAAAAATAACATAAAATGTATGAAATTTAATTTTGTATCAGCCATAGCCGTGTAGTAATATTCTTTTACAGTCTGTAGTGATTATAAATTGCTGTTTTTTAATATGTTTAGTAAAAAACGGTATAAAAACGAAGGAGTTTCAAAATTAGTACACACAGCTCTCTTTAAAGAAGGTTTTATATTCAAAGTTAACGTGGAAAAAAGTAACTTTTGTTAGAAGATTATATGTATATATTATATATTAATATATTGTAATGCTTATAACATAACGTCGAATTTTATAATCTTTTGTCATACTAGGAAAAAAATAAAAATGTTAAGCTAAACTTTCTACAGTCACGCCAAGCGCTGAGCTCAAGTAACAATATTGTTGTTAATTATTTCCGAATTAAAATAAATTATATTTTTATGTCTCGTAAAGCAATTTCTATTATTTCGAATATATCTAATACGTATTATCCTAAGGTAATGGAAATAAAATGAACTGTTTATATAAATATATCACAATTCCGTTTTATTTAGAGATTAATAATATTAAAAAAAAAAATACGTGAATTAATTTTAACTTTATTAAACCGTCATAATTGAATGTCATTATGTAGCGTTAAACAGGTCCTTTATAATCAAAAGCCAAAAGTTAATCAAACCGTGTTATTAATGCGATGAGCGCCGCATCAGATGGTTTTTCGACATGATTATTATATTTTTCCGTGAGACTCAATATTGAACGCCATCATCACAAAGTTTTATGATACGAAATAGGTAGGGGGAATAGAAGATTCTACTGACGGAGCCCTGCTACTCACGATTGTTTTTTAGTATTTGTAGCAAAGAAATAAGTTATTTGATTTTTTGTTGTACATTTTTTTAAAACTCTAAATCATTCGAATAGTTTTTTTCCCAAAATTATTATAAGTAGCTCACGACCATAACCTTTTTGCGCTTCTGTCAATGGTAAGGGAGGTCAACTTCATGGCGTTAAACGTGTTTAAATTGTACAATTTACTCCTTTGAACTTTTTAAAACCACAAACATAAATAAATCATAAATGTTACGTTTCATTGATTTGTATAATGAATTATTTACGATTATTCTATGTATAAATATGATTTAAATTTCAGTCTTTAAATATCGGATTTTTTTTATCGAATCATGCGGGATTGTCTTATTCACATTATTTGTATAAAGTGGTGATCTCGTATAATTTATATAAATAATATATATTTCCGATTTAAAAATAGCATGTATGTTGTATATCTAGTGGTTATTTTCCAAAATAGTGATGCTGGACTTAACATATTTGTTTACGGTTTGCCGGTAGAATCTGGCCGGTGTAATTTCGTATACACAATGTTCACCATTTTTTAATTCGCCATAAAAGTCCGACGATAATGATTTTTGATTGGATTATATCGCTTTTTTTATCATTTCGAGAAGTTATATTGATTAATTTCAAAATTGTATTATGTTTAGTCAGTTTAAATCAACATTTAATATTATATTATTTTGTATGCAAATATTGTGTTCTACTTATTTATATTGTTTTAATAATTTGTGTGACGTGCCTGGTAATGCAATTTGGGGATTTAATGCAGTGAATATTAGTAACTCCCGTTGAAGTTAAAAATTTAATTAACAAAATTGATTTTTAATAATACAAAGTTTTGTTAAACTAACTAAACAATTTCTAAAATAATTATAATTTAATTTATTTGTTGGTTTTTCCCGTTTTTTTTTTTTTTATTTATTTTTTTTTTTTTACATATCTTACACATTTTGTTTTCAACAATTGTTTGGTATTAACCCATTAAATGTCAAATTTAGTTTATGATTAACATAATTTGCCCCTCAATATTCGAACACAATAAGTATAGGTATTGGATTACAAAATATTTTAAAATAAATACGTTTTGTTGGAAAATTATAATAAATTATGGTATTGGTCATTATAATTATATTAATATTGACACTATAGAATAATGAATCCCAAATTTTGTTACTATTATTATTTTTTAAATGAGAGCATAGACTTATTACTCTTTTTATAATTCATTATTTTTTATGTTAGAACGAAAAAGTGTAAATGTTTAAATCTTTGCACATAATAGTAGTTTTGTAGCGGCGTATGTTGATTAAATAGGTACTTCAACATAATTAATTTAGTATTATTTTTTTTTTCCGTATTTATATATATATATATATTTATTGACTGCAGTTTCATAAGTATATATTTGCATTTTAGGAATATATCGTATCGTCGCCCGAAAAAAAACATTTATATATGTATATTTTTATGTATGTATATATTTATTCTTTTTTTTTTTTTAAATCTAATTATTTAATTAAATTATACGGTATTCCATGTAAAACTGTACAGTTTTAATCGATCGGTGATTTGTTGAAATTTTGTTACTTTAGAATTTAAATTGTATTTTAGATAAATTACATGTTTTACTATACTATTAATCGTCTCGTTGATTTTCAATTTTTTTTTTTGTTTGTACGTTTCATAAATCATCTAATTAGAATTTTCGTACTGGACTTGTAATATTTTATAATAACTATACATACAATTATATTTTAGAAACAGTATATCGAATTTTTCTTACGTGTTTTACACATTTTATATTCAGAGCGCAGCGAGAGATTCGTTAGTTTTTCTATGATTTTTGATTTTATTTCATTTTTATGTGTCCATATATTTATTTTCCACAGGAAATCTTAATCCGATTATTACGTGTAGCATCTAAACTAAAAGCAAATTTTCATTGAGATAGTTATTTTTCGGTTTCTCTCATAATTTTCTTAATAATTGAAAAAATATTATGTGTACAAAATGTGGCAAAATGTACGCAATATCGGTTGAAGTTATTTTCGTATTTTTTTTTTATATAATTAGGTTTAAAATAATTATAGATATCTAAAATTGTCAACACGATGATGAAAAATAGTTCAAATCAAATTTCATTTCTCACAAATATAATAATAATATTATGTAGAATTTGAATTCTAAAGAAACGAAATATCAAGAATACAAAAATAGTTTATTGGAAAATTTAGCGTACCGCGTTAAATGTATAGTTATATAATTAAAATCGATAAGTTCACACACATTCGTTCTTGGGTAGGTATATAAATATTTTTAATCAAATTCACCATATATTGTCGTATAATTGTAGATCAGTATACAATCTGATCTACTTTTATCTAAATATTAGATTATATTACAATTATATGATAATATAGTTACTACTAGTTACTAGCAGTTACTACTATATTTAATAATATTAGTATTATACAGTACGTTTACGCTAGAGGTACCACTAAATATTTCAGTTGGATGACCTAGTATTGAAATGGAATTTTCGGGGAGGTTTAATAATTTGAGAGAAGATCAAATAAACGCTGCCACAACAAGAGAATTTTTAAACCATTTGGAATCATGTGTGAAACACCAAGGCGGAAACTTTCGACAATTTATTTGATAAAGCTATAGTTTCAAATAAATAAATCTTAATTTAAAATTCACAGTGTACATGTACATTTTTATAATTTTCATTACCTTTAATTTATTTCGGAAGTATAGATGAAAAAATGAGACTAAATTACGGAAACAAAAAAGTGTTTATTTGTTTCGTATGTCTATCTACAAACAGATAATTTAAAAATATCGGAGATATCGTTTCCATTTTAGAGTATATGTTGAAAATAATAAAAATTTCGTCAATAACAGATTATTCGTTGATATTAAATTTCAACATACTATAATTTTGCCAATTTTGTTATTAGAAAAATTATTAAAAAAAAAATACTAGATGTGAATCTGTAGAAATAAATGGTGTTGTTATTTAAAAAAAAGTAAGTTTTATTGCGTATGCGCGTATCAAAATAGTTAGAAATTTGAAATTTACCTGAAAATGTGTGTTTGGATATGCCTGATTATTCCACGAAAATTCCATTTCAATACTAGATTATCCAACTAAAATATTTAGTGGTACCTCTTAGCGCGAACTGTATGTTATCACATATAGGCAGTGTTTAAAAAATTACGCTAAGTCGAAAACCCAGCTATTTATTATTATTAATATTATAAGGCATGCATTACAAAATAGCTCAGTGATAACTTTTATCGATACGAATAAATTGTTAAGACACCGGGACTTGAGATTAAATAATATTTTAGTTTATCGACGTACCTAACAAAATGTACAGTGAAAATATTTCTCTTCCGGCAAACATATAGTATCTTGTATGTTTGCACAGATGATAGCCGCAGGATTTGATGTTTTTTTTTTTAAACCGTTCTGGTGTATTTTCTTTTATTCTTTATCTTCTTCTTCTTCTTTTTCTTTTTCTTCTTCTTCTTCATCTTTTTCGATTTATTTGTTTTTTTTTTTTTAGTTTTATATAACATGATATTTTCTCTGGCTAGTCTTCCAGGACCAAGCACAGGTTCAAAGTGCATTCCTACGCTAGTCCGGCATTTTGCGACCATTGTGGCTCATTATTGTACGGTGTCATACATCAGGGAATGAAATGCGAAGGTCAGCAAATCCGAATCATAAATTTTACTATCATTTATGTTTTTATTAATACCTACTTTTTTATTTATTACTATTATTTTTTTAATTTCTTCGTTAAAAAAAAACCATCAATATTCATAATATATGTGTTTGTATTTTTATTATTTTTTTGATTTTTTCTCAATTCTATTTATAATTATTATTATACCTGAATGCCTGCCTGTGTTCTCTATACATATATATTTATATATATGTATACATTAATTTTTTTTTTTTATTATTTTTAACTATATACATACATAAATTATTATTGAGCATTTATTTTTTTGAAACATTTATATTATTATACATAGACTTGCCATAATATTTAAAATCACTATATTTTTATATATACATACTACATTATACTCTTCTTAATATTATAAAGCTTGCACGAGATTTTGCGAAAATAATAATAATCGCGACGCATATTAACTAAAAACGATGTGGTGAGCTGTGTATAGAGTGAGACCAGTATAACCCACTATCTTTTCTGCGCAACCGACAGAAACTATTCAGCTCTAATTAACTACTAATACATTTTGTATAGTTTTTGCGTATGAATACGTGTTATATACATATAAATGTACGGTAGACACCGTTTATAATGACACCGGTTGTAGTGACGTGTAAGGTATAATTAAGGGTTAAACTGAAGGTCCCGGCAAAACTCCTTATATTGTATGTACTAATTTGCGTCGTCGTTTTTGACGTTTGTATACAGACGTTATGACGGTTATTTTTGATTATATTGGAAAAATCGGTTATCTATAATGACTGTGTTAAACTTTTATCAAATGTTACATAACAACTGATAATACTAAATGTATTGTTGTGTGACTTTTTTATTTCATTATTTTTCTGTAAGTATCGAAATCAAGATTTAGTGATAAAAATATGGCACATTGATTGTTATATAATATTATTATGTTCGTATAAATACTTAATATGTATTAACATAATTAAGTTTTTATATTTGATTTTATTATTTTGTTTATAATGACAATCGGTTATTGTGACTAATTTAAACTAGTCTCTTGAAAGTCATAAACCATTATAAACGGTGTCTACTGTACTTGTAATGGTGTTTTGGGGGAAGTTTACTTGGCCTTGTTTCGGATCATCTTTACGAGGATAATAACATCGCCACGGTTGTTAGCCGTAGAGATCCGAATACTTAACCGAGTATACATATATATGTATTGTAGGAGTATACCTATTATTATAAAACTTAGCGCAAAAATCACCTTTTTTATTTATACCGTAATATAAGAGATCGAATCGCGTAAATTATTACGTTTAAGTAAAATAGTGTTTGAAAAATGACTTTTTAATAAGTAATGCATATCCATTATCAATCATCATTCATTATTTTCTTAATAAATACATTCCTAGTGTTTTCCATAAAAAAAATTCCACATGTATTGCATTATAATTTTATTTGGAATTCTATCATTTGCATTCGCCATTTCATAGAAATAAATGTGTAATGGTAATTAAATTCAATGAATGTATTCTTTCCAAATAATAATAAATAAAGTAATACCATTCGCTTGGTTTTTCATATTATTATTTGTAATTTTAAACGAGAGTGGACACTTTTAATATAATATAATATTATGCTATCTTAAATATAAAATAAAATGTTAGTTCGTATTATGTTCGTTATGATATAAGTTAAACACGCTGCAGGTATACAAAACGACTACATAGCCGACTCTAATAAGTAAATCTAAAACTCAATGTATATTATACCACTATCAAAATAAAATTTGTTATCTATTAGCCTGGGGAATATTTGTTTATTTCATGAATAGTATCATGCGATAAAATATACGTGATAATCTATGAAAAATACTTGAAATTAATCGAAAATTGTTTCTATAATATAGATATATCTTTGGTCTGGAATGAGAATAGCCCAAGTCGATTTGACAAAAAAAAAAACAAATGAAGAGTATACAAATTACAAACAAATGGGAAAAATCACAGAAATACGGGGAAAAATCCATAAGAAAATTATAAAAAAAAAAAAAAATTGACTTGAGCTCTTATTTCTTGGGACCGAAGGTATAATGCGGATATCATACATAATTAATAGATACATTACTGTGTTAGTTGATGTAGATCACTACAAGATTCGCTCGCTGATCAGCTTTTGGCTGCGTTAACTACACGCATATACCTATCGTTAGTCGTTTTATATATCTACGGCGAGACTTAATATTAATTATCGCTTCTAATTATGTATAGGTACTATAATGATTTTATCCAAAGGGATGGATTTAATTTAATTTGCTACTATTACTCATAGGTACCATATATATATATATATATTTATGAATCTCAGTATATTTTTTAAAGGTCGTTTTTCCTCATTTTATATATTATACAACGTTTTGAACGCCGTGCATTTAATTATTCCGCTATATATCTAGATATATATAGTATATTTGAATCAATTATAGAAGTAGATTGGTAAAAAAAACACGCTTGTTTGACGAGTTAAGTAATACGTGTAGATATATATATATAATACATCAAATACGATGTATTTTTTTGTGTTGAATGGATCGATACATATATATATTATAGTAGATTAAAGTGATACGCGTGTCATCGATTTTCGATAAATAGTTTATTAAACATGTATCGCGTGTGTGTGGGTATCACTCCCACGCTCGATACTTGATAAAAACCATCCAATGTTTAGAGAATTTAAATTTAAACAATGTATAACATTAGCAGCTTATATTATAGTCTATGACCTCATTTAAATGTTTTTTTTTTTTCAAATATGTAAATATATATACATATTCATATTTACGTTTATTATTTTTTTTATTTTCTACGAGGAAGAGTACTTAATTAATTATTTATATTACACCTATATCGATTGTTACACTTGTGGGAGAAATATTATCGACGTGCTTCATAAAATATATACACAATGTTTTCTTTTTATAAAACAAAACGAGTACATTCATGAAACTAATCGATGATAGACGATGTTTAAATACATAAATAATGTACTTACGTGTTTGATTTCACATTATTCGGATTTTTGTAATTGTTATAATAAACACGTCCATTAAACTAATAAATTCGATTTTTACAATGCCATTAATCTTAAAAAAAACTTTTTTTTTTTTTTAAACAAGATTGTCCGAATTTTCTACGATGCGTGGTTTGTTTTTGTTTTTAAGGAACATCTTAGGGTGTTCAATTGAATAATTCATTTTTACGGTCTTATTATTTATCATGATTTACAGTACATTTTATGTAGGTAGGTACGCAAATTAAATACGTTTTTATTTCGTCCATTCTTAAGTTTTTAACTATCTCTTTTTAAATACATATTTAAACGCACGCATAAAAATACATCTCCATTTAAACAGATAGCATTGTGCGTAGATATTTTTAAATGAAACTTATTCCGTTTGAAAATAAGAAATTTAATTTAGATGGGTGTCAAACATTGATTAAATTAATACGGTAATAAGTTATTTTTAAGTATAATAGAATGTTCATAGTTGCCCCATTTAAAAATCACGGTTTCTCGTGTGGAGGATTTTTTATGTTTATTTTTTATTTTTCTTGTCGTGCTCTGCTCGTATAAAAATAACATTTTGAGAATTTGATTTTTTTCAAACTATAATATAGTAGCGCAAATAAGCCTAGACAAATATTAGAAAGAAAGCGATCTGTGCTCATAAATTGGATAATAATTAATTCACAAAATATAACCCTCGTAAAACGTAATATTTCACGGAAAGTCATAAATATCAGAATAAGTTTTACTTTAAATTTTATTTACTCAACATCGTGAGAAGAGCAGCTTTATGTTGTGTATGAGAACTTAAATAAAAATTTGTTATGGATTTAATTACTTTAATAAAACATATTAACCATGCTCAGAAATGAGCATTACTTTTTAGTATAAAAAATATAACTGATATTTTTATCGAAAAGTCGGCCATACATATGTTAAAGATTAAAACGTTTAGTACGTTTTCAAATTTTTGATCATAACATTTGTATATTACCTAATGTCTTCAAAAATTTTGAATTCCTTTGGAGTTATTGTTATAGTATTTAATTTCAATGAAATTGAATGAGGAATAAATGGAATATAATGGAGTAGGTTTTTTTTAGATGTGTACAGTTTTTTCAGTCATAAAATGAATAAATAAATATAAGGGGATATAAAAAAACTCAAGTTATTATTTTACTTTACATACATTTCAAGTACACTTCCTCTTAAAAAAATTACAATTGTTTTAGTAGAACATCATATTATTGTACAGTAGTTTTACATTAAATTTGTTATACGTTTTTTTTTTTTGTTTGTTTTATACTTTTATTACGATTATTATTTTTTAATTAATATTGTTTGTACCCTCGTTTTGTTTATTACTTATATGTGGTCATCCTAACGTATGGCACGTTATTCTGTTTTTGCTATTTTTTTTTTCGATTGGTGCATACCATTTTTTTTTTTTTTTTTTTTTTTTTTTTTATGAGATAATAAGTTAGGTTTGGAAATCATTTACCAAAAAAAAAAAAAAAAAAAAAAAAAACAGAAAAAAGTAAAAAAAAAAAAAAACGAACAAATTTAATTGACTATAATATATTTAACACGATACGTCCTTTAAAATCGTTCAAATATTCTGTTGTCCTGATGTACTATATCTAGGCCGAAACGGCGAAACATCAATGGGAACTTCATACGTATATCACACCTTCTTTTTGCGACCATTGTGGATCTATGTTGCATGGCATTACCCACCAGGGTCTCAAGTGTACAGGTTAGAAAAACTAAGCCAATTAAAAAATAATAATAATAATAATAATAATAATAATAATAAAAAAACCATGCTATTTAATTAAATACATATTATAATTAAATTAAATTAGATTACAATATTATTACCTCATAAGTTTAATTTATATTAAAAAGATATAGTTATTTTTTTTCGTTTTTGTTTTTGCTTTATCATATATATTATATTATATTATAGTACCAATCTACATAAATAATAGGCGTATACAGGATTTCTTCGCGGGGTGTGCAGAACAGTTATAACCTGGGTAACTCTCCTTTGACATATAATATAGTATAATATACCGATATATTGATTGTGTATACTATTTTAGTATCATATGGTTATTATTTATTAGTATGTATAATCGAGTAAGATAAAATTGGAGTATATATAAAACTCGATGCGTAATTTGTATATATTATGTTACTTTGACGATGAAAAGAAAAACACTAAAAACATTTTTCTTATTTATCGTTTTAATAGTGATTTGTTTCTGATCAATTAAGATTGATCATATGTTTTGAGGAAATTTCGCTAATTTTAAAATAAACCCAAAAAGTTTAAATTTAATTCAATATGACCAAGAGTCCTAAACACGAATAAAATATTTATCACTTAACACATTATTTGTAATCGTCGATTCTCATTTAAAGCAAGTTGAATATCTATTTGATTACACTGTTGTGTAAAGCGTGTCAGTTTGAAGTGTACTCGCTAGGCCATTTTCTCGAAATCTAGTATTTAATTTCCAAAAATTTGATTTGAAAACTTATACAAATACACTTCAAGCACAAAAAGAGTTTTAAGCAACAATGGAATTCGTAAGGTACAAAATGTTATCTAGAAAAATGAAAATAAGAGTGTACGTAGCTATTATAAGAATAACTTTTACTAGGGTTGCAAAACTTGGACGACCTCCAAAGAAACTGAGAGAAGGTTAAGAACACGCGAGAACAAAATCTGACGAAAAATATGTTGAACGATCATCGATAAAACATTGGGAAACTGGAAAAAGAGATACAATAAAGATCTGTGCGATATATTGGAATTGTACCGATAGTAATAGCTATTAAAGGCCGTTAAGAGCTAAATGATTCAATGTTTAGGCGATATAGTGAGAACAGGTAAAGACGGGACAGTTGGGGCAGCTATAAAGTGGACATCGAAATGATGAAGACTTAGAAAAAAACTCAGGAATAGAAAGATTGGCGTACTGGGTTGTACAGGCTTGGAGGTGAAATCTGATGAAAGACAGTTCAAGATAGAGGCGGGTGGCGAAATACAGTAATAGCGACCAAATTTTTTAGAGAGTATTCATACCATTAGAAAAATAGGATAAAAATGTATATAAAAGAAAAACTGACGGGGCTATACGGGACTCAGGGAACTGATGATGCTCTAAACTCAAGTGTTTCAAGAATTTTTCGCCCATGTGCTGCAGCACAGCTGCACACCCCGCACAGCCCGTGCGCACGACTACGCCAAGATATCTATCTACCAACCTACCTGTCTAAAAAAATTTATTTCACACGATTATAATTATTTAGTACTTATCTATATTTAATAATATAATACGTATATAACACGATTATAGAATTGTTATTTTTGACTTTTCCACTTTATTGAAACTTCGTATATATTATACATCGTCGTCATTATTATTAACACTCACACTTCTCTGACTATAATAAAATAGTATTTTCAGATATTATATCTGATAATAATATGTAGCGCTGTAATAATATAGATACAAATTTAGGCTCTTCGATTTCGATACACCTACCTATACACTACCGATTGATCTTAAGCTTTGGACACTCACTCTAGTGTAAATTAACATTATTATTATTAATACCGCTACTATACACGTATCTATCGAATTTTTGATTTTTTTTTTTTTACTATTCAGAATTTTTAAAATTTACTTAACACTATCGTATCTTCGCATGCCAATTCGTTTTTATTTTCCTACTAATCTTTCACGCATGATTTTTTTAATATTACCCATACTATTATCTTAATATTTACTAAAACGTTCTTATAGCTTTTGTATCGTAATAATTCTTGACACGATTTATTTATTTTCTTCATTATTTATCATTTATTTATTTATTTTATTAATACCTAATATGATATTATTGAATTTTAATCGATTATTTTTATATGTTGTATGTATGTGTATGTGTATATATATTTATATATATGTACGTAAAATAATTTAGCGTGTGACATGAATGTGCACAAGCGGTGTCAGGAGAGCGTTCCGAATCTATGCGGTTGCGATCACACGGAACGTCGAGGACGTATAGAAGTGAAAGTCACGTGCCACGGAACGAAACTTATCATAGAAAGTAAGTCTAAATGTTATACTATAATTTAAATTTAACGTGATATTTAATAATATCATCACGCGTGGGCATATGATATATTTAATGAGATTAAGTTCAATTATAACATGGACTATGGACATATTATACCCTAATTTCATAATTTCGTCATAAAATGACAATTTAATTAAATCCCCCGAATCAGTTGGTTTTTAGACTGTCCATCGTTTTTGTCACGGTGCGAGAGAATGACAAGTTAAGAAATAACTACGATTATCGTGATAATGACATACGCACTATATAATAGTTATCACACAAGTAAATTGTCAGTATATGTGAAGTATACGTATAAGTATATGCGTGTATACACAGGGTGATTCACTAAGCGTGCTCACTCAATTTTTTTTTTTCGGTAAAATTTTGCATCAATTCAAATTCTGATTTATGGAATTTTTAAGTGTATTTAAAGCCGATAGTTTTGAATACTCAGATTTTTCATAACATTTGACATGTGGTGATATCAAATTTGGTTTTTTTTTTAAATGAGAACATATATTGAAAATTCCATAGACGGAGTATTATTTTAAATAAATTTAAGTGTCAAAAAGTTTTTTTTTCGTTAGCCTGTTAACGAGATATTCTACTTTTAAGTTTAGGTAGGAGGAGATTAGTTGAGTATCATTTGTGTAGCGACAAGGCGCGTGGCGTTTTTTTAGTGCTCCACTACTCTCCTCCCACCTATATTTAAAAGTGGAATATCTCGGTAACAAGTTGACGGAAATCAAAAATGTTGAAACTTAAATTTATTTAAAGTAAGTTATTTATGGCATTTTGAGTATAGCAGGTTCTCATTTGAAAAACCAAAATTGGTATCACCACAGGATACTCTTTAAATGTTGAGAAAAATTGGCTTTACTTAAATTTAAAAATTTCAAAAATTTCAATTTAAAAATATGCAAAATTTAACCAGAAAAATTGGATGAGCACGATTATTGAATCACCGTGTATCAAGTGCGTATCAAGTTGTCCTCGTGGACTGGTGGACTCAATTCGGTAGACACTTTATCATAGATCAATGGGCAACCATATAGTTTCTATACAACCGTGGTTATCGGTAAACAGTTTGTGGCATTGTTTACTATAATTGGTTAAAATATCGCCAAAACCATTTGTTTGCTTTATAGAGTACCCGTTTTACAACCAGTAAAACCAAAGACAGTAAACTAAGTTTATCATTATTTACCGATTCCGGTAACTCAGTTGTTGAACAATCACAGTAAACAATCGCCAGATCAGTTTGTTTGATAAACTATATAATAACCAGATTGCTCAGAACTGCGTCGCCAAACTCACGTCTATTATTGTTATACATTCATACCTAATAATTATTATCGAAAATATTTATCCGTGTATAAAATATGCGTTTATTACTATAAAATCATGCTGAAATTAAAAGGCAGATTAAGATAGATCCCTCTCCCCTGAGCCATTGAATATCTTGTGAATTTGTAGAAGAAAGAAAATCCGATTTTGTGTATCTATATATATTAGAGTGCCCGTTATTTTTGAAGATAATAATTTTAAGGATTACTAGTTGGAAATTTGTTCCAATACATTCAAAAATAATGTCCTTTTTAGCTCGATTGGATCTAATTAACAGGGCGGGACCCAAGTTCAATGTTTTATGAAATAGTGACATTGTCTTTTTTTGGCATATACTTCCTTATATCTTCCATATATTATTTTAATAATGACTAAAATTTAAATAGAATCTTTACTGTAGAACTGATTATTTCCTAAGTAAGTTGTCTCTGTATTTTCTTAATTTAACCCTTCTTCCAATAAAAATTGAGAAAACTATATCATTTCTCATAATTTATGAAAATGTCTATAATTTTAATATTTATTTTATAACAAATTATGTATGATTATGTATGAATTAAATATGATCTTCAAGCCATATTTTGTCGCCTTTAGATATTTAGACCCGTAATCTTTGATAGTCTGAAATAATATAATTAATATAATGAATTAATTAATTAGGCTGGTGAATATTTTGATAAGAGATACATTTAAAAATGGCTAAATTGTATGGTTGCTTCGGGAATTGCTTTTGGTTTTCATCTCGTGTAATATTTGTATCAAAGCCTTCGATTCATTTTATGTTTTTCTGAGCAGAGTTGTTGACAACCTTTAACTAGCCAATGACTTGTTTTCTCTATCTATATTCAATGGAATTTGCCCACTCAGATGGGTGAAAATGGCAAAAACAGTATCTATTCAATAACGTTGGAATATATTTTTGATTTTGGGTCAGTTTACTGTACTAATATTAGAACTTTTTAAAAATCTGAAACTTGGTCGATTTTTAATGGAAATTTGTTTATTTGGTTTTCATTATCATTATTTTCATCGCTAGTTGTTAAAATTGCTTGTGTCATTTTAATTTTTGTGTTTTCAGTTGCAGTTTCGTTAAATAATTACAATTTTACTCAATCGTCAGTTAAATTGTATAAATTACTTTATCGACTCCTTTATATTCATGTAATTCTCGCAAGAACTTAATATCAATTAATGGAGCAGATATTGGTTTTGACGCATAAATCCAATATTTAATGTAGCATTTTACAATAAAACACGTTACTTGGATAAGTGATTTTCTTCGAATTTCGTTAAGTTAAATTCTGTTTAAAATATATACATTTTTAATGAATATATATTTTTAATTAAATATATACAATATATATATACACTTCTATAATTAAATCTTGTTATTTGTTTGAAAAACTTAAATGGAGGAGCAAGGTTATAATTAAATAAAATCGTTCACTCTTATATATTATGCATGTATCCCCACACCAATATAATAAACGCCTTAATACCAAAAGTGCCTACGTGAAAATACGTATTATTATTTTATTAATGTTTTCAACGTTTTATATAAATATATAAAAAAATGTATGGAATATAATCGTACGTATATTTCGTATTCATATTTCATAATATTTGGTATATCTATACACGATTCGCATAAAAAACACCCGTACATCTTGTGGCCGCAGTTATTTAGTTTTGAATTATTTTGTTATTTCCGCGTTGCTTTACCATTTACATGAAAAATAATAGGTTAACTGTTTGCAGTCGCATTTGTTTTCAATTATATATATTATTATAATACACGCAAATACGTTTACAAAATATGAGTTATTTACATCGAGTGTCTGGAAATTTTAAGTGAGAAAGGTATTGTAAATAATAATCACCATTCATGAATAAATTATAGAATATTATTCTGTTATAAATGTATAACTAACCCGACAGTGAGAATTTGAAAAGCCGGATCCAAAAATAGCAAATTTTTATTCGATAATTCAAGCTTTTTTCCTTTACTTGACGGAAATATGTAATTTCAAAATTAAATTACTAAATTAATACTCTTAGGTGTTTTATTTTAAAGCCAATGTGGGTAGGGGATATAATCCCTTGCTTTCTAACCTTTGCACACGACACTGCATCTACAACCAACCTGCTGCAGTAAAATCTATTTTTTATGTATTTTTTTTGTAAATAAATCGTTATTTCCTAGCAAATAATAATAAATAAATACTTCTTAGCAAAAGTTAATGCGTAACAACCTAGTAATACGGTTTCAATAAATATTCCGCGGGTCTTTTGAAAATAATATTTCATAATATTTTTATCTTGCAATATCATATCTATCGAAATGTGCAGGATTTTCGAGAGGTTACCTGCAATAATAATATATCCTGTCATTCAGTGAAGTCGGTTTTGCAATAAATTACGAATTTACCGTGCGCATAAACTAAATCGCGCGTGTTTCGTGGAAAGTTTAATTATAGAAGTCTGAATTCGACGATACGAGAACTATGTTTTTAATTTCATTCGTAACGACAACAAGTGTTTGTTTCGTCTAAAATTTACATTTTGTAATTGCATGCGAATACATGCGACGTCTCGTGTAAAGTGACATAAAATAAGGTTTATTAATTTCACATTTCACTCGAAATATCGTTATTTGAACGTAAAAATAAAAACCGACAAAATAAATTTGATCGAAAATAGTAATTTCGATTGTATGATCAATGACATCGATTTTATATTTTTTTTTTCTTATTTTCTAGTAAAATTATCGTCATCGTGATAGCTACTTATTTTGTTTATGTCAGCTATATACTAGGCGATTCTTTTATCGTTAAATACTCATTATTTTAAAAACTAATTTAATTAATAAAACAAAAAAAGTTTTGAAAAACTTAAAAAACAAGTAGTTCTAAAACGTTACATTATCATTAATTTTTATCTCTTTTATTTTTGGGGGTGAAACCAACCACTATCTACTTTTTATTTTTAAATGTCAATATCTTTTTAAGTTTTGTTCTAGTTTTGTTCAGTCATTAACGTTATACTACACTGGAAATAAAAAAAAATGACTTCTATTCTCAGCGACTAGATCTAATATCCAACAAAATAAATTTCTCGTCATTTATAAATTGGAGTAAGTTTTCTCTTCTAAAAATTTTTTATAGACAATACATTGATTTAATTGAAAAATATGAGGTTTTTTTTCAGAAATTAAAGTTTCTACGAATGGTATTGATGAATTAAAAAAAAAAAATATATTAAAATAATTCATTTTTTACATTTCCTACGTTTTTCTTAAGTTTTTTTTGGTTTTTTCCAATTATTGCAAAAACCACTTTGAAAAATCAAAAAATTATTTCTTTAAAGTACCAAGTAGATAAAAATTGTTTTGAGAAAATATATCGGAGTAAAATTTTTAATTGAACATTTTTACCACAGTATATATATATATAAAAAAAAATATAGATCCCTCTTTCCGCTTCAAATCTAAAAAACTACTGCGAACCGTTGAATAGTGTTGTGGATATTATTTTCTGTGTAATTGAAAAATAAATAAATTGTCAATAAAAAAACTAAATAATAATTATAGTTATATCCCTTTTTTCTATTATTGGGTTTTTTTTTAGGGAAAAAGGTGACATTATTTATAATTATTTTTTTCGATTTCGGGGACACTTTGAAAAAAAATTGAAGAATAAACCTAATAATACTTTCCTCAGAATAATTACTGTTGATGATTTTCTTTTATTGGTACCTCTCATCAATTTTTCATTTTTTTTTTAAAACACTTACGAAAACGTTCGAGAAACCCATGTATTATACCATATATTACTTGTTTAAAATACTCGCCTCTTTATTTTAGTAACCTTATGTTTTTTTACGAACTATATCATCTAAATTTAATTATTTTCATATTGCGCGAAAGAAAAAAAAACTACTCAGGACGTTGTAATATCGTATTACAATCATGTTAATATCATCTCCGCTGAGGGGTACATTTACGCGAATATAATTTACAATTAATATAATATTTATGTTTTCACTAAAAGTCCTATGCATGTATAATATATGAATTCAAACTGTCCGTGAACTTTCTACAACTAAAACGCTGTACTTAATTTATTTAGAAAATACACAGAAATACGAATTAATTTTGAAATGGAAAAAAAAAACTATTGGTAAATAATATTATTCTTTTGATTTGATCCGTTATGGTATGAATACATTATTATTGTGTGTGTAACATGTAAATTCAAAACAATAATTATTATAAATTATATTGACACGGTTTATGTTGATGTATAATGTTGTATATTTTCTCATTTTTTTATTCATCTTTTTTATACCTGTCAACCTATCCGAAATTGATTAAAAACCGTCGTCGCCGCGTTCAAAACCTGCAATGAAAAATGGCTTTGTCGTCTAGTTGTTAATCGGTAGCATTACATTTAATAAATACACGCACGTCTACACACAGTGAATTTCTGGACAAAATATTTTTTATTCTACCCCTTGCTGACTGTCGAAAAAAGGTCGACATACTATTAAAATTCATATAATAATATTGTACAAATTGTATATATTTCCGGTCGAGTTTTGCGGTGAGGGGTTGGGGGTAGATGAAAATATTTTATGGCTCGGATTTCCAGTTTCCCCTGCAATCCCTAGGGATTGAAAGAGAAAATTTTGGGTAGAAGTTTAGCCCGAATCATACAATAATAATAATAATATGATGTCCTGTAGTCTCAAGGGACTAATTATATTATCCGGACGGAATTCCACTCGTGACACAGCGTTTTGGAAAAATAACAAAATTGGTACCGTTACAATAATTATTGCTACAAGATAGTATCTTCTAATAGCCAAATATTGTTGTTTTTTCATTTATTTTATTTATCATTTCTCGTAATTCAATTTTAATACTATCAATACGAAATGTTTTACGCTATATATTCGAAAAAATGTTAACGACATAACCTAACTCAACAAAGTTATGTAAATATCGAATTTATTATCTACGTATTGTTATTGTAGGTTTAACCGTGCAGAAGAGCGTATTCTGTTTTATAAGGATTGGTAACTGGGTATATTTTTTTATAATTTACCTTACTCAAACCTAATAAACGTAAATGTTTTTTACCGAAAATCTAAATAAAATTTGATTGTAATATATTTTGAAAATTGTTTAAAAATTTACTTTAAGTATTTTGTTTTTCACTTATGATAATGATAGTTTGAACTAAAAAAATAAAAACCCCAATGTATACTATAGTAAATAATCATAGAATCAATTTATTAGTTTTGGTTGGCTTTTTTCGTTCTAAAATCTCATACTCTTATATGAAACCTGTCGTACTCCTTCCTCTTAAATAGATTTCGAGCAGTAGATTAAAAGAAAAGTTGTATCATTAAGGTGGCCAGTAAAATGTAAAATAAATTTCAAATTTGAATACATCGAAGACAATTCGTAAAACACTTACCAATTCTCCTGACTTTGGTTTAACTATCGTTTCGGATCGATTTCAATAATAAGAGCTGACAGTTTATATTTCAGAAAGATACAATAATTGCTTTGTATGTTTGATACGTTTTGTTAACAGTAATGCTAGCTCGCGTCAGTTGGACCAACTTAAAAATATAGTTAATGCTGGGATATGATTTAATGCATTGTGCGTTAGCATGAAAGTTATAGGATTGTGCGACACATTAAAAGTATATTCAATAATAAACGCGACGGTCGAGGACTGCGAGAAACTTGTCACCACCGATGTAGAAAAGTTATTTGACTTTTGATTTAGATATTGCGAACGAGTAAGTTTTGTTAAGTTCGGTTTCGTTATCGTCGTTGACAGGATCCGAAAAAACTCAGAAACACGCTAAAATATTTAACAAGGTAGTGACGTAGCCAAGGCGCCTTCGACTGAATGGTCTATAGCTCTTCATGGACCGTGTTTACGTATATATAACAATTTGCAATTTTAGTGTCAAATGCGTTTTCAGTTAATTCCACTCATTTAAGAATATTTTCTACACTGAACCGTGTGAAAAAGTATTTAAAGAGAAGTACTATGTCAGCTAATGTACTCATTGGGTTAGTAACGGTCAATGTAAATAAAAACAACATTAATGAAAATGATATAATTACGGTCTTTGTTCAAATTTCTCTTAGAAAGATGCAATTGTCTAAGGGGATAAAGTATATTTACGAGTATACAAGTTATACTAAGACATTACACATGTTATATTCTTTTATTATTATTTTTTGTTTAAAAATGTTCGTTTAAAGTAGTGGTTTTCTACATTTTTGTACCTGCATATCACTTAAACTAATAACTTTTTTTTCCTTATTAAAACATGTACGAGAATCTTTTATTATTAAAACTACACAATTATATAAGCTTGTTATTTTTATTTTTATTATTATTTATGGTTATTATAATATGTAGTTTATTTATAATATACAATAGTAATAATATGTAGTTCATTAAAATAAATTAAACACACATTTATAACTTTTTTTCGGATATAAAACATTTTATTTGCGTTCTACATACGAGTTTTACGCGTATTATAAGTTAGGGACCGCTGGTTAAAAATATTACATATAAATTTGTATTGATGAAAATTCTTTACACCACGTGTTGGTGGTTTCAAACCTTCAATTATCTACGTCAATACCTCAACTGAAAACGTATTTAACTTCCCCCCAATTCAAAATCCAGGCTACGCTACTGATACAGGCGCCTACATTAAATTAATTTAATGCTACTGTTTGGTTGAACGACGTTTTAATTTGATAAGCGATCGAAAAAAACGTACAAAAACGTTGTTTTAATAGGAAAAAGTTAAATAATGCAATACTTATTTGATATAGGTGATAAGATAATAAACGTTTTTGTTCGATCGTTGGCACTTATAATTTAATAAAAATTACTTTTTGTTATATTATCTACAGAATATCAAACTCCGAGTGCTTAAATAATATTTAAATGATCGTGCCGATGAATTGATAAATCGAACCCCGTTTATTGATTCGGATGGAAGAATTGATGTTTAATAATGTCTTTTTGTATTCGAATCAGAACCTCTCTCACAGCAAGGTGGATTTGAGAAACGTTTATTTTCGTTATCTTTTTCTTTTTCATCATTATAAGTGAGGTCTTTGTCGTCTTTTAAAAGTTGGCCAAATAAATAGTAGTTAGGGTTTACTTTTCATTGACAGACTGATAGATATGTATGTTTAAGCACGGGACGACTGCAGTAGATTGCATTATTTCAAAGTTTATTCACGAAAGAGGGAATTTAAGTTGGACAAACTTAATATTTCTCCATCACTGATAAGATTTAGAGACGCAAAATAGTTTTTATTGACATGTATTCGAAAAGTTTTTAAAGATAATACTATATCACTCGCTCGAAGTAGTAAATCAGGTTAGGATTTTGTTTAGTTTTTTTTTCTTTAATTGTTAAAATTATTATATAAACAGTTTGTATACCATTAAACTTTAAACATCTGTTGTGATAAGCACTGATGATAGTTAATACGATATGAAAACAGGCCCGGTATTAACTCATGATTTATTAAAAAAAAAAACATATTCTTAAAACGAAACTTAAACGACACTTTAATTTTTATATATATTTAATCTATGGACATAATGGTTCCTTAATATAATTTTTTATTTGCATTATTATTATTTTTTTTATACCCACTGTCCATATATATATATATATATATTAAGAATCGGTCATCATCTGGTAAACTTAATAAACTTTTTTTCAATCCAGAATACTATAATTTATGTATTAGTTTCATATTTTTATGTTTTTCCGTATTTATTTCAAAATCATTTTTTAATACTTTTGAACATTTATTTTTTGCTCATTATTTTATCTTAACCGCCCTCCCCCTTTTTCGTTTTTGTCATATGGCATATTTCTAAGGTATTTCTTGTTACTAAATGGTTATTTGGTCTTGAAGAGATTTATGCTCGTTGTTTCATCTTCATACACAATTGACATATTATATTATTATACGAGTTTATTTTCATTCCTGTCAAACAAATTTCTATGTAACACGGAAACATCATTAAAGGCGGTATGTTATTCAAAAAATCAAAAATACGTATACTTATAATATTAGCATAAATTTGTTTTTTTTTTTTTAGAACTTAGGAACTGAAAAATTAATTGTATTTTTTATATTATCGTACGATATTTTTAAGTACTATAATTACTAATTGGGACGAGGATCGTGATTTGCAAGTGTTCAATTAGATATTAATTTACTTGAATAAAACACAGTTTACGTTTCATTAAAATAAAATAAATATTATTTTATAACTTTTTTTTTTTGTAAGTTTTCAAAAATTACAAATCAATTATTAATACGGAATTGAATTAATTTAAATTTAAATAACTATACCGCAGTTATTCACGCGTATCATGTAAACTGTAATTTGGCCTGAATAATATTTAAAATATTGCGTGAAACTTTCTGTCTGTGCGAAATCCCCGGAGCTCTCGTTTATATAATACACCTAACTAATACCTTACCTACCTACGGTTTTTTTTTTACGGTTACGTTTGAGTACACTAAAATTATGCTTCGGGGTGCGTGTACGCGAGCGATCGAAAGCAGCATAGGGCAGGTGCATGCGTTTTTTGGGTAAATATTATTCTCTTGGCGGAACCAACGACGAAAAGCTTTTGCATAATTTATCGTTGAAAAAACCCTTCATAATGCATAACATTCTCTGACCGTGGATAATTTTACCGGTCTAAATGTGAAAAAACCGACCTGTATAATTTCTTCACTCGCAATCTTCGTGTATTTTTGTTATTATTATTTTTTTGTCCCCCACTTACTCGCTTTCTCTCACACCGACCCTAAGGGCTTTTTCAATTGAAAACGTCGACGTCTACATTGCATATAGCCCCGGGTAAATGAAACTACCTTCTACTGTTATATACCAAAGTTAGTTTCGTTGCTTTGTATAATATATTCTTTGTTTCTGTATTATACTTAAAGTTTGCTAATGAACATATTTTTGTATAGATTAAAGTTTCTGATAATATTGAAACATTTTAATATCATGTTTTAGACGAGTAAGTTTATATAAACTCTATCTTCCCGTTCCCACTGTCAATAAAAGAACATTAACTCGTTTATTTTTAAACCGGTGTGTTATAATAAATTTGTAATATTATCTATGTACAGTATTAAAAATACCGCGTTTGAAAATATAGGCAATATTATTATCTGTGTATAGATGTAAGATAAATATAATGAAAAAATAAAGTTTATCTATGATACATAAAAAAGATAATGGTGTTTATATATAAAATTAAATCGTAAAAATAATGTCGTGTATTTTTATATTATAACAACGCGTATCTCAAAATTTGGTAACATAAGATTATTGATATTAATAAAATAATGAGTTCTAAAGTTTTCTTGTTAGCTTTGTGGTTGCAAGGTAAATCACGAAAATTATACGACTAATTTTATCAAAACATTGTATCATAACGCATAATACATGACAATAAAGTTGAACTGTATGTGTCCTATGTTGAGATACTACAAAAACTGATATGCCAGAATATTTTTTCTCTATTTATCTATCGATAATTTTTTTTTTTTTCATGACGTTCAAAAGCTAATTATATTTACTTTGTTTTTATTTCTTGTGCATGTTTTTGGAAATCTTTTATACCTTCCCCATCCCCTTTAAAACAAATATTATATATTTATAATATAAATAAGTTTGTATTTTTATTGATCTCAACAATTAATATGAAAAACATACGGTTTATTATTCCATAAATAATTCTATCGTCGTTTTAATCATAATATTTCATAGTATTTTGATTTCGTATATAATAATATTTTTATTGCAGTTCCACCATTAGGATTCCAGTTTATTGTTTTTTTTTTTTTTATTAAGAAATTCAGAGTCAAACGGTTATCCGTATTGTGCGTATATTGTACCTAGATTACTTTAATAAACTTCTAGGTCGGTTCATATAACACCGCTATTGCATTTCGTCGTTATATGCATTCCTCAATGTATTATAATAAGTCCTACTCGCATTCTCGACGAGTTATCTGTGATTGACTTTCCGTATATGCTTACCTATTTTATTAACGTTCCATTTAGAGAGAAGTCTGTATATTGTTCTGAATTTATTTGGTTGTCTATTATGGCACGTGATCCGTTCGTTTCCATTACCCGTTAATTTTATTGATTTCCAACTACATATTTTCGCTGATGGCGCATCGCCAAATGAGGCGAATTATTTGTAATTTTTAAAATATTTGTCTCACTATCACTTTATGTTAAGGTTTACTTACAATGTATTTGAGCTTTGTCAAAATAATATTTTCATGCTTTAAGATTTTACGATTAAATACATTTTTATAATAAGATTGAAATGCATCTTATTTATTCGCATTAAGAAATTATTCGCTTTAATTTACCCTAGCCAAACACCACCTTCCCCCCAAAAAAACCTTATTTATTGAGTTAAAATTAACATTTTTAGATTTGGGTTTTTAATTCTTATTGTCGATTTAGGTATAACACGTAAGGAGACTCGACGATTTATTTATAAATCATGGTTATTATTTATTATAATTGACTATTTTTACTGCATGTCTACATTCCCCCTCATTGAAAATTCCAGAACACGCTATTGTCACTATTGAATTATCGTTATTTTAATATTTTATTATTGTTTTTTTGGTAATTGATTCCGTTATTTTAACTTGCAAGGATTCGTGCTGATGCACTAAAATTATCCACCTTCATTATGTTATAATTCTGACCCGGTTTAATAAATATATCCAAACTATCCCAAAACTATATATTACCTAATATTCCATAGTTAAACTTGTGAAACAAAACTAAATATTTTATATCAAATTATTTTATTTATCGCATATTGCTATGCGTACAGTGTAGGTAATATTATAAATGTTTCTAACAAAATGGTTATCTGTTAAAAATTATTTCCATATTATTTATTTTTGTTTACTGTTCGTATATACGTCGGTCTCAGACAATTTAGTGCTTCAAAAAATGTAATTTCGTGTTTTTGATATTTATATTTATAATAAACGGTCGCATCGTTTTAAAGTACGTTCACTTAAATAAAAAAAATCTTTATTTCAACCGATCGCTAATGAAAAATAATTATTAGTCTTTTGATATACTTTCGTTTTTTTTACGATTTACACAAAATTTGAACTTAAAACAATTATATATAAAACAAAAATTATTACATTATCATTATATGAATCTATATCTTATTAAATTGTCGAATATTTTGATATATAGCTTTTTAAATAATAATTATAAATTAATTTTCCACGAGCAAGACTAACGATAAATATATTTTTCATCAATAAAATAATTCTCTAATGAATATTTTCGAGGCGAAAATAAAATTGCTCTGTTCGGAATTTAAAAATAAAAATAAGTTATAACATTCGTTGTATTTTAAGATGTTATTCCTCCGATAAATCGCTAAAAAATTAAGATGTTTCGAATATTAAAGTGTTTAAAAAAAGCTGTTGATTTTCGTTATTATAATAAATTTTTTTTTAAATTTTGAATAAGTATATATATATATTTTAAATCAAAAAAAATTATTTAAATTTATTATGCAAAAAAGAAATCACTCCACACCGAATATGTGCTGTGCGAATCGTCAACAAATATCTTTACTCATCTTCGCGGAGCGTATTATAAAAAAGTATATCGTTTTTGTTTTTTTTGGAAAATGTCATTGTGTGGCAGCGGTGTACAATTTGAAATGTTGAAAGATACACGATTTACCATAAATTATATATATATATATATATGTTATGTATTATACAATACGGATAACGATTTATCATTTTACCAAAGCATGCGAGTCCATTGTTATCGTCTCGCCGATTAGGATTCCGGAACAGCTCTCGCAAAGGCAGTCCATCACTCGCTGCATTCCGTAAAATCGCGCGAGAATTTATTATGATTACCATTAATGCAATTATCATTTTTAAAATATACTATTATATACCTATACTATATATATATGTGTATAAAATAATACGAATTAAAAAAATAAAATAAACTGCAATTAGTTTGTTTTTTTTAGTGAATATCCCCGGTGTAACCTCTCTTTCTACTCTCTCTTAAAAAAATCACCACGTGTATATGGACAAAAGTTTTCCCCAGGTTCTCCTTTCTAAACTATCGAAAGTATTTCCTATATAAATTAATATGATATTTCGTTACAAAATAGACAACTATTTCGAACATTTATATACCATCATTCATTTTTAAGTATGCACAGTGAGCAATATATGCAGGGATGGCCAATGAACTTTAATATATGTCGCTGTTTGGATATAGAAAACCTCTCTGAAAAAATATCTCTGAGCAAGCACACAATTAAACTATAATTATTATATTCTTATAGCGGTTTTGCGGTATTCGTTAAAATATTCACTCGTCTATAAAAAAATAATAGTATTTCAATAATAAATATAATATTCGTTCTTTTTCCTTTGTATTTCGCGAATAAAGTAATATCATTATTATTATTATTATTATTATTTATTTTTTTTGTTACTCGAACAAACGCAGAGTTTTGAATTTCTAATTTTCATTCGCTTGACACGAAAAAGGTTTCTAGTAATATTAAAAAATTATAATTATAATATTATAAAATATTGTATAATTATTTCGAGTATACTGTTTATTCAAACTATTTCGTTTGGTGTTTCAGTTTAATTATACTTACTTAAAATAGTGCACATTATATGATTATATGTCTATTACGAGCACTTTCTTAGTTCCAACTAACTGACAACAGAGCAAACATTTTAAATTACGTGCCTGGGAATTACAATTGTTGCTTAATGCGTGGAAATTAAACGCACGCAACAACATTCTGGAGTACAATATTATGTTCGATGGCAATATGGCGTTCCAACTTTTTTTTATATATGTATATGATTTTGCCAAATAAATAACAAGCTATTTTAAAAAAAAAAAAAAAAAAAAAAAAAAAAAACAAAAAACCAAAACTAACATAATTATATGGCAGTAATAACTATACTCTTTCGTATGAAAATATATTCTTGTTCTTGAATTTCGTGATCCGTGACTCTAATTTCAACCTAAGCGCCACTGCATCTGTATCAGAGACTTCAAATACAACTGTATAACGGGCTCTTAAAAGTCGTAATAATTTTCAAACAACCGCGTGGTATTTTTAACCACCGAACTTTTATATACGTTTCTACACATTATACTCGTTATTGCCAACGAACCGGACATTTAGTGTTTGTGTAGGTTCGGTCCCGATAACAGCATTGGTTTTACGCAATAACGACGTCGCGTTATTTTTTCGATATGTAGCAAAATACTTTTCGCGAGCATACAGTGGAAAACTTTTATAATGGAAACTTAGTGCACTAGGTTTATATACTATATAATACAATATTATATGTAATCGAATATGGAGTCTGTAGTTGTGAATTTCGCGAATTTCGTGACTCTGCAACGCCTTAAAAATGTCAGCATCCAAAAAAAAAAGAACGATCGTTGTTGTTAAATTCAAATTATATATCTACTGTGCAGCAGAAGTGAAGAAAACTCGTATATAATAAAAATAATACTACGGTTTTAATTTCTAACGATCGCGCCGGAATTTTTATAATAATATAGTATAAGAGAGTCCTCGAATAAGAAATGTCATTAAAAAACAAAAAAAAAACTTCGTTTATAGAAGAAACGTCGTCGTTTAAAATGCTGTTGTCAAGTAGTTGATAGATATTTACTCGGCGGTGGTTAATAAAGTCTTGATAAAAAAAAAAAAAAACCGTATCCATTTTGTTTCGTTTGAATACGCGTATTTACACGAACAATCGATAATTGTCACTTTATGTACAAGATGATGGGTCGGAGAAAATTCGAAGTAAAAAAAAAGAAAACAATTTTCAAGTTTTACTGATGAAAACAAAAATATTAATTCTACTCGAGTGTCCCTAGGCAAACAAAACGTCTAAAAACAATATTAGACCTTTCGCACTAAAGATAAGGCGATGCATCGCGATGGTTACTTGTACACGGTCATTGTGAGCTTCGGTGGCCAAAGTTCTGGTATTATCCATCTTTCACCGCAGTGCTTTCTATAGTGAACAATATTCGAAACTATCTAAAAACGTGCTATTAATCGTAAAATATAAAAATCATTTAGCCATAAAACATTTAATAATATTAATAATCTAGGTCATGAATATTTAGTTAGCGTTAATTGTAGTCGGATTTAAACATTTTTTTTTTTTACTTCTGTGAGAGTGCTAACTTTGAAAGTGCTCGTTTCCATGGTAGCTGTATATGTTATTTTGTTGCGCATAGACATATTAACTAAATTGACCGCGCTCTGGGCAACATGCTTTCAGACAATAATATTATGATAAGCAAAACCAAATAATTTATGGAAGATATTATAAAATATTGACACATTTCTTTTTTTTTTTTACTACCACACCCGTTTAAATAATATTAAATAGCAAATTATTACTGAATTTTGGATTCTGATTTTTGAGAACAACTTTTCTTTCATATATTTTATTTAATAATTCATATATTTTGTATTATATTATTAAGTCATATCTTTGATTTTCCCAGGGATGTTCATAATAATTTGGACAAATCGCGAAAAAACGTAGGAGATATTGACAAATTTACGAAATGTTTTTTTATCAAATCGTAAATATTACGGCCATTTAAAATATATATAACCGAACTCCACTCTGATCGTTTTTCTTTTGCAAATATTAATCGTTGCGCACTGATATACATTAAATTCTTCTCTATATACTAACTTCCCAACTTTTCACATACAACAGTGGCTCACTCAATGTGCGAAGTATGTCCGTATATTTTTATTTTACACGCCTTTACCTACACAATTAATCGACGTTAATAAATCTCGTGATGACGGTGGTATATTATACTCGACTCGGGATAGTAAATAATAATCACTCCTATTACCTTTGTATTATACAGCATGTCCTAAAATCTAGTACATCACGCTTATATATATATATATATATATATGAATATATCCAGTGTATTTCATTTTTTTTTTTTTTTTTTTTTTTTTTTTTTAGTTATTCGTCAGACAAATTTAATTGTGGGGTATTAGTTCTAAATATTTTTTTTCAAACATTTCAAAAACAAAATTTTATTTAGTTTTTTAGATTTTGAAGATAGTGAATTGTTGTAATCATTTTTTTTTTTAACGGCAAAAACCAATTAAAATTGTATTAAAATCGACCAAATCAAAGCATATTAAATTTGAATTAAAGTTTATTAAGATTCATTGCAGTATAATGTGATTCGATTATTGCTACATGAAAAAACTTTTATTCTTACGAAATTAAAAACTTAATATGCTAGGAATTTTCACTCTATTTAGAAAAATCTCTATATTTAAAATTAAAACTAAATTGCATAAACATTTTTTTTCCACATTCAATTTTATTGGTTCACTCGGGGTATGCTATAAGGACGATACGGGACTTTTGGGACGTGCTGTATACTATAGCTATTCTATGAATTACTTTCCGTCGTCATCATATGAGTGTAATAATATCGAATATTGTTTCGGTTAAATGGTACGCCGGCGACGGCGAAACGCTCCGGATGAGCGACAAGAGTCGAGATGCGATCGAATTTTGAAAGCGTTCTAGTGTTTCGTTCGCGCAGCAGTTAATATTATTGCTCGCGTCGCGTCGTCTCCTTTGTCGTTTTATTGGATTATAATATTATTATTATTTAGTCGAAATATTCTGGCTTACGATATATTGTATTATAAAATATCCGCGTAATTTCACGGCTGTTACCTCTCAATATATGGACGCTCTACGAGAACGTATAATACGCGGTTCGGCTGACAAATCATTCGTTTTATAGTATCGAAATATATTATTATAAATTATACTTTGAGACTTTTAGCGGTTTTTAGTGTTTATTATTTTATTTTATTTTTGGGTCCACCCCCCCCCCCTCCTCGTTCATTAAAAAAGATCCGCGAACACAAACCTTATCCCATTAACTTTGGGACATTCCCGGCCGGATACCCTTTTCCCCTTTACCAGTGAAATAGGATAAGTCCTATAGCTATAGATATAATTCTATATTCTGTTACAATGTCTACTCGTTCGATAATTATTATCGTTAGTTTACTATTAATTTTCTTGTAGACCCACAATAAGCGAAATTATCTTCTGCTGGGTGTCAAATGCCCTTTACTACAGCGTATCCATTTGGACAAAGGAAACCTCCTTACAGAATTCTCCGATTACGTAAAACAATTAGAGGTATACGGTAAAACTTTCAAATTATTATGATTGCGATAAACACACAACGATTGGAAAAACGGGTTAACGCCGGAATCTCTCATGGTTTCGAATGTGTATATAGATATTACCTAATAATTATTTCAAAAAACATGTTCGTCATTTTATTTTATTGTATTCGAAATGTTTTAATCAGTTTACCCCTTTCATATAAAAAAGACCTTTTATTCCTTTTATTTTCCAGCGGGACCTGGTTTAAATATCGTGTTCTTCTTTTAAATCTATTTTATCGAATGATCTTTAATTAAATATATTACAATATAAAAATATAATAAGTCTTCAACTAGGTGGTATTTTTTATATGAATTCCGCATTTTTTTTTTATTTTAAAGTATTTATTTTTTGTTAAACTGAACATTATTTGTACCTATTTCATTCTTTGTCGAATTTTGTTGTTTAAAATGTTTAAAAATAAATCGAAACTCGAAATAAAGTTTTCGGCTAAGCTGAATTTAAAATATTTAAGATTTTACACGACAAAGTAACATTACTTTATGGTTTTAAGATTATTTTAATAAAAATCATCTACATCTAAAATAATAAATTCTTAATGTATTCTTTTGCTTTTATTTATGATATATATATATTTTAGTTTATTTTAATACCCATTTTCGATAAGCAAGCAAAACAATTTGTATAGTTAGGATACATATATAGAGTTAATTAATTTATATCTGTATCTGACTTCGAAATAATTGGCAATCAAAACAATCAGACCTCTCCCATAAATAATCTATAACTACGCTTCTTATATGACTAACATCTCTTCCCCTACGCGCGCCACGGTATACTGGATATAGATACAAATAAAATATTTAATTTTCAATATCACGATTTCAATGATATTTATCTATACAATCTGCCGGTACGCTTTTTACATTATTTTGTACTTTATTAAAAATATTTTCACGCTTTAAATATAAAAAAAAATCGATGAAGAAATAACGGGTATCGTATTCTCGACGATTGCGTTTTTTTTCGTCTTTATTATCGGATTACACAATGCCATAATCATACTACTTCTTTTCCCTCTCTTCCTCCTCCGTCTCTCTACCGTGAAACTATATATTATTAAAAAATTTAATAAAATCGTGACTATATATTTTTAATGTATTACTGTTGGCACTTAAGTTTTAAAGAAATTTGTTTAAAACTCCAACATTGTTATTATTATTGCGCGCGACAAAAATAATTTTATAAAAATGTCTCTCGCGAGGAAATAAAAACCAAAATTAAAATTCCTTATGCGTATGTATATGTTGATATTATATGCAATTATTCATACAAATACATAATACCTACGACATTTCTCTCTACAATAAGCTGCTGCGGATTATTTAAATTCACGCTCTTCCTTCCTGCATATAGTCTACTAAGGTACACCTACGTGATGTGTCGAATTATGCGTTTTTTTAAATCTCAAAAATAGTTACTGATATAATATTCTCGGGTTTCTGCAGGAAGTGTGGTTTTTTGTTTGTTTTTTTAATTATGTTTTACAATAAGTATAATAACGGTGGTAGTCGTTACCAAAGTGTTCTTTTATTCTTAACCTCGTTGACGACGTTCGAGCTTGAATAGTTTCATTTTGTATATCTTCTTTTCTTGAGAATAATATTTTTTGAATATATATATATATATATTTATATAATTTTGTTTATGATATGTCTAAAATGTTTAAATGTATATTATATAATAAAAAGTTAAGTGCATAACCCTATTACGATAGGGCGAGGCCGTACATAAGGGAAGTTTAGGTGGTTCAAACTCCCTTGAACATATTTCGTGTTACATAATAATAACCATAATATCTTTATTACGAAAAATAAATTCTAATTTACTCAAAATAAATTCTAATTTACTCAAAATATAAATACAGTACATTACAAAAATAAATAAAAGGGGAAAACAATTATTTCAGTAGATAATATTAGATAAACATTAATATTTATTTTGAAATCCCCTCTCCTCCCGAATTTTTTTTCTAGCTACGGTCTTCAATGCTGTATTGTGTTTGTTAGAAAAAACTATTATCAAGCAAAAAATGTCGGAGAAAATAATTTATCACAAAATCGCATTCTGATTAATGTTTAAAGTCCATGTTTAAAAATACATAAAAAAGTAAAAAATTTACCAAACTTAAAAAATCGTTTTTTTTTAAAAAAAAAAACTCAAACAAACTTTTCCCAAAAATGCAACCGTAGCCAAGCTTTAAATATTCTCATTTGTAAGCTTACTCTAGTTTGCTGCGCTTTCCTTTTACTCCTTATTTGTTTTATCTTTTATCCTCTAAAACATATTTTATCACAATATCACTCTCAAATACTTCACGACTTTTTTTTTTCTGGAGATTCGATCATCTGTTATTTTTAAAATCACTTTACTCCAATTTTCTTCTACATTGTACATCGTATCGTGCTACAGGATCGAATTTCTAAATGAAATCATTTAGACATATGTTTAGCCATATGTTATGTGCTAAAGCAATTCGTAATGGGAAGTATTTTCTTAAAATTGATTGTGAATATGCATTTTTAGTCGTTATAAGTACAATTGTCTTGTGATTGAAAATTAGTTAATTTATTGAAAATTGCTGTTGTTTTTATCGTAAACATGATAGAAAAATATGCACTGAATTTTTATTTAATAATACAATATATTTTATTATTCTTATCGTTTGTGATTTTTGTTTTTGTCTATATTTTTTATCGAATTTTCCTCGAATAAAAAATATGTAGGTACTTATAAATCTTTTTTCAGTTACCTTTGGACATTTTAAGTGGATCCAAATGAGCTCCAATTCGAGCTGTTTTATAGTCGGAATGAAATGATAAAAGGTTGGTTAAATTTCAATATGAACTTCACCATGTTGTAGTGAGAGGAATACATGTTTTTATTGCTTTGAAGACCCTTACAGCCCCAACCAAATACAAAAAGATACGGGAATGATATTTTTTGGCTATAATTTCAACAAGGATGTTCCTATTCAGAAATTTACAACTTTTACCGTGTGGTTGACTTGACATGTTAAATGAAATGTTTTTTTTTTTTTGTGAATTATTTTTATAGTGTTTTACACTCAATGTTTACATAAGTGTGTAAAATGTTGAATATGTTCGTGTATCTGTGAAATGACACCGCGTCGCTACATGGAATAAAAATAAACCTGAGACCCAAATAACTGCAGAAACGGTAAAGCTGATCAAAGATTACGATCATTTTCTGATTTCATTGCTTCGCTAGTGTGCAGCCCAGAGTAAATGTTAGTTCAAAAAAGTCGCTGTGGATCGAACAAGTTTGGAAATCACTGATATGAGAAATTATTTCTTTATGGTGATTAATAGTTAACTTTTTTTTTTTTTTTTTGAATAATAATGATATTCTAAAAACTAGAATGCATATTCGTAATAATATTATGNCATTATACGAAGTTATACGATTTACAACTTTTACCGTGTGGTTGACTTGACATGTTAAATGAAATGTTTTTTTTTTTTTGAATAATAATGATATTCTAAAAACTAGAATGCATATTCGTAATAATATTATGCCTACAGAGAGATTTCGCATGGGTAGAGGAGAAACTGTTCTTATAGAAATAGTTGTTGGCACATTTTTTCTTATAAACTGTCAAAGTGCTCGCCAACTGTTCCGAGAAAATTCATACGAGAATCCGTTAAAGCCTTTTTTTTTTTTCTAGTTAGAGCCCACCTTACATAATATTATACGAGTATTTCGATGAGACCCTTTTGTTGTGTTTGCCAAAACGTGCGAATCGGACGCGTTTTCCGGCTGGGCAGAGTGACAGTAATACTGTTACCGTGGTTTCGTCATATATACTGTGCATGAGATAATGAATGCAGACAGTATGATAACGACGAGAAGCTATGCTTATTAATATTGACAAAATGATCGTAAAGGATTAAAGTATTATTTTTAAATAACGAGTATTAAAAAGGATATCCTAATCTGAAGAAGCGCAAATGGTCGCGTTCCGGTTATTCCGGTTTCGTCCCGTGTCATTGATTTACATAACCATCACGATTATATCACGTCATTTATTCGAAAAACAGAAAAATTGGCATTTTTTCCAATTATTTAAAAAAATATTAATATTCAATTCGAATGGATGAACAAATAATAGTTTTGATAGTCTTATGTTCTTTAATATTTTCATTGCGAGCTATTTTCTATACCTAAAATATCACACTGGATGTTCCAGATAAAACAATTTGTCGACACGTGTTCAAAGCATCCTCTAAGATAATAATATACACAAATACAAATACTATTTACGTGGCTTATGGCAGAATTCAATTGACTTGCAATAAAAAATAAATTAAGAAATCCAACTGGATTCTATATGGTAGTAATTATCGCATAATATTGTTATAGATCAAATGATGTATGAGAATGTTACGACTACACTAAATAAAAATGTTAACCTATATAACCAAAACCTAAACGTTGAACTAAATTTGTATTTAATTATTTAATTTAAAGAGCGAATAAAGTATTATAAAAACAAATTTTTGTTTTATAATTATCACGAGTTCTGGAAAAATAATACAATGATTGTTAACGTTTGTGGTTACCAAAGAATGAAACGAAGAAGAAACGATTTACGATTGCTAGGGAAACAGCCCTGCCATTTTAATGGTTTTAAAATTTGTTTACATTCTGAGCGGAGCGAGAAATAATATATTGGTTTTATAAAGTTTATTTTTTTTTTTTATGTGAATACTTTTTCTACCAAAAAACTTGCTACGATTATCAAGTATTGCACTTTTTTTGAAAGGAAATTTTACCTGGGAGGTACTTTAAAAAAGTAATTTTTTGGCATTCTCATTAATATTCGAGATAATGATGAAAACCTGGTTCTTAGGTTAAAGAAAATTGAACGATTAAGAATAAGGTTGTCATTAGCAACTAATTTTATTTATTTTTTGTTATTATTAAATTTTATTAATTAAATTTATTTTAAATAACCATTGTTGTCATGGAAACGTACATTGTTGAAAAAGCAATACTATAGGCCGAGCCATATTAAAATATAATAAATTTCGATTTCAATACATTTATATTCATACTATTAATTTTTATATTATATTCCTTTATTCTATATTTAAGCATCACTATAAACTGAATTCCCCTCAGAATCGTTTTTTTCATTAGCAATGGTTTATCGCTGCGTACTAATATACATTAAATTCCCATCAGTAAACTACCTTCCCAATTTTCTATTTACATCAGTAGCTATACTCATATGCGAAGTATATGTCAAACCTAAAGTTCGATATAAATAAATTTTAAATATCAACCCGTAAAAATGCAATGCTGATTTTGTCTACTAAAAAAAATGTAAAACGTAATGTATGCGCAATTTTATCTTTGATTTCCTTTTGATAGTGAACACACAGTAAGCAAAGTTCGATTATGTTTATGGGTGTTCAATGGGCTTTACTGTGTTTCCATTTAGAAACTGGAAAAATCTTCTTAAAAAAATAACTAACGGAGCCATATGCCCTTCACTTCACCGCATTGGCCGTATATTTATCGTAATCGTTATGTGTTCATATTACTTTGTCGGTGCTTTCGGTTTATTTTAAATTTTCATTGATTGACTAAACATGTATAATGTATATTGTATAATATATTTTAAATGCATAATTAAAGAAATTTACGCGTTAACGGACAAACGTATTGTAATTTTGGGTTTGGTTTTTTTTTTCTATTTTGACAACTTCTCCATCCGTGCCCCAATTGAGAAATCTCGGCTACGTCAAATTATATTACGTTATTATTACAGGGAATCGTATCGTTATAATAACATTCGAAATATTCTGCTTATGTTTACTTTCCCCGGGCGTATTATTGTAATAATTACGTCGAAACGCGCCGTTCGAACTCAGAAAACATTTAAGGTTAAATTACGAATTTCGCATAAATATAATTATAATATTCCGCCGTTTGACGTTACACGATGTATACGATGTATACATATACAATATTATTATAATATGATTTTTGTTATGTACTTGCCGTTCGTTATATTGGTATGAAAACTAACCTGAAAAAAATTCTCGCAACAATATTTATCTCTCATCATACTTGTATTTTTGATATAAAAATATGTATATTTTATATATATATATTACTATTACTATTTTGAATTAATTTCCATTTTAAACACCGCCGTATAATAGTTAGTAAACATTTTTTTTAGGTGAAAAAATACGGTACATAAAATTTATAATTTAAATATTTCAATATCATGCGATTTGATAAAATTATTAATCGCTAATCATTATTCAAATTATTATCGTTTGCGCATACCTATACGTATATAAATATGCTCGTATAGATTTTTTAAATAGTTTTTCCGTATTGTAATATTAATAATTAGGTAATAATAATTTGACCTTTGTGTCACGGTCTTGGGTCGGTCAGATAGTCGATTGTCGGATTTGGTATAGGTTCGCGTCAGTTGCAACGCATTAACTTTCGATTTTCATTTGAATATTTTACGTATTTAATATTATTTTTAAATAGAGTTTTCGTTATGAATAAAACAAATAGTTTTAAATCGTTTCTGCTTCTTCTCAAGCTTTTAAGGTTCTTAAAAGATATTCGCTGCCTCTACTACATTCTTGCACACTTTCTGCTATTGTTAATTCACGTGACCCTGTCTGTGACATCATTGGCTTTATCTGTCTACCGTTGTCTAAGGTGAATTTTCCCATCCATTTTTTTCTACCTAAGCTTTCTTTAGATATAATTCTGTTTGCTCTCTAGGTGGGACCTATCCACTAGATTCGTTTATTCATAAAATATTATATGCATTGATACGTGGTTATTGGTAAATTTATTGCGCTTTTCTATTGGTTATTTTCCTGTACATTTCATTTTCTAAGATACTTACATTTATTCGTCTAAGTATTCTTCTTTCTAATTGAATCATATTTTTCTTGTTTCCATTTATAGTCGACCATGTTTCATACGTGTTTGTCAAAATTAGTCGTAGGAAACTTGGTTATAAACGTTTGTTTGATTGTCTAAAAAGCATAATGCGAAGTCCTTATTTGTGGCAGCTATAGACATCTTAAACTTAATTTTATAATCAATATTTTTGTTTTGATTTATACTCATTCCAAGATGTTTGAAATATTCCGCCAGGTCCGAGTTGTTTCCTATTCCTTTAACTTTTTTAACTATTTAAATTTCAAATAATATAATATAATAAACTATACAAACCGACGTACTGAAAAAAGCGTAAACGCCCTATGAGTTAAACAACTTTCGTATGTATACGTAAATTTGTTGGTCAGTTATAAATTGTTTTAATTTTATATAAGAAATATAATAATATAATAGTATGAATATTTTTTTAGCCGGACAAATATTTTAGTGGAAAGTTCATTCCAAAGTTCTCAATCATTTGAGTTACAGAACACATATGATCGGACAGACAGACACTGACAAAATCATAAAGTAGCATTTACTACTTTATAATATTCTTCATTAAATGCATTTTTTATTTTTTCATAAAGGCTCATATATCTACTCATAAAATAATTATTAATCTTGATTAATATATTAGAGAATACGATTTATTAATACTGAAATCGGTGGCATGCCTAGGTATATTCATTAAGAGGGGGTAGGTATATAGTAAATAATAGGTATTTTTTTTGAATTATAAATCGTCAAGTCTTCTCTTTTTTACCCAACACGACATTAAGAATTTAAAAATCGGATCAAAAAGAGTCAATTTCTATTATTCAACAAATCAAGATTTTTTTTTTGTTATTTAAATAAAATATGTAGCTTTAACATAAAATAAACATCCATAGTTGTTGTATTTTTAATCCAAGGAAAGAGAAGGTTTTATTTTTAATTCTGGTGTTTGTATTTTTAGCTTTTTATCATATAATATCGTATATTTATTATTTTATTTTAAGAATCGCAACTTCGTCGTTGTTTTCATGAATCTTTTTCCGAGGGAGATGTGTGCGGTGGTAAATTTAATTTAAGATGGACCGTAGTAGTCGGATATTTTGATGAAATCACAATGATTATGTACGAGTACGTACATTGATTCTCGTTTCAAAAAAGATTTTCTCACTATGGCACTCTCGCTGCGCGAACGAACGATAAGAATTTATTTATGAAATACGAGAGCAAAAAAAAAAAAAAAAACGATACATATATGATCATTTCTAGCTATACCGGATGTAACAATATTAATGGTCTTCTTCTACTGTTTGTTATTACGACACCGCTGCTGTTGCTGTATATATTATTGTTCGACTGTCCCTTGATCTCGCCCTTCGATATATTATTATTTTTTTATATATATAGACAACTTGCGTGCCATGTGCCGAGTAATATTTTTTTTTATTCGACACGTTAAAATATAAAGTTTTTCTGTTTTTTTTTTTTTTTATACGTTTCCAGTACGCCAAGGAAAAAATCTCATTCCCATGGATCCCAATGGATCTTCGGACCCATACGTTAAGTTGAAACTCATACCGGACACGGACAACATTAAGAAGAAAACCAAGACAATCAAATCGTCGTTAAATCCAGTGTGGAACGAGACAATTACATTGTGAGTATCATATTGTAGTATACAATTTTTAATTTTAACGACTACGTACCCAGTTTATTTTTAAACTCACTGGAGTATTTTTATCTTTTTGAAGGAGGTACATACTTCCATAGTTATAATAGGTTAAAGGTTATAAGTTATAATAGTTACATACATGAATATTTTTTTTCGGGGGAAGGGGAGTTCAATATTGGGTATTGCATATGAGTAGTATGTAAATTCTAATCGTTTAATCGTCTAACTCTAGTTAGGTGATTTTAGGAGGTTATCTTATCCTAATTAATGCATCAATAATTAGTTTTTCCGTGCTATATTCTTCATTATATGTATCCATTGCCTTTACCGCACTTTACATTTAGTATCAACTTGGAAACATATTTACTGTATGTATAATTTCTATACTAAATGCATACTTAACCATGCATCAGGAACATTTATCTGATTTGAATTTTTTTTTGCTGTAGTTGTGATCCAGTACTTTTGTTCCCCCCTCCCCGTAAACACCCCACTGTTAAAATTACACTGTCCATTGTTCATAACGACTGCGATCTCTTATATTATGTAGATTAAGGTAAATAGTGTAGTCGCGTTTCCGGGTAAAATGAATATTTTGGCCAGATAACCTTAAATTAAAATTCCGGTTTTAGAAGATGAAAAGGAGTATGGAAACGCACCTGAAGATTTCAAATTCTCAACTATTTCAGTGTACACGTGCAAAATACAAATTACTTTTATTAGATAAGCAACAATTATTTTTGAAAATATTTTTTTTATTTATTTCATTATTTCTATCACCTCCCAAAAACAATATTTAAATTTAAGATCATCTGACCGAAAAATTTAGGGTTACCTGGAAATGCGTACACACTGTACATTATTTATTTATATATATATATATAGATAAAACACTTTTATTTAATAATTTCCGCTTGGTTAAAATAAACTCTTCTCTCGATTTAAGTTATTATTACGGTCTGTGTATGCGATTAGGATACAAAAAAAAAAAAAAATAATAATAATAATAACTATTGGGTACCTGCTGTGATGTTGATTGATAAGGATAATGTGTCACGTCGGTTTTTGTGTTCTTTATAGAGGTACTTTGCAGTGGTGGTGCGGTGAATTATATTATTAAACTTTAGATCGATTCGGAGCGTTTTTTGTTCATTTTTATGTTTGTGGATTTTATATTATTTCGGAACGAAAAATCTTTGCCCCCCCCTCTTCGAAAAAATCTTGCCGGCATGATGATGACCGGAAAAGATTTCTGATTCATTTATTCCCGCGTCCAATGGAATTCTATTAGCTTTTATAGTTTTTGTTTTTGTTCACCCGGAAACTCGACGAAACAAAATAGCTTATCCCGTGGAACCAAAATAATAGAATTGATAAGTAGCGTAGGTGTGATGGCTGCACAAATTTTATTGTTAGTATAGTTTCGTGATATTGCTATTTGTAAATATACGACGAGTATAATAGTTTATTATTATAATAATAAACTGTTTCGGTTGAGAATTTCTTTAATAATTTACGATTATTTAAAAAAAAGACAATGTTTGGTATAATAAATCTATTTTAACAAAATATTCATGGGCTCCGTAAGTCTTAAATTTAATTGCTTTAAAAGTTTAAGATATTAATTTTGGAGGGTTGGTTTCATTTGACTTTTATTATTGATTATTCAATGTATAGAGGATAATTTTAAACTATTTTGGTTCGCTTCTCCTGCCACAGTGGCCTATAATAGTTATAATCTTACCATCTATACCATACTAAAGTCGCTGCACGTGTGTAAATAATAATGGAAATTAATATTTTAGCTCGCCTGTAGGTTTAAAATACTTGAACAGTTTTTTTGTTAAATTCATTTCTATTATTTTGACATTTGAAACATAAGACGGTGGTTAAAATGTATGAAAATATATTGCATACAATTTTCGAGTTATAATAAACGTTATTTTTGGTTTTATTTTTATAGTTATGTAAGTATATTAATTTTTTTGAAATATTACTTACGTTAACATAGACAGAATAAAATTTTCTTTGTAGATTTAATATTAGGTATTTCGGTTTTCTAACTGTGTAAAATAAACATAAATATAATTAAATATTTACTAGTTATTGTAGTATCACAAAATACTGACAAAAATAACAACTTTTGTTCTATACTATATTATTCCTTCATGTTATAATTGATTCCATAAAGAAAAAACCGCGTTATTTTTCATCCGAAAATATTGAAACGTGAAACATTGTATTATTTCATGTGAAAGGTTTTGTTTTTAAAGAAATATGATAAAAAAAAAACTGTCTGGAAAAGTTAGTGCATATAACTGCAAGAGTTTTGTTTTTGGTTTATTCACTTGTTATTAATTTTGGAGATTTTTTATTTTATATTTTACAAAAAAAATCGAAATATTCCTTCGTCTATTTAATAAATATAGGAAATGTTTATTTTTATCTTCATTAAAACTTTTTTAAATTCAACAATATAAAAAAATCGTTATCTTAATTTTATATGTTGCAACAATTCAAAAAAAAAAAGTTTTTCAATATTATACAATGATTTTTATAAAAGTTTCTTTTAAGGTCAAATGAACTGTGGAACTTTTTTAGTTACTTAATATAAACCGTTTGTTCGCGCACAAATTCTTTATAATTAGTTCAAAAAACTATTATACCTAGTTACTTTTTCTTCAAATATTATTATAACGATAGATATTTGATCATTTTATTTTTTATTCTGAGTAACGTGAGGAAAATGTAAGGCAACTGGTGTTGTTGTTTTCGATATTGTTTTTTTTTTTTTAGTTTTTTATGGTGTTAAAATACTTGATAATATATATTAAAATTATAATGCATTTTCACAATTTATTTAGGTACTCAATTTTAGTAACTTAAAAAAAAAAAAAAATCGAAAACAATAACACCAATTGTCTTACACGTTACAATCATACAATTGGAATCGGGCGTTGTTAGTTTTGAGATATAAAACGTCTTTACGAAATGATTTTTAAGCAGCATTATATTATACAAAACAATACGAAGTCGTTTTCTCTGGTGGATTGGAATGTCTGTTATTTCCAGGGTGTTAAGCTGCTTTGTCTCGAAACTTAAAATCGGATACCAGAGCGCTAAATCATCGGTCTGAAGATATATCGGCTTGAAATGTATTTGTATGGTTTAGATTCGTTTATTATTCGTTGGTAGGTATAATTTTAATTTGAGTCGTGTGTTTAGTTAGCGAAGTTTTGTATCGAGCTATGTTAATATTTATTTTACGCGAAATTCAAGTCTGATGATTTTTTAAGAATTAAATATACGAGTACAATATATTTTGTTTGACATACGCAGTTCATATATATATATATATATATATATACGAGAATATTGTTTGTATATAGATTGGCAAACAATCTCTTTTACTCAATACCGATTTACGGTTTCGACCTATATCGTAAGTTTTCGTTTTTTTATATTCACTCAAGTTACCTACCTATCGTATTTTTAATGACCATTTTGCAATTACAAGACATACAATTTTGCTCCACTTTTTCGATTGAGAAATCCGTTATTGTTTGATATAATAAACGAATATATGTATCTCGAATTGTGATGATTTTCATACGTTTTCAAATAATTTAAATAAAAAATGGAAATCTTCGAAATGATTTTCAATTTTTTTATAGTTTATAAAAAGCAAAAATAATATCATTCCGTAGGATAAATTATAATTTCAAAATAATAACAGAATGTATTTTTATTCACACACAAGTTATTGTAAAATATTATTTGATCATTGCGGAGATACACAGCTGTGTATGACTCTAATTTTTTTAAAATTTTTTTTTGAGTGGGAGGGGTGTTAAAATCACAAAACACTATTGTTTTCGATTTTGTATATTCGTCATTGAGTTATCGAATAATCGAATAATTTAATTCTTCTGTGAC
This sequence comes from Cinara cedri, assembly GCA_902439185.1. Taxonomy (NCBI): domain Eukaryota; kingdom Metazoa; phylum Arthropoda; class Insecta; order Hemiptera; family Aphididae; genus Cinara; species Cinara cedri. The sequence goes on along the minus strand of CABPRJ010000972.1, from coordinate 449,411 downwards.
TACATTTTGTTTTTCATTTACTAATTACTAAAAATGAATTATTTCGTTATACAGTCATAATATGCAGACTTCATCATCGAACTGGAGTCATTGAACGTTTATACTGATTTCACAGAAATCTCTATTCGAGTTTTTTTTTTTTTATGATATAATACGGTTAAATCTGATGATATTCTACCCGGTTCGTGACGCGATACTATCGTATACAGAAACATAAACGAGTCTTGAACTGTACTTTGCGTAAATTCTTTAACATAATAATAATACAAATCCAACTTCGCCATCTTACGACCGACAGACATAGCATATTATTCTTATATTATCGGATATTCGGCTGTAACATACTCGTATAATATTACCACGAAATCCTGAAAACTTTTTTAAGTTTTTAAGAGTTCTTTGAATGCAATTTAATAGACAGACATAACGTATAGTCGTGTGTCAACGGCATTTCGGTTTATATAAATTCCCGTAATGATTTCTATAAAGATATACGATAACTTCTAATATATTGTAAGTATATAATAATGTGTAATCTGAAATAATATGAATAGACCGATAATATCAATAATCCGGTATTATGACGTATAATAGTAACTAGGCAATATGATTATTTCCAAAATGCTAACGCCAAACAAAATTCTGACAAGTATCATATCTTTAGTCCCCGGGAAGTAGGGCTTTAAGTATATTGTGTATAGTTTTCAATACAAGTATAAATTAAATTTTTAAAATTTCTATGGGACTTAACAGCATAAATTGTCATATTATGTCTAAATGGCTTAACATAAATACGGCGTCCTTAATGGTTTAAATTGTATAATTATATGCTTTATTGTCGAACAAAGAGAACCTTTCACAGTGACTCAAGATATTTTAATTTTCATTTTAACGCATACTTTATGCATTTATTATATCATTTAGACCGAAAAAAAGGGGAACAAATTACGCTCGACTAAATTATGAAAAAAAAAATATCCGAAAACTGACTTAAGACTTACTTCCTTGGGACCAAAGACATCATAATAACATAAATAATATATTGCTGAGATTCGAATAATTAACATACGCCGGTATGTAGCAGGATGACTATCATAGGACGTGCAACGATTTCAGCTTATTTTATAGATTCCGATTGGAGCGAAGTGATTGTCGTAATAGTACGGTTATACCAAATCATGTGCGTACTTTTCTCAAGAAACAATAATTTGAAACTCAAATCGTATCCAGATTATTTTGCGCGGCTTGAATTTAAAATTGCCAAACAATCGTCAATATAAAGACTGTATCGAAAGAGCTAATTTAAGACGAATACATAAATATATGGCATTTTATAGTGTCGCGCTTAAGATATATGATGCCTATAAATCAATGATGGCTCGAGCGAGACTTCCCTGTCTCCGATAATTTCTTATTGCGATAAATATACTCTATTTATTATACGAACGACATCTTTCGAAATATTTTAATGAATTTCGTTCAGAATATCGTATTGATCACTTTCAAAAACACGTGTGATATATGTTCATTAAGTGCAGTCATTAATGGTTTCGAAATAATCGTACAGATCCCTTGGTAAAATCAACGAACAATCACGATTAACGAGACAACAGCGCGTCGTTTTCTATTATTCCGATAGCACGAGTAAAATATATAATATACTCGACTCTCCGTGTACACATTTACATATACCTACTGTTTCCTTGTATTTTTCAATATACACGCAGTGCGATTACGTTTCCGGGTAACACTGAATATTTCGGTCGGATGACTTTTGATTTGAATTCCGTTTACGGGAGGTGATAGGGGGTACTGAAATACACACATTAGGATGAATTACGGGTTTGTCCTAACCCATTCGGCGAGTGTATTTTACAATACAAATTGTTTTTTTTTTTGACAACTATTTTTGACACTGAATTCGAAGCGTATTTTTTTCAAGCAGCTTTGATCGATACAATTATTTTCATCTCGGATATTGCCCGAGATACGGCCATCCGAAATCGGTTAAAAGACCGCGAGCGAAAGTGAAGAAATTCGACTGATTGTTTTACAGGGGGGAAAAAAAACGATCCGTAAAGATAATCGTAAAATGACGCGAACGCGATTTCGAAAAATCGATAAGAAAAAAATTAAAATAATCGTTTATTTTAACGCGCACGAGCGCACCGGAAGATTAGAGAAAAAGAACTTTATCCCGAAGCGTACGCGTTCCGACAACGCCGCCCGCCGCTTCCGGTAGGCGGAATTCGAATCGCACGTCGTGCGGCCGAAACGTTTAGCGTTACCCGGACGCGTACAATCGCGCCGTCCCGGCAACGGCAGCCGCGTAAACCGCGTCAGCGTTGACGGCGGGGTAACGTTACAATACACACGTATATGTGTGTGTGTGTGTGTGTGTGTGTGTGTGTGTGTGTGTGTGTGTGCGCGCGCGCGTATCCGTTTATTATAATTTACCGGTGGGGAGGAGGTCGGGGTCGGCGTACCCATTACGCGGGATCGCTGTGTCTGGCGAAACGTCCGGAAACGTTCTGCGAAATCACGCCGGCGACGCGATCGGTCGCGATTTCCACGGGCGGGCGCTGTGTACCGTACCGCGAAGCTGCGGCGTCGCCGTCGGCGCGATATTAACGCGTTGCCGTCCGACATCTCGATTCGCCGTGCACCCGCGTGGCACGTCTACGCGGCGCGCGCGCGCGCGATCGAAACGGCCGCTGGCTATGCGCGCGTTTCGTCGCGTTTCGTTCCCGAAATGTATTACCGCCGTTATTGTGCGTATGCACAAAGAGAGACAGAGAGGGAGAGAGAGCGTGAGAGAACGGACTCGTTAACTCGTTTCAATTGGACGGCGACCGCGACGGCGGTGACCGTCGACTCGGCGCGGCCCAAAACGGATTTGTCACCGGCGACGACGCGGCCGCCGTTGAAACGTTCTGTATATCGTCCCGGTCAGGTATAAGTTACGAGATGTGTGTGTGTGTGTGTGTGTGTGTGTGTGTGTGTGTGTGTATATACGTATACTGTCATCGGTACGTTTTCTGATATTTTATTAACGACGACTGTTAGTGGGTGTCAGGTCTGTCGGAAACACCGACACCACGTACACATCTGTGGATTTTAATAATTGTTCTCCCGTTCCGTACGCAGACGTGACAATGCCTTCATCTCGTTTCACGGACTGTTCTAACACACACGTACACGCACGCACGCACGCACGCACGCACACATACATGTATAGCGTATAACAAAATAATCGTTTCCTCTCGTTTTTATCGCGGTCCATCGTTCGGTTTTAGTCAACGTCCGGATCATAAACACGCGTGCACGGATCGGTAATCGAGTTACGAACATAATTTCGACGTTCGCAATTTAACGAATATAATAAACCCACCTATGTACCGGAAAATATGATTTCTCGGTACACGAAGGCGACTTCAATTTAGAAGGTTTATTCGTACGCGTATATATATATATATTTATATATATAAGCATCCGACCGAAACGCGATCTAAGTAACATTTATTATCCTGTCGCGCGGAATAAAAATCGAGATATGCCTACACTTTTCGAGGAGAAAAATGGAATTTATTGGTTTTACCATATGATGCGTGATTTTTTTTTTTTCTGTCTAATAAAAACTGTTCTACCATAAATCTTGCTCCGATTAAAAATGACGACGAGTTTTGTTTTTTTTTTAGCATTATTCGGATTCAGTAGATGCATTGGAGAAGTGATTTTCAAAGTAGTTTAAATTATAACTCAGGAAAAACCGGAAAGTTTGCGGAAATAACGGTTCCATTATTTTCGGTTGGTTTCGTTTGTTTGTTTGTTATTCGGTTAAAAGTGATCGTCGAGACCGCATCACATAGTACTTCTTCTTCTTCTTCTTCTTCGTATTTGACCATTAAGATCATACTGCCAAACGTAATTCTTGCAACTTTCTTCTATCGCCAAAACATGCCAATCAGAGTCCGGCTCAACCCTTTCTACATCCTTTTTTACTTGGTCCCCCCACCTTAATCGTGGTCACCCCAAAAGTCTTTTCTCTTTGTGTGCACCGTATTGAACCAACCAAACTAACGTTCGCTCTTTTCTCTATGCATATCCTGCCCACTGGAGTCTCCTTTTCTTTGATTCCCTAATAATATCAGGCCTTTGATACAATTATTTGAGTTCTTCATTTTTACGAATTCTCCATTCTCCCGTGTTTTCGTCTAACCATGGTCCGAACATTTTTCTTAATACACTTCTTCCGAAGATAAAAACTTTGTTTTACTCAGATTTTCGTAGTATCTACGTTTCATACCCATACATTACCGTTGGACGGATGATAGTGCGATATAGCTGTAATTTGAGATTCTTCGATATTGTTCTTACCTCTAACACCTTATTTAATCCGTAGCAGCATTTATTACCGGACTGGAGTCTTGCTTTTATCTCGGTATGTTCATCATTTTTTTGTGTCAAGATCCCAGATATTTAAACTCTTGTACTCTCTTAAACTTGTATGGTCTAACCTCTAGATACGGGTATACATAATGCATTATCTCTCCTCTCCGCACGATCATATATTCGGTCTTTTCAGCATTTATTTCTAAACCTACTCTTTTGGCCGTATCTAATAATTTTTCAGCTTGTTCAATAAGATTTTCCTTATTTTTCGCTAATAATACTAGGTCGTCTGCATAAGCCAGAATTCCTATTGTGCAACTACCCAATTGTATTCCGTTATCTTCACAATGACTCTCCCTGATGACTTTTTCTAAGGCCATATTAAATAATACGGGCGATAATGCATCCTTTTGCCTCAAACCACTCGTTACTACTACCCCTTGTGATAGAATATTGTCGATTTTGATTTTGATTTTCGTATGTAAGATGTTTGCTTTTATCAAGTTGATTCATTTTTATGGTAGTTTAAACTGTTTAATATATTCAAGAGAGATTCTCTTTGCATACAACCGTATGCCTTTTTGAAATCGATGAATATACATGAATAACATGCATTTTCTTATCAAACTTCCACATTTTCTAGAAAATTTGTTTCAGAATAAATATCTGGTCTATAGTGGATCTGTTTTGTCTGAAACCTGCTTGATAATCACCTAAAATGTCTTCTGCTCATGGCTTAATTCTACTTAATATCCACTTGGATTGAACTTTATAAGTAACGTTTAACAGAGCGATACTTGTATTTGAATTTTCAAGTTTTGTTTTTAGTTTTTCAGTGGCACACTCACCAGCAGTCTCAGCTCATTTTATGTATTTTATATAATATTTGTAATATTATTATAATTTCGTATTTTCGTTTTCACACTATTAAGTTCCTTCGTGAAACAAAACAATTCGGTACCGTTAACCCCATCTTCCACGGTGTCGGCTCAAACGCTACCTATATAATCGTACTGTTCGTGAAATATTATTATTTTAATCGTCCGCCTCGTTATTTTCCGTTAAAAAGTTGTTTGTCGTCGACGACTTCATATTATTTTATCGAATATAATACTTACAGTTCGTTTCATATAGTTTCCAGTAAATAATAAATATATTATACAGGTAGTTACACGATTTTCCGTTTACAGCTCGCCGAATATTATAATAATATTTTTGTCTTCCGTGGAAATTACGATCACGTCGATATTATTATTGTTATTATTATTATTATTATTATTAGGTATTGTATATTATACACCCGGGTAATATGACAGTGTTTGCGATTCCGTTTCAAACGCGTGACGAAGAATATTTATTGTGTAGTGCGTTGTGAATTTCTCGGAATTTGAATTTTCTGTTTTCCGTTTAATGTAGATCACACGTTAAATCGTCATTCGTCCGTGAACTTGGAAGTATACGGGTGTATAAATTCCTTGAACTGTCCACAGTGACTAAAAATTTTAAAATTTGTTTGAGCGTTAAAAAGATACGCTGTACGTCGCACCGCGGGTGGGCCGCCGTTGCTGTAAGCGAGTATTATATAGGATTTGATATGCAGAGTAATTTAATTTGTATCTGTAGCGATAAATCGTTGCGTACGAAAAACGATCCGGAGTTCGGGTAAACGCGAGAGTATTTATATTGAGAATCGTATTGAATTTTTACGAAATAACAATAGAATTCAGTTGTCCGTGGCGTTTTTACCGAATTTTAAACCGCGGATAAATCAAATCGTCACGTTTTTATCCGCGTATAAATACAACTCGGATTGTTTCAAATAGCTACCTGTATATTATTACAATAAATATAGTTAATAATATAAATATATAAATAAAAAATAAAAAAAAATGAATAAATGCGTCATCTGAAGTGTCATGATAAATGTACTACACGACCGGTTTCGAATTAAAAATTGATCATCAGGTATGTCATCAAAATGTAAAACGCGACTCGTGAGTCATGTAATACCTAATACACTATAACACTATAGCATTAGTGTTATTAAAACGGGATTTTTTTTCTTCTTAGATTTTTTGTCGTAGATAGCGGATCTCGCGTAGAATGGTGAACTTAATGTTCAAAATCAACTGTACAGTATTCTACTCAATTGCACGCCTCAATAAATAAATGCTACATAAATGAATTATAATTAATTTCAATGATCGAATAAACAACTCAAATATGTTTTACTTTATTTTGAACAAAATATAAAAGTAATTTGCTCCATTTCACCCCTGCCCTGTGTAGAATGGGGTATGTGTATTAACTTTTAAGTATATTGCAATTTCGAAACAGAATTATTTATTTTTATCCATTAATTATTTTTGAACAATATTAACATGCGTACGCAAAGTTTCATCGTAGCTGTCATCTCCTGCACAGGAGTTTTGTGCCCATTTTCTACATGAATTATGTAATAGGTCGACCCAATACATAATCTTAAACACAGTTCGAACTTGGTCCGACCGCATCACGGCTCCGATCAACATGATTATCAACACGATCAAATATGATTATCGACCATGTCGCGCGATAATCATTTTTTTTTTCAAACCATAATAATTTAAAAACGTACAGATTTTTTTTTTTTTTTTTTATGAGGTATGCTTTCGTAATACCCTATACCGCCCCGTTCCGTGGTGTGCCCCAAAACAGTATTCTTATTAAAACTACGGTTTCATCACAAAAATGCGAATATTCGTTATTTAACAATACAAATTTAATATTAACACGTTTTCTGATATATTTTTAATAATACTTATGTTATTATATAAAATGTTAAATTTCACTTAACTGCAGTAAAAATCAGAAAAAAGTTGTAAAAAATTGACATGAAATAACTAAAAACTGTATGGGTTTTGGTTGTGAAAAAAATTTAAATTATCTATGGTTACACGGAGGAAAAACATTATTTCCGACGATATTACGCGATGCCCAACATTGCGTATGGAAAAAAAAAGCTGTGAACCCATTGTACCCCGCGTTCCCATTTTACCACGGGTTCCTTTATTAAGTATTTTTGTTTTTCTTGAAGAATTGTAAAAAATTAACATGTACCCTTTTTGTATTTATTTAATGAAAGTCGCGAGTCTTAAAATTATTTTTTACTGAATTACAGCAACAAAAGATTACAATAAAAAACATTGAAACGCCTATCCCGACATTTTCGAAATTTGTTCCCCGTTATTAGAAAACAAAGTATGCAATGAAATAAATGGCCTCCCTAATATACCAACTGAATAGACAACATTATTTGCTATCAAAAATCACCTCGGTGGTCAGGAACTTCTTTCTCATTAGACACATTGGGCACGTGCCCAGGGCCCCGTGATCGATGGGGCCCTCTAGTTCCTGTCAGATCACCAATCCATAGCCGATAAATTTATTTCGAGAAAAATAAAAGGAAAATGACTGTTTATAGGTAATTTGTGAATGTTAAAAGTTCTACTTTTCCGGGTTATTTTATAATTGTTAATTCATTTAATGTGAAATGAAGATAAACAAATATAATAGTTGAATAAATATAGACTTTTGTTTTTCTACCATCCCCCTGTTTGCCTGTTTTAATAAAATGATGCTCTATCCAAGTCGTTGGGGTTACATTGTACTATTGCCTAGGGATTCGAAAAGGTTAAATACGGTCCTGCTCGTGGTTAATGATTGGAGCAAGATTTCGGGTTGAACCATCGATTATTTAATTGATTTTTTTTTCATCTCTCGTTGATACGCTCACCGTTCGAAATCTGTGATAACGGAATATAAGAATAATAATACTTACGGCCCGGCGTGGGAAAAAATATCGAAAACCAAAAGCGAATCGATAAACACCTACGTCTGGATTCGCTATCTCGACGTCTGCAAACTTCTATGCGGATGTTGTCAAAATTCAATCGCGAAACTCGTTGTCGGTTATTCCTCTATTGTTTTGTGTAAAACACACGGCGCGGCGCGTCGTTGTTAAAACGATAAAACTTTCGGCGATGTTGGCGTTGTATAATGGTGTTTTGAATTATTATTATTATTATTATTATTATATAGTGAGTTGAAGCCGGAAGATAAAGATCGCAGGCTATTGATCGAAGTCTGGGACTGGGACAGAACGTCCAGGAACGATTTTATGGGATCGTTGTCGTTTGGAATATCGGAGTTGATCAAGTCGCCGGTGGAGGGATGGTTCAAGTTGTTGACCCAGGAGGAAGGGGAATTCTACAACGTGCCCGTGCCCGAAGAAGGTGCCGATCTAGCCGCGTTAAAATACCAAATGCGGGTAAGTGCGAGTTGTATATGTATGATATTGTATTTATCTAAGCAACACGACGTCGAGTACTGTATGTATATACAGGGTGTCATAGAATCTAAACCTGAGTATAACTTATCAGTTGAGCGGTCGGGGTTTTTTCGATTTGTCAACGAGTCCGTTGACATCTTTCACCCTAGCGTAATAAAGTACTTATTTATTGTTTAAAACTAAAAATAACGATTAGAAACAAAATGTGTCAAAGATAATTACAAGAAGACGGTTCGGACGATTTCCGGTTCATTTTGATTTAGATAAATATTTTTATACCGTCGAATTTTCTCCGAAAATAGAGACGCCTGCACAATATTGTGTCTGTTATAGATACATAATATGTTTATATTATTCCTGCTACTTTAAGCGACTCCCTCTGGACCAATTAAGCTCAAACTCGGGAATTTATTAGAGTTTGTTTGTAGATAGATTTAAGTGATTTTCCCAGTGATTTTAAGTGATTCGAGGGTAGATGCTTTGTGCACCCCTAAATATCACCCAAATAAAGTCGGGTGATATGAAATTTGTACATGCAAAATACGAGCATTGCGGATATGCCTTTAGAGGTTTCAACGTTCCACTCCTTCCCAGTCATTTCTACGCACAAATTTAATGTTTTCACAGGAAATATCCCTGGATATACTAAAATGTTATAAAACACCGGAAATCATAACTATTAGAGATCAATAATAATAATAATAAAAAACAAAAACAATAAATAAATGAGGTATTGTAATGACGACTCGGCTGTGAGAACATTCGACTCTATAGTAACGAGCCTCACAAGTGTTTATTTTTTTTTTATACAGCCGACGAGTGTCAGATCTATATTCGAACTTAAACGTACATGTTTAGTTTTTAGGAGTTTTCAATAACGATATACTTACGGAACATTATAATAAATTGTTATACTTCGGTTGGAAACACCCTGTATATACATACTCGTGTATTGTTAAATTATTAATTATCCTTCGCATTTTTGTATTCTATAACCATGTGTTCGTGTGGTCTATCTGTGTTTTTGTACGTATATACGATTAATTATTGAAAACACTTTCCAAAAATATAATTGCATAAAACTGTTGTATATATTGAAATATAATGATGGGTTACATTCTCGCAGTTACGTCGCTCGCGTAGGCGAAATTTGAAAAATTAGTTCCTACGTTGGATAAATAAAAACGTTCAATTTTATCGAGCGCAAGCATGTGGTGGACTTTTTATACACCTACACCTACTATTATTTCTCATTCCCTTTATTGTATTATTATCTTTTTTCTCTTGTCTATAGTAATATAATTTACCGATAAATAATTTCTCTCTCTGTCTCTTCCTCTATCTATATTTTTTTTCACTTTAATTTTTGTGTGTTTTTGTCGTCAGATGAAATGATTTTATTTTTTTTTTTGTTCGTTCTTCACGTCCGCGTATTTATGAGTTTTGCACATTGATTAATTTTTATTATTTATTTATTTATCTCTGGACACAGGGCTCGAAAACGCAAAGTCGAAATTCGGTTCGTTTCAACTTGAGTTAAATATGTATTATTATGTATTAATTTTATGTAGTTTAGTTTGTTGTATACACAGCATGACTATAATTTATTTTAATACGTATTATTTATACTTTAGAAAATATTTATGTACCTATAGAATTTTAATACATACGTATTTTAGTTAAACTATATTTATAGACTTAGCCTTAACTTCACCCATAAAGAGTCATGTTATTACTGCTCATACCATGTGTACGGATTATCTTGAAAGTTTTAATTAATTTTTATTTTTTTTTTTTTTTGTACGACCTTTACTATACTATCGTGTAGTATTAAGAAGGTTCTTATTTGATTTAGATGACTTATTATGAGATGTTCTTATGTTTTCTGTGCAGTCTCCTAACTTTTTTATAATTAATAAAATAAATAGTTGAGCCCTAATTTAGCTTTCCAGAATAATTCTTTTGTCCTGTACCGAGGTAAAGTTTTTCGTTTAAATAATATTTTTCGATATTATCGACTAATCGATTTTCATATCTAATATATTTAGTTCCGTTCAGTTTTTACAAAGCGAGAATATTAAGAAAACTAAAAAAAATTAATATATTTTTTTCTCTGATTTCTATAACAAACATAGCATCAATTGAACGGGGTGTAAAAATAATCTCTTTTTTTAAATTAAATATTTAAAATGTTTTATTTATCATCAAATATAATATACTGTAAAACGATATTTTATTATACTGAATATATCTGAAACATACACTTTTCCAGAATAGTTTTAGTGGTTACTCCTCACCCTGAATTTCAATTCTACTTCTAACGTATCATAATGCATTCTATAATTAAATATTTAGTTTTTTTGCTTCTGAACTTTTCTAAGAATGGTTTAATTTTTATGCGTACCTCGACGGGATTTTTGCCATTTCTTTCTATTTGTAAATCTGGAATATCCGGATTTTACAAATTTGTTTTAGAATATTAGGAAATATAAATGCACTCGAATGATATCGCTTGGGAAATTCCCACAAGAATCAGTATAATAAAGCATCGGTGTTGGTTTTTTTTTTTTGCTTATTCAGGCGACACGAGCGTAAAAACGCTCGATAATGCATGTAAAAACAGGACACATATATCGTTTTTCGTATGAGAATTTCACTAAAATTATCATTCGAGTGTTAATTTTAAAACATAAAAACGTTCGAAATAATTCATTCAACATAAATCAATCAATCAATTTGAAACACCTGGAGCTTTCAACAAAATTATTTGACCGCCACAGAATTGGACACTCCGCTTTCTTAATCCATTTCAAAAACACCCTGAATAGGTAATGATAATAATAATTATTGCGCCGCAGTTGTTAATAGCATTATATTACACTACAGTTAACACACAATTTACAAGCCGAGCAAAAATTATTCGACATTACTTTTCCATTTTTCTACTATTTTAGATTTGGAGAATAGCGAGGGATCTGTTAGTTTTACTATGATGTGTATTTTTGTATTTTATATATATTGGTGTTACAATGATTTTGGTTTGTTTAATTTTTATGTAAATACATTTTCTACTAGAAATGTTGCTCCGATTTTCAAGTGTAGCACCTTTTCTAAAAGGAAATTATGTCTAGTAGGTGTATTAAACAGGTCATATTTTGTTTTTCAATGGAGTTTTTAAAATAATTAGGAAAATCCGGGAAGAAAATATAGGTTAAATGGAAAATATATTTACTAACGGCGCGGCGTTATCGACTTTATTGCTTTTAATTTTTAAGAACTATATTAATAATATTTTTATTATTTTAGATTCCGAGTGAAACAAGAAATGTATTGGTTTTACATTGATATTTATTTTATTTTTTTGTTTTTTTTTTTTTTATTGTGAACACTTTTTCTACCAGAAAGCATACTCCGATTATCTAGTGTATCATCTTTTCTGAAAGGAAATTTTCTTTAGCTGGTACTTTAAAGACGTCATTTTTTAAAATTCTTATTAATATTCTAGATATTGAGGAAAATCTTGGTATTTAGGTTAAAATAGATTGAAAGATTAAAAAAATAAGGATTGTCATTGACAACCGTTTTTATTTATTTTTTGTTATTATTAAGTTTTTATTATTTTTATCTTTTTTAAACAAGTATTGTTGTCATAAAAACGCACATTGTTGTAATCATTTTACCATAATATGATATATTGTTATATTATTAACATTATTAACTGAACTCTGCTCAGAATCGTTTTTTCGTTGGCAATGCTTTATCGTTGCTTGAATATATACATTAAATTCCCGTCTGTAGCCCACCTTCCCAACTTCGCGCCTACAACAGTGGCTGCATCCACGTGCAAACTATGTCCATCATTTTTTAATTTTGTTTTTTGTTGAATTTAGTTAAAAATATTCATAGATTTGAAATTTGAACAGAAAAATTATTTTTGCCTTTTTATTTTTCAAAACATTTAAGCAAATTGTTTTGCTTGAAAATTCAACAGGATGTTCATTATAAGTAGTACTTTATGGTCAAAAAAAAAAAAATCAAAAGCAAATAGATATTTATGTAGTATTTTTATATGAATTTTAGTATCACATTTTGACGAAAATCGTTAATATTACGGCCTCTCAACCTACGTATAACGGAATACTTCGCTGAATCGTTTATCGTTGCTTGCAGATATAAATTAAATAATTGTATGTATCCTACCTTCCCGATTGTCCACCTAAAACAGTGGCACACCCGTCCCAAGTATTAGCTTTTTGTTTTTTTTTTTTTGTTTTATATTTCGTGGGATTAATGAAATAATATCGCGCAAAAAATATTTTACCGACTTTTTAATCAATCAAACGTATAGGTACCTATTATACGAGTACACCTACTCATATAGGTACCTCGATAAAAGTAGGTCGCGGTATAATTATTTTTGAAATATAATATATTATACATTTTTCATCGTCGGTAGGTATAAATAAATGTTTGTTTTTTGCAGAAACTCGCATCGAAAACTACATAATATAATATCATATTGTTTTGCGCTTATTATTCTGTATAGAACTGCACAAATTAGCCTCGAGTTATATATATACGAGAATATCTCGAATACTTATATAAATATTATGTACCCACCTTTAATACATGATTTCGCTTTGCTTTATAGTAATTTTATCATGTATACGAAATGTAATAATAATATACGGCGTACGTTATACGTTGTTTTCGCAATTAAAATTCGAACGGGTAAACGATGTGATAATAATAATCTCACTCGACAAATGCAATATTATTATAATATTTATTCTTCTTCAGACGTATAATTGTGTATTTGTTCTCGTACAGTGGGGTTGTACCCTCCCCCCATCACCCATTGACCCAAAAGTAAAACAACAATGAGTGTGTTGTTTATTTAGTAATATTATGTATCTAAAAAGTATATATACTTAAAGCAAATTACAAAGTAAATTAACTTAAATTATTGAATAAAAAAAAAATCAATTTCTTCTGGATCCTTCATTTAAATTATCACTATTCGGTATAACGGAAGAAGATTCTACGATTTAATCATGAATTGTAATTATTTTACTACAAAATATTATATACCGTTATTTTTCGTCTTCCTTATTGTCGGAAATGAAACGACTATCTACTTTTGGTTTTCAAATGTAGTCTGTGTTGTTTTTTAGTTGGACGGGTTATTGATTTAAATTTTCGCGTTAACACTTTTGATTTCCATTAACCATTTACGAGATATTACAACTACACAAGTTTAGGTAGGGAAAGCGTAGAAGAGCATAATTTGTGTGGCCGCACGGTGTGCGGTGTTTGATTAATGTTCTGGTATTCCACCGCAATGCAAACATTTTCTTAAAATTTCATATGGTGGAAAATTAGTGGAAACAATACCATGAACTCAAACATAAAACTATTTATTTATAACTTGCTTTTTGAAAATCAAAACGATTTCAACTATAGAAAAAAAAGGCAGTAAAGAAATATTCTTACAATTTAACATTTTAGAGCTCTGTTCTAAATTTAGAAAAAAAAATATAACTTTTTGAGCTATGTCGTGGGATTTATTGTATTATTATTATTGTTACATTTTAACATATGGAGGAACACATGACAATAAAGTGGTTCTTACCAAGCATTATAATAGATTCTTTAGTTTGTTTTCGGTAATAGCTTTAACTGTTTTAATATCTCATTGATATAGAAAAATAATGATGGCAATAAAAAAAAAAAAAAAAACAAAAAAATCTTTGAACTTTTCAACTCAATTTATCGTCAATCAAAACTTCTTATGTTTCTCCCCTACGCTCTTCCATATTCATAATTTTAAATTTGGATTTAGTTTATTGTTGTATTTTTTAAATAGTGAATAATTTTGTTATTAATAATAATTTATTATGAGAAAAAAAAATACTGTTAAATTAGAGAAGACTAGATGATAATACTGGCAATTTAAAGTATTATGTATATTTTTTAAATTTTAAACAATAATTTATTTTAATATTTTACTTGATAAATACTATAATAATTTATTGAAACTTATAAAAAACATTATTCAAATTAACACAGGATAGGTATTAATTTTAAAAAATGAAAAAAAAAAATTAATAAATTATTCGTAATTAGTGTCGTAAAAATTAAATTACTATCGGGTTTTATACCCGCTGTAATTTGTTATAATTACAAAAGTTAATTTTCTGAATATATATGTAGACGAGGATTAATTTTCAAATGCTAAGCGTTTTTTTTTTAATATATATATTTTTTTCCTTTTTTTATTATTATTGTTTAAGACGTAGGTAGTCGTGACGGTTCGACATTTCAACCCGGGCAATATTATATCAGTACATAATCTTTTATTTCATAAAAAAAAAGTCAACTGCAATTTATTTCATTAAACCGATTCCGGGTCAACTGTTGTAATAATAATAACTACACTATGATCGGCTTACTCTGAGAATTAACGTGATCGAATTTTAAAACCTTATGATTTTTATTCATTTTCCGTGATGGTTCGTACGTATCTATGCGTTTCATTTGCAGCCCGAACATATTTCATAAATTGCTCGTGTACATGAAAATAAATACAAAATAATATATATATATATAGTAACGTAATATAATTATTAATCTGTTTTGGATTCTCCATATTATAGATAGTTAAATGCGTTGCGTTTGTTCGTAAAATATACCACGTCATGTTTTTAAATAAAACGTCTATATCGCGGAGTTTAATATATATATAGGTGTATATTGTATGTAACTATACGGTGCTACACGAGTTTTTGATCGGTAAACAATACAATACTATAAACAATATTATACAATACGTGTTCCGTTTAACGTATTATTTTTATTTTTTCTTATTGGTAATTTTTTATTACGTCGGTTTTTTTTTTTTTTTTTATAAACTATAATCGCTGCGATCGAATCGAATCGACTTCCGAACCCTGCGGCGTGCCAGTTACTATATTGACTCTCCGTGATATTTGATTCCCTCGGTGAAATGTTTTAGGGAGGGGGAAGATAAATAATCACTATTAAAGTTTTAATCTTCAATGGGATTTCTCATAGAGAAAGTTTACCCCCTCCGTCTAAATTCCGCTACTTAATGAATATTTACCTCCGGCCGAATTTCTCTTGTAGATTTTTACCAAGGGGAGTGAAGTGGCTGTTAAATTTTATGTTGTTAAAATTTACGTTTTCGCGGCTGTACCGGGTAGTAGATATTTTTACAAAAATATTAAAAAAAAAAAAAAAACATTAAAAATAATTTAAAAATAAAAAAACAAGGTCGGGTTTAGCCAATTAGGTTAACGATTAGAAATAATTTTCGACGGTGATCAGCTGGCATTGTGTCGAGCAAAATATTAATACGCGTCACGTACATTTACATTATTTATTTGAAACGTATTTTGTAAACCATTTTTTTTTAAAAAAAAAATACATTCCCCTGTTATTTGGAAAAAATTCAATAATTCATATTTTTGTCGGTATCCATTTCAATGATCGCCGTTACCTATAATATTACTATTTTTAATATCATAGGAAGGTACTAATACAGTTTATCATAATATTTACATCATACGTACTATTTCTATTTTTATTGTTTTGTAAAATTCTTACTTTGTAGGTAGCGAAATGTCTGTATCTTAGGGTATATAATGATATGCTGAACATCGAATATTGAATTGGGTTACTGTACTATTTATAAACCTTTTTAAAGTTTAGTTCATATAATATACAGGAGAAGTAGCGGCGAAATAATTGAACACCTATATAAGTGAGTACCCCGTAAAATTTCACCGAAATATTCGTACTCTGCTTATTCTTTAATGTTATATAAATAATATAATAGTACAAATTGATTCGGCATTCGAGATCTGTATAATGTACTCGTATATCGTCGTAGAAATTGATAGAATTAATAAAATATTTGATTATATTGAATTAAATGAATGCATATATACACATATATAGTACATTTATGTATTAAATTATTTATACAAAACTAAATTGTTTTCCTCGATTATAAAAAAAAGGGCTGATACTGGAGACGGGTGTGGGTACTATTGTAGGTAGATAGTTGGGAAGGTGAAATACATAAAGTTATTTAATTTATACCTGTAAGCAACGATAAACTACTGCTAATGAAAAACGATTCTGAGTTAAGAAAAATAATCTAAAATAAAAGGAATAGTAATAAAAAAAAATACGGACATACTTCGCAAGTGAGTGCAGCCACTGTTGTAGGTGGAATGTTGGGAGGGTAGGATACAGAAGAGAATTTAATGTATATCTGTGAGCAACGATAAACTATTGCTAACGAAAAAACCAATTCTGCGTGAAGTGCAGTTGATACTGATGCTTGAGTGCATAATAAAGAAATATAATATAAAGATTAATAGTTGAAAAAATGTATTGAAATAGAAATTTATTATATTTTAATATGGCTCGGTCTATATTATTGCTTTTTCAACAATGTGCGTTTCCATGGCAACAATAATTGTTTAAAAAAGATTTAAAATAATAAAAACTTAATAATGATAAAAAATAGATAAAAAATATTGCCAATAACTAACTTATTTTTAATCTTTCAATCTTCTTTAACCTTAAAAATCAGGTTTTCGTTATTATCTCGAATATTTATGAGAATTTAAAAAAAATGACTTCTATAAAGTACCATCCAGAGAAAAAGTTTATTTTCCGGAGAGGTGATATACTTAATAATCTGAGCATGCTTTCTGGTAGAGTTCACATAAAAAAAAAATTAATGATAAACATCACTGTAAAACCAATACATTTCTCGCTCCGCTCAGAATTTAAAAATACTGTGCGTTTTCATGACAGCAACGATTGTCTAACAAAGCTAAAATATTATAATAACAAAAATAAATAAAGACTGTTGCTATTGATCACCTTATTTGTATTCTTTTATTCACTTTTAACCTACATAATCATTTTTCCTCATTACGTTGAATATTACTGAGAATTTAAAAAATGATCTTTATAAAGTACCAATTAGAGCAGAAATACAACGAAAAAGGTTTCTTTTTATGTTTTGATTTGAACAAGATTTCTAGGAGAAAAGTTGTTTACAGACAAAAATAATAAACCTAATATTGTAAAGAAAATACGGACATACATTGCGCGATGGGTGGGCTACTTTTGTAGTTGAGAATTTGGGAAGGTAAAGAGGACGTTTAATGTATATCTGTACGCAAAGATTCTTAGCGAAGATTGGTTGTGCATGTTTTGAGAGTCAAAAATATTTACGATTTATAAATAATACATTTCGTAAATATTTTTTTCTACGTTTTTTCTTGGTTCTTTCTAATTTATTATGAAAACTTCTGAGAAAATCAAATAATTACCTCTTTAAGTTATTACCCTAGGAAAATTAATTTTCAGAAAAGTGCTACACTTGAAAATCAGAGCAAGATTTCTGGTATAAAAATGGTTAACAGATAAAAAAAAATAAACACCATTGTAAAACCAATACATTACTTGTTTCGCTCAGAATTCAAAATAATGAAAATTGTATTTTTACATATTAATTTTTTTATGTATAATTATATGAGTATTTTGTAAAATTATACGATAGGTACATATTAAATAATAAAACGTGCGAATGATGGATAAAGGGAAATTTATTTATCTACTGATGCGATATAATATGTGCTTATGTTAAACGAAATGTATAAAATACTATACGTATACGTACACTTCAACAAAAGTGTTGTATTACGTTTATTTCACTATTTATTCACCATTCGAACTTGAAACGAAAATACACCGTAAGACAATATAGCCAACACCACTGCGGCATAATAGTGTGTCGAGAATCCAAAATAGAAATAATTTATCATTATTTGTTTCGTTTCGTTTGAATATTTAAGTATTTATGATACTCGCGGCGTTCCGTCGACTGTGGAAATATATTTACATTTACAAAACAAACTTTTCTTTTTCTGTCGGGTTGTATTATTGATTTCACACTACGACTTGTTCGACTATATAATCAACGTGAATATAATATAACAACGGCAAATGTATACGGATTGAAAAACGTGAACGTAATGATGGTTTTTTTTTTTTTTTTTTGTAATATACACCTGGGGATTGTTCTGGAAAAGTGTTAACGGTGAAACTAAACAAGACTCGATGAAAATGTAAACTTACTTTTCTTTAACGATTTGATAAATGAAATGTTTGTGATTACTGTCACGTATTTGCTAATAAATCTAGGCGCTCTAGAAAAATGAGACGTATGAATGAAATTAATGAGATCAAGTGAAATAAATGAAATCTATGAGATTATTTTACTAAAATTATCCAACAAACTTTCTGAAAATCGCATGTTTGATAATGTTTTGTCATCGAAAAATAGATATTTTTAATCGTCCTTCAAGATTTATTTTCAAGTTACAATAACATAATTTCAATCGAAATCACCATAAAATTCTTTCGAATGAACGTGATGAAACTTGTGAAACCGTGTTTTCCATCTCCCCCTCCTCCCTCGTATGTTAAAAATCGATTTAACTCTTAGCTAGGGTACATATTACATGTATAATAATTATTGTATTTCGTTTCGTACAAAATTCGATTTGAATTTCGAATGCCTCGTGTTAAACCGTTTCACAGTCAACTTGAGTTTCGTCATTCGAACTGTGCTTAAACCCAGAAAATATTATTCTATAGGTAGGTATATAGCTAACTCCCGGTCCATTAAAAGCTTAAAAGGTTTTGGATTATATGTATTCCGTATAATATGCGTTCATTTTCTGTATAATTAAAATAATACATCTCGTCGTATACAGTGGCGTCCAAACTATACTTCGAGGGTAGCAGTTGCTACACGTCATATTCTGGACGGGTGAGTGTTCCCGGTATTCGGGATTTGAAATAGCCTGGTGGAATTGGTATGAACATTCAAAAGTTATATTTTTTTAATTTATTGGTAGTAAAATTTAGAAACAAAAGTTTTTGAGGTGAGTGGTGGTTTTGAATTTAAAATTCCACTACATCGTACAAAGATGGTTTGGGCGCCACTGTTCGTGTAATATTATAAAACGTATATTATTAATATAAAACTCAAAATATACTCTGCTATATATTATTCAGTATGTTTCGCTCGAATGGTACCCACCGTGAATATTTCAGCCGGATGGATTCGGTCGAAATGGGTTCGGTTTTTTCTAGTAAAGTAGAAGGTTACAATTTATACATTTTGAGCCAATTTTAAACCTTATTTTGTGCGCGAATAAAACTTACATTTTTTTTCAAGGTAAGCATGTATTTTTAACGTCGGATTTAAATAATTTATTTTTCTCCTTCCGGGTGACTTTGACTAATACGGATTTTGTCCATCTTAACAATTTCCCGAAATACAGTCATTTAAATATTTAAAATATGATATTTTCCCCATGTTTTTCAAAAAATGTAAAACGCATGTTATTTATATTATGTGTAATTATATTATGACTGTTTTTACTTATTATTTTGTTTTTAATTCATAATAAACTCATAGTCAGATTTCTTCACTTTTAAGAGTAATGTGATAATTTTTTTTTTTTTTTGAAAAATCGAAAAAAACCGTTTTAGAAAAAAAATTAGATGGCTGTATCTTATTAGTATAATGTATTTAATATTTTTGTTTTAACATTACACTCATGATAAGGTTTGAAATTAATATTCTACGATTTTCACGTTGAAATGCTATCAATTCAAAAACAGCGATAAAAACAAAAGAAAAAAAACTTAAATTTCTCCACTGCAGATCCTTACAGCATTTTTTTTTTATTTTTAATCCTTACAAGAAGAATAATTAATTTGAAATATTGTTAAGCAGGTAAAGCCGTAAATATTATGAACTCACGTCGATGAAGAACATCGTCTCGTGGCTTTTTTAAATTCTATGTGTAATTGTCCTTTGCTTTAACCCTATTACAGCGACGTCACTTTCTGCATTTTAGTTTCGCTCACCTATAGCACTGTAACCTTTTCTCGATATATGTTTTATAATATGTATAAAACTTATGTTTTATATATATATATACTATTCCGAGACTCTCCGCTTTTTTGTTCTGCAGTCATTTCCTTTATTTGCGAATATTTAACTTATAAAATACATTATTTGTATACTTATAATAATTTGTTATGCTTAAATAGTTTTTTTTTTTTAAAAATAGTATATTTTTAGTTATAAAATAATGTAATTGCATGTCGATTTATTTTTTTAGCTTGCAGTTAGTCGATGCTTTAAAAATTATACACTATTCTATATTATACCTATATAATGCAAATCAAATAAATTTATATATTTTTAAATAACTTTTGGTATTATCATTTCTAATACAATATTCACCTATATATAGAAGACCTCGTTGACTAGAAAACCGATGGTACCCGACAAGGATGTGCCGCACAATATGGGTAAAAAAGACGTTATACGAGCGTCGGATTTCAACTTTTTACAAGTACTCGGCAAAGGCAGTTTTGGAAAAGTATGAGTCATTCGTGCGAATTATTTAAATAACATAGGTATAATATTAAGTATTGTTCATGACTTTTTGTATTTCATATATAGGTAATGTTGGCCGAACGCAAAGGTACCGATGAATTATACGCGATCAAAATTTTGAAAAAAGACATAATCATTCAAGACGATGACGTCGAGTGTACCATGGTGGAAAAACGCGTATTGGCCTTGTCCAGCAAACCACCGTTTCTCGTACAACTCCATTCTTGTTTTCAGACTATGGTGAGTACCAATAACTACAATATTACACGTGTTACAATATTTTCGTGTGGAATTCAATTTTAAAACCGTTCAAATTTCCGCTTTATCCTACAGGGTTAGACGGGTTTAGTTAGGACGATAATATTATTGTCGTCGGGATTGAGATAATTGGGCATAATCTCCGTAGCAAAAAGTTCGGTGGCCGTATTATTCATTAGCGTGCCAGGGAATTCAATGAGAGGAGTCTATTATAGTGAATAATAATAATAATAATACCGATTCGTGAATAAATCGTAGAATCTTCTTTTGTTGTACCTAATCCGACAATAATAATTTAACAACCGGGTTCAAAAGAGGCAATTCGTATTCGATAAATCAAGCTATTTTAGTTGTTACTTGAAATATATAGTTTAAAGATAAAATTACAAGAATAAATACTCATAGATTTTGTCTTTTTAAGCCAATGGTAGGGATATGGTTACATCCTAAGGGAAGTATGATTTTCGATCAAATATATATTATTATAAAAGTGTGGTTCGGCTTAATTTGCGGAACATTGTCCGTTGAGAATAAAGTTTTACAAAAAAAGTGTGTTTAATTCAAATAGTAGCGTGAAATATTTTGATGTAATTATTTTTTAAGAACTTTGTATACCGACACAAATTTTATGCAGTTAATTGTGTAATAAGACTTATCCGTTTTTAAGGAACCTGCTCGTTTTTGCTGCTTTCTTTTCTTTTTTCTTTTTTTTAGTATGTTTTACAGTGTAAAGTTTCCTGTCTCGTGGAGATCTCTAATTTCGATATATTTATATTTATTTTTTTGGCAAAAAAACAACTAACTACACCTTGTAGGAAGTTTTCCTACATTGTCCTACATTGAGTGCATTGGAATTTGAATTTATATTGTCATTATTAGATTATAGGTTTTTACATTATACATTTCATTACATTATAAATAAAATTCACAAGACACAAAGAGTTGGTGCTGGAGATGGGAGCGGCCACTGTTGTAAGTGAGATGTTAGGAAGGTAGGATATATAAATTTATTTAATTTATATCTGTAAGCAACGATATACTATTGCTTGACAAATAATAATTCCGAGCGCCATTTGATAATACATAATCTGAAGTGCCGTATTTTTTTTTTGCGATTTTCGTTTAAATTTGATTTCAAAACGCTTATTAAAAAAAAAAGTTCTCCGATCATTTTGGAAATTTGACCACATTTAAGTAAGTCTAATTTAAGTATTAATATCAAGTTTCAAGTCTCTACGTGTATTTATAACCGAATTACATCAAAAACTCCCAAAAATTAGGATTCCTTAAAAGCACAAAAATGACTCGTGAGTTTTGGAAATGTTACCATTAGAAAGTAAATCAAAAAGGCAACAAAAAAGGTATCTTGTAATTTTTCGATTGAATCATTTTTTCTGATAGAACACGTTGTCCGTTTTTTTATAAAATAATTAAATCGTAAAATTGTACATTTTTCTACGTTTTTTCCCATCTAAGTGCTGTTATTTAATAAATGGCATCAAAAATCAAAAAATGACATTTAAAAGTACAATCTAAAAGACTTGAGTATTCAGGAAAGTTAATAAACGTATAGATCAGAACAAATTTACAAGAACAAAAGTGTCCGCAGGTTAGAACAAAGAAAGAAATTTACAATATCGTAAAACCAATAACTCCCCTTGCTACGCTCGGAATCTAAAATGGTAAAAATTGGTCGTTTTTAAGCTCTATTTATATACTATTTGGAAATATGGGTAATTTACTATTGTAGTCCAATGTACCCGGTAAAAAATCTTATTATCATTTTATCAAAAGAAAATTCTCTAAATCGGACCACTCTTTGAGACATGAGATAAACACCCAGTCTTTTTAAATTTGAATAACAGATTTTATTAATGCTATATATATTTTCCAAGCAACTTAACCTAGTAATCATTTTTTTCCATTTCAATAACTGCTCGAACCGTATACATTTTTAAAAAGACGTCATAGGATAATAGGAACGGGTGCAGTAGCTGTTATAAGTAATATAATGTATATCTGTTAGTAACGATTAACCGTTGTCAACGGAATAAAGATTCTGAACGGAGTTCAGTTGTAAGTGATACTTTACAACAATAAATTTATATGTCATAGTATGGTAAAATAATTAAATAGGCATTATATATTATCTTTAATAATATTTGTTTAATTTTTTCGATTTTCCAGTTTTTCCTCGGTTTTTTTTCGGCTTTTCATATTTGGTGAGAAAACTCCTGCAAAAATCGAAAAATAACCTGTTTAAAGTACCTCTCCAGTTGAACTTTCTTTTAGAAAAATTGATAGAAAATTTGTCCACAAACAAAAAAAAAATTAAAAAAAAAATATCCTGGTAAAATCATAAGATTCTTAACGCCATTCAAAATTTTAAACAAGACTTTAACAAATTTAAACTGCATCCAGTGTTTAAATTTAGGTTTAAACTATAGACGTTTCCGTTTATGAAAATGCGAGTATTATTGCACATGTGTATTTTGATACCTCTGATCATTTTAAAAAAAGAATCCCGTTTCAATCCAAGTCCGTCCAAGTAAAATTATTCGGTGTTACCATTTGAGTGAAACACACTGTTTATATAATAGGGTTCACGTAGTTTAGTGACCGACGGCGGCCCGTGTGTTTATTTCGGAATCGATGTACATCTTATATTCACTAAGTAAACTTTTACTTTTTTTTTTTCGGGTTATAAGTTCATGGTTTCTTGAAAGTAAATCTATAATAATCTATAGTAGGTAGTGAAGACGGTGACAACGGGTATAATAGTGATAGTGTTTCAAAAAAAATTAAAACCGATAAATTTATTAAAGAGAATTTGTTTTAAACCAATTATACTTTATATACATCTGACGATAAAGTCTAGTTCATACAATGATATTCGTCAGTGACAGTCAAATGATTTTGTCATGGTGAAGGGGAGAGAATATGAGGCCTATTGTTAACATTTACATTATTATCGGAGAATGTATGTAGACTATAAGATTTATGTAATAAAATGTTTTCTAGTTTGTTTATTTTTAAGTATATTTGAGTTCTGTTTATTATTACGTTGATAGAATTATATTTTGACCGAGCATAAATGATTGGAAAATTAATACGAGGTTCATCAAAAGTGTTGTACGTATTAGTAAAAAAAAAAAAAAAAAAGTAGTGTGATGTTTTGCAAGGTTGTAACGTATAAAACCATTAATTTTTATGTTTTATGCATTTTATACGTACAGCTTTAAATTTAAAATACATTAAAAAAACAAAAATAATAATAAAACATGATTTGTCGGGGTTGTGGGTTATAGATTTAATAAACTCATTCAGTGTGATCCAGCCTGATTTGTATTGTATTATTCTTAATTTATTTATTTCCTGTTGCTTCAATATGTATACGTATATTTACTCTATACGTATATTCTTTCGAAATTTTAAAAATGTTAGCACTATCAATTTTAACATAAATCACGGTTTGAAATTTCTACGTGGCTGCGGTGCACAATTTTATTTTGAATTGTATTCGTAAATTCAATGCAATATTCGGTTATAATTCACGGTGAATATGGAGATTGTCCATTTAAGCCGAATGCATTTCATTGTTTCACAAGACTCGTTTCATACACACTCGTGGAAAATGTTAACTAAAATATTTTTGTTTTTGTTTATGATGAATAATATTTCTATGAGCGAAAACTAAAACACTATTTTTTTGAGTTTAAGAAAAATAGGTCATTTGAAAAAAACCAGATCCGCCCACAATAAATTATTATTAAAAAAAAAACCTTACAAATTATCGAATATTATATTTTACCTAATATTTATTTCAAAATGTATTGAATGTTGTCCACGAGCTTATCGGAGGCGTACGGCAAATACGTATTATATCAACTGTACTGTGTTACAGTCAACTTTAATACATTTTTCTATCGTTGTATAAAAAAAGTTGAATAATACCTAAATATTCAAAATATTTGTCTGTGTACCTACACGTTATATTTTGTTATAATCTTAAAAATCTATTACTATACATTATAATTTACTCCCAGCATTCAAATTTAACCGCGAGACAACCGTCTCATTAATAACCTATTCGCGCCGCCCGTCACCGGGGGATAGTATTAATTGTTTCCCCATATATTTTTTATGTACACGTAACACAACCATTTCGCGTTTTTCGTTTTGTAACTACCTTACGCATATGGTTCGGTATAGAATGATTGCCTATACCTAGTAATTAATGTTATATAATAGAAGAACCTATTAATATGAGAGAACAATGTTTAAAGTTCTGTTTGTATATTCGAGATTCTCGCATTGTAGCGAAAAAGCAATTACAACTAATATTGTAAACAAAAATGTTTTTTTTTTATTTAAAACACTTTTACATTAGTACGCCCATTATCTGGGTGTTTTATAAGAACATTTTCTGTGACCAGATGGGCACACGATAAGTGAATAGACTTACCGTCACCTTATCGTACACCCTGCAGTAGAGTGTGATTTTGCTAATTGTGTTTCGACTAATAAATAATCGATAAATTATTAAATTAGTCAATTTCGGAACTAAATATAGGAAGGTACCAGTAGGGGCGAGTTTGGTCTATCTACTAGTGATGCTTTTTCAAAAAGGGGGAAAGGGGTTGATACGTAGTAGACATTTTACAAAAAAAATTCTGCCATTTGTTCACCTTAAAAAACGACGAGTTTTCATTCCATACAACTATACAAGTATTATCTTGAATATTTGTTATGTTTTCAAATATTCTCATTGGTTTAATTTTTGTCGATTTCTATCTTGATAGGTTGACCGAAATAAAAATCACATGACCAATATTGTATTACTTTACCAGCTCTATTCAAAATCATTTTTTGATTGCAACGATTTATCTTGACTTTCGGTGTGAAAATTAAACTATCTTGTATCATATAACTTCCTAACTTCTCACCTAAAACAGTGACCTACCTATGTTACAAAGTGTAACCGATTTTTCAAAATCGGTTAAGTTTTTCATTTCGTTTTGAACTCACAAAAATAATACATGTTGGTACTTGTACTGTGTGTGCGCGTGTGATAGGCCGGGAAAATAAATTTTAATCCGATTATCTTCTCTTAGTAGTGTTGATTTAAAAAAAAAAATTAAATATCACGAATACAGAAATCGTTAATATATTAAATATTGATCATTTTTTTTTTTTTTTTGCAAGTTTTCCCTCTCAAATATTGTAATTTAAAGTTATCCTGGTAAGAATTTTTAATGTATATATTATCTTTGTCGAAATGGAAATGAATGGAAAACCGAGTAAACAAAACGATATAACCATTTATTATTATTATTATTATTTTTTATTATAATAATACACAATCTTAATGGGAACTAGGAACTGTACGAAATGTTTATAATAATAAATCATACTTCGCGCAAAAAAAAAAGTATGAAATTTTCATCGCGAAAACCTATGCAGATGTACGCGAGTGAGGTATACAAGACGCGCATTAAATAAAATTACAACTTACACTGAAAATATATAATAATTTAACATTATAAGAACCGCGAGGTGAATAAGATTCGTTTTTATTCCCCCCCTCCCCCCGACATCAACATAAAATATATTATTATATTTCACAATATTGTATACATAAGTGCATATATATTTCTTAAAAATTATTTAAAAAAAAAAAACTTTTCCACTCCTATAAGATACTCAGAGGCTACTCATCATTTTGACGTTAGGTATTTTTTTTTCCTACTTAAGTGTAGGTAACAATATAATAATAATGCCTATATATTACGGGAATCTAAAAAATTCACAGGAAATTGTATCAAAGGAATTCCAGTTTTTTAGATACATTTCACCCCTCCCCCTTAAAAATATTTGTTATTCTTATACTATACTACGTACACATGAACTTTTGACATCTGGATGATATTAAAACGATCAAAAAATGTGTTTCGTAAAAAAAAATATGTATATTATATCTTAGTTATTATTATTATTAGTTATTAAATTATATCTTTAAAACGTGCAAAATTTAAAAAATAAGAATAATTTCATCAATATGTCCTATTCGAACCGTTTAATTTTAATGTACCTAATAGAACTGAATAATTACTGACCAAAAAAAAAAAAAAACCATTAGAGTTGGGTGAGTCCTTGACTTCGAAAAATTATCTTAGAAAAATTGGTTTCTGTATTCTTACTGATGTGTACTCAACTTCCTTGATTACTCGACTTAAATGCTCTTGCTTTAGTACTTCATTGCTTTAACAGTTTAACATATAATATTTTTACTTCAGTATTTTTATTTTAATACTTTTACTTTAGAACTAAATCAACAATATACCTTTAACGAGTTTTAGCTCTAAGCCGAAAATAAATAAACTCTACAATTTCAGTGTACGCAGTAAATATGTGTGTACTCGTACAATTTCAAATACTTTACTCGGCTTGAAAAAATAAACACTGGACTCGATTTGATTTTAAAGACCCGTCTAACTTAAAAAAAAAACATTTTTCCGTCGTCGTTCCTGGCGGATAACAAAGTATAATATTATTTTTACAATAAAGATAAATGAGTATTTCCAGTATAATAAAGTCATAATAATAATATTTGTATTGCAATAATAGCTCGAGGAACAACTGGTGTTCAAACATATCTCGATTTCGTGTTCGTTTAATAATAATAATAATAAAGAGCTTATACTGCCGACGATGGACGTACCACTATTATTGGTGGGAAGGTAAGATACGTAAAGTTCTTCAATTTATATCGACGATAAATCATTGCTGACGAAATAGGATTCTAAACATACTTTGATTAAACATATTGTTTTGAAATTCCGTGGTATTTACTATATTCGTCAAAATTTGAACTTGAAAATAAGGTGGACATATTTCACACGTGGGTGTAGCCACTAGCTGTTGTAAGTGGACATTTAGAAAGGTAAGATACAGAAGGAAATTTAATGTATACTTTTAAGCAATGATAATCTGTTGTCAACGAAAAATCGATTCTGAGCGGAGTTCAGTTGATAGTTACGCTTAAATATAGAATAAAGAAATATAATAATATAAAGTTGATAGTTAAAATAATGCATTGAAATCGAAATTTATTTTATTTTAATACAGCTTTATCTATAGTATTGCTTTTTCAACAATGTGCATTCAATAACAACAATGATTGTTTAAAATATATTTTAAAATAACTAAAACATAATAATAACAAAAATAAATAAAAACGATTGCCAACGACTACCTTATTTTTAATCTCTTAATCTTTTTTAACCTAAAGAACCTGGTTTTCCTCATTATGTCGAATATTAATGAGAATTTCAAAAAGACTTCTCTAAATTACTACTCAGAAAACATTTCCTTTCAAAAAAGGTGCTATACTTAATAATCGGAGAAAGCTTTCTGGTAAAAAGTGTTCATGTATTAAAAAAAAAAAAATAAACATCATTGTAAAACCAATATATTCCTCTCTCTACTAAGAAACCTAAAATGAATGCGTATGCTCAACTTTTATTTTGTTTTAACATCAAAGACAACCAGTGGTGTTGCCATGTAGAAGTATACTACATATATGCCGTAACTCCTAATAGTTCGTTCAAAATCACGAGTATACTGGGTATACTCTCAAACAATTTTTGAAAAAAAAAAATAAAATCGTCACGATTTATTCTTATCATTGGTCGTTATGATATCATCACTTATGCTACTAAAACCGTGATAGTAATAAAAATTTCACTCGTCCCATTAATTATAACTAAAAAATTCCCCAATTTTCACACGATTTACAATAAATTTTTTTCGGAGAATTGATGTCTATTTCCCTATAAACAGAGTGTAAATCATGAGAAAAATATAAAATAGCGCGTGTAATAATGTATGGTGAATTGAACAAATTTATGGCAACACCATCGCGTTGAATACAAGTTATGACGAACTTCGTGTTATAATATTATATTACCGGTACCGAAATGAGAAAGCGGGCGGCTTTCCGCCGGCGGCAAAACGATTAAATTGATAATATTACAGAAACACGTTGAGCAATATTTAAAAAAATCGGACAGCGTCATTTTTCTCGTATACATATTAAATAATATTATTAATTATTAACGTCAAACCTAACATTATTTTATTATTATTTACGATCGAAACTATATAATTATATTTAATATATATATATTTATTTATATATAATATACGTGTATATGTACAATGAACCACGTGATGAAATGTGAGAGCATAATATGTAACCGATTGGGCGGTGGGTGTCCGAGAAACGATCGAATAATTTTTACTCGGTCCGTTTTTTGAGGGGCGGCGGACGGTAATCGTATTTTTTTCGCATGAAAACGAACGCGTCTGTTTTCACTCGAGTGAAGTATGATAATAATTCGCGTTACACCCTATTGTGAATTGTTTGAATATTTTCTAGGCCTGTCGATATTGCCGCGATAATCGAATTAATATCTCGTTTAACGTAATGCCTAGTTCGCGCGACGATAGTAACAACCGCGCGATGATACAACGTAGCACACTTAGTATGGCGATTTGATATAGACGCTATGGAGGTTTAGCCCCCGTAATCATCTGAAGTCTCCTCAATGCAATGGCAGAGCACTGTCACTCACGTGCATTTAATATTATAGCGTGAGGTTAGTTAATTGCGTCGCCAAGAAATCGTTTGTTAACCGTGCCAAAAGTCAACAAAGTAATATACGGTATTTAACGTGATAGTGTGTACATAGTGAATTATTTCGATAGAATTAAACGGCTATTTGTGACCACATTGGCATCAAACAATCTATAGCTATTAACAAGAGTATGCTTTTGCGGTGGTTCAATATACTTACTATCAACTTGTTCACACAGTTCATAATTGTTATATTATCACAGTAGTGAATTTCGCTACTGTCAACATAGCAACTATCATTCCATGGACCAGGCTTAATAACGAACAAGCCTGTTGTTGTTGGTCGAGTAAAATTCCATTGATCATACATTTTTAGATTCTGTGCATAGCGAGAAATGTATTAGTTTTAAAACGAATGTGTGGATTTTATTTATTTTTTGTGTCTCAGCAACTTTTCTACAGGAAATCTACTACTAAAAAATGATTTTTTGTTGTTTTTTCGATCTAGTTATAGTGGATTTTAGTCAAGATCTTTATCAAGAAAATGGGAAAAGTTTCATTATTTTTTTTATTTTTGTTGCGATTCGGTTTGAAAAAAAAAATCGTGGACATCTGAAATATTCACAAAATACTTATTTAGTGTATTATCGAGGTGATAAAATGTTAAAACATTTTGGAAAGTTTTGAGCTATGCATAGGTATTTTAAATGTTTGAATCATGGCTTTTCGCTTAAAACTACCGCGTCCGGTGCGATGAACTTGTTATGACGGTTGTAGTGGTGGTATATCGTAAGTAATTTGGACGGTCATTTGCCGGCAGTGTCGCAGTGGTGGTAAATTGGCTGTATTTTTTTTTTTGTATGGAAATTTTAAAAATAAAATCTATTTACAGAAAAAAACAGTTTCCTCTTCCAACGTTGTTATTCGTGTTCAACCTTCAATTCCAACCGAAACGCTACAATTTACATTTTAAGTACGGAAGAAAAATTGTGTAGGTAGACAGATGGATCTGGTCTTTTATTTATATAAATTGTATAATATTATTATGTCACCAAAACATTATGATAAATAAATTTATTTCAAATTTGGGAAAAATGATTGTGTAGGCAATTCGGACGTAACCACAGCAACTCAATTCGATATTATGAGCTCTTACGTACGAAATATTTATTTGAAGTTCGCTGAATATTTGCGATTGGCGTAGCGAAACGAGTGCCGAAAATTCAATCGACCGACTATCTCAAAAGTGAAAAAAATCTATCATTTATAATAATAATAAGAGTGTCCCGTAAACTAGAATCTAAAATCCATGTTTGCCAACGAAAAACCTTATTAAACCAATCTTGATAAAAATCATAGCTGTTGTTATATATTCTCTCTTATTCGGCCAAATCCAAACGTATCGCATTTTCGGTCGATTCGCCCACGTTTTGTCCCGTCACTCCTTTCGGTTAGACCGACGAAAATAGCCAATCGATGGAATTTAAAATCCCTGGAAAAACGGGTAAACAAGACGTTGAGTCTTTATATTTATATATATGACTATCGTGAAATCCGATCATATAACAACAAAAATAATATTGTATTTTGTCTGTTTTTTTTTGGAAAGACGAACGTTTCACGTGATTTCATTTCCTAACGAAAAAACAATCATTTGACGTGGTGTTGATTTTTTCCGAAAATTCGTTTTTTTGAATTTCCCTTAAATTTTCTGATCAGAAATTGTTCAGGGCAATGATAATATAATTGATTTGTCTTTTAAAATGTGATAATTCGCAAACTTTTCTAAAATACATCACATAGTATTACAAATGGGAATTACGATTTTTTTCGGGCTATATTTTTAATTTTTTCGAAAACCATATAATTTTATCTCTCTCCACATAAGAGATACGCGTTCGGAAACAAGAGAAATCGACTTGCCTTTTTTTTCCCTCTCAAAATAGCTTGAGTTTTGTTGAAACGAATTATTACCGTTATTATTGTTATTATTTTGTCAATGGGGTGGTTTTCGGTTATGAGGGAGATATCTATTGTCCAATGATAAATTATGAGGGTTTTTTTTTCTTTCATAGCGTTTTCCACGAAATGATAATATTATAGTGAAGATATGAACATTATACAAAATTGACTTTCCGCGTGATGTAGTTTTACATAGAAAAGACATTTTCGCGTGTTTCTTTAAAGTGCAATGCCTAGACAAACTACGAACGATATAAAAATGACGAGAAAAATGTTACAATACCGCTGCGACTTTTGGATTTAAATTTAAACGTTGATATGTCGAGCTACCCGATCTTTATAACAGTGTAATATAATACGCGCGCAACAATAGGCGTGTTTTGGTGATGCAGTTTTGAGTAACCTGGTTACTAGTTTTGTGAACACACTGTTTTGGCGACATCGTTTACTGTAATATTGTTTGATGGCCGCATACACTTTTTGGCAACCGGGTTGCCGGAATCAGTAAACAATTGAAAACTACGTTTACTGTTTTCAGTTACTAATAAATCTACCGATGAAAACTATCATTCAATTCTATCCATTTTATATAACACAAAATATTGTACAGTAAATAAAAGGTTTTGGTGAGTAACCGAACAAGTAGTAAACAACAGCAAACAATATAGCAAACTGTTTACTAAAAATTGCATCGCTGAAACACGCCGATTATTTTCACGATTTATCGATGGGTTAGGTTTTATGTTTCATGTGAAATCCCTTTTCGGTGTTTTAATTGTTTTAAGATTTCATGTATAGTTTTAGGTTACTCAATATAAATGCGTTTCCAAATACTTGCAAGGCCGTGTATATGGGAAGGGAGTCCAAAAGTGAATAATATGATTTACATTTTTAAGTAAAAAAAACTATGAGTGTACAGTGTAGAGGTGTTAAATAAAAAAAAATAACCGTGTACAATAGTTGTACCGAAAAGTTAAGTGATATAAAAATGATGAGATAAGTTGTATTAAAATGTACATGAAAATTAATATAATTATGGTGCACGATTTAATTGTAAATATAATTTTATAATTATATACAACTTCAATAAACAAATTGATTTGATCTTATGTTACGGCAGCACATTATTTTAATTATACATGCGAATTATTTGTATAGTGTGTAGAGTATATTTATTTATTTTTAAATTTATTGTTTTATTCGCATAACGAAATTTATTTTTATTTTTCTTCCAGGACCGTTTGTATTTTGTTATGGAGTATATAAATGGCGGAGATTTAATGTTTCAAATCCAGCAATGCGGAAAATTCAAGGAACCTGTCGCCGTGTATGTTATTTTATTATGTTTACAGTAGTTTAAAAAAAAAAAAAAAAAAAAGTTTGAATAACACACAAATTTTATTGTTATGGATACGGATAGTACGGAAATTAAATAGATTTTTTATCACGACTTTTTAATCCTTCACGAATTGCGTTTAAAGTAAAAATATTCAACTGGTTTGGCGGTAATTAAAAAATATGTCTTACCCGGTTTCATATTTAGTGGGTTACTATTGTAAAACAGCTTATCATGGATTTTATATTGATAACATTATTGACATATGACTTTGGTAATGAAACAAAGTAACCGCTTCGCCGTGGTGTAATCATATTATACCTCGTGTTTGGTAAGACACATTTCAATTCGTGTCATAACCTATATCCTTTTCAACAAACAACTCTAAAAAAAATTTACAGTTAATAAAAATCGTGAGTCCTGAAATAGTTAAAAAATGTATTTACTGAGTATTTATCACTCGGGAAAACCTATACATTTAGGAAAAACGCGTTTGGAAAATGCCAAAAACTCCCACTACCAACGTGTTATGACAATATAATAAAATTGTCGGCCGTTGAACAAAATAAGAATATTAATTTCAATTCGTGATAATATATCGTCTTTCAGATTTTATTCCGCGGAAATAGCGATCGGGCTGTTTTACTTGCATCTCAATGGTATTTTGTACAGAGATTTGAAATTGGACAACGTACTGTTGGATCAAGACGGTCACATAAAGATCGCCGATTTCGGTATGTGCAAAGAGGGGATTATGGGCGATAAAACCACGAAAACTTTTTGCGGAACACCGGATTACATCGCTCCAGAGGTACGACAAATATTTTATATTCCTGGTCGATAATATTTATATACAACTGTGTACTGATTGCGCCTTTTTTTTTTTTTTTTTTATCTAACGCAAAAGTAGTTTATGACGTGTATAGTGATATTCATTACGATAGGTTTTTTTTTTTTTTTTAACGTGGGTGTTAGGGTTAGAATGTTACGTAGATAAAATTCAAGGGCGGGTCCAGCATCTATTTACGGGCACTTACTATACAGATGTGATTGTAGTACTTTTTTTTTATTTTCCGAAATGAGGGATTTTGTTTCCGGATTTATTGTTTTATTATTTATTTACGAATAAAAAAAAAAAGTGTATAATTTCGATTATAAATGCATTAAAGATTTAACGTAAAAAACACAATTTATATAAAAAAAAAAAAGTGATAAATTCGAGCCAATACCAAACTGCATATTTTATTTATATTTACATTTATGTTATCAACAACTAAAAACGTGTGATTGGATACAGATTATAATGCAAATGGCATTTTGTTTTTGAATATCCTAAAGCAGTGTTTTCGAAGCACAACATTCGTTTCATATATCAAGAAATAACATTTTAAATTTTTTAAGGCATTTTTCTTCTTATACAAACTTCATAGAATTATCAGAAAATTTTGACTTCCTCCTAAAAAAAAAAAATCATATTACTATTTTTAAAATGTACGATTTACCAAATGTACCAGATAAATACGATGCCAACTACAATAAAGAAAAAAATAAGCTATTTATCGAGTTGTAACGATGTCGTATTGTACTATTTGTACTGTTGTGTTTAGTAAATTTAGAAACCTAATAAAAAAAGTTTTTTTTTCAACGTTTAAAATAGTTTTTAGGGCATAATAGTTTAACCTTTTTTTATATCTATATATGTACATTGAATTGTATTTTTTAAGGTATTTTCTTGTTTTTTTAGACCTTTTAAATCCGCATCCTAATTATAAAATAATACGATACAGTAAAACCATCGTGAATAAAGATATATATATATTTTTTTTTCTGATACGGGGTTGACATTTGTCCCCTGTACCTCTTTCACTCAGGAATTTTGTTAAAAATCTATTTGCACCAAAAAGGACATTCGTAAAACCACGGTTGGTTACTGGATTTAAAACCTGAATTTATTTTTTTTGATCAGTATCAGTCCAATGTACTAAATGTTAATTTATTTTTTATTCATGAAACATTCTATATTAAAAACAAAAACCTGAGTTCTATCAATGAATGGCTCTCCTTCTCATATCATTCCTTTTAATTTATACATTGTAATTATTACATTTGATTATTGTGCAACAAGAACTAATTGTAAATATTCTTTAACATAAAAAGTAGTATTCTTAATTGTTTCTTGCGATGTTTTCATAATATCCAATCGAAATTATTAAATTTAGTGAATATTTAACTCTTTAAATGTAAAAATATATTTATCTAGAAACTTTTTTAAATTTAATTTTTTACGGAATAACGTTGTTTTTTAATCGTTTCCAATCTTAAGAATTTCAAACATTTATAAACGTATCATTTTTAAAATATAAATAAATATGATTTCGTTTTATACAATGTAAAATGTTAAATTAATATAATATTTTGTGGTTGGTATTGTTTAAAAGTTAAAGCTTTTATTAATTTCACAAAATTATTTCAATTTAAGAGTTCTATCAAACTATAGAGTGGAAAAACGCACCTACTTACCAGATCTGAATTTATATATATATATTATTTTTTTTCCGTATTTGTTATAAAAATTAATCGCATTTTTCATAACTGGCGTCAAATTAAAATAACTAAGGGGAGAAGGAATTAAAACGATGAGATGTATTTTTTTATATAGCTTGTGAATAATTCACTGAGACCAAGAAAAAGGTTGTGTTTTCGAACAATGGGTTTTTTTTTTTTATCCTGATAATTTGTATTATTTGTTTTTAGATAAAATGTAAAAATATCAAAAAGTCTCATATATGCATACTAATTTTATGTAGGCATAATTATACGAATAATCATTAATGGCAGACGGTATACTTTTGAGAGGACGTTTTTCGCTCGTATATTATATACATAATATACGAGTTACGAGTGTTCCCCATTTCGAGGCCCTCGGAAAACTGCTCCGAGAAAACGCCATCATCGTGCACGAACGAGTGGTAAAATTATTTTAGTTTTGACCTCCACTTATATAAAATAGTTTTTGACCGCGATGATTTATCATTGTTTTGAAAATTAAAAATAGTAACACAATATAATGTATAATGCCGTCGTCTTGTGCCCCTCGTGAAACCCGCAACAAAATAATATCGCATACAATGGCGCGACCTGCCCGAAAGTACGAAGTATGTAGGCCATTAACAAATTTTATGTTAGACTTCATAATACTATGCGGTGAAAATATCATCACGAATGAATTTTCATTATTTCCTCGGCGGCGCCGGTAGAGTCGCAAAACACGACCGAAATTCCGGTCGTAATATCCATTATGGGGTTTATAATTTCCTAGATTAAAAAAAAACAAAAAAACCACCTTGTCATCGTTGTCGTCTCTGTCTGTCACGCTTTTTATATGCGATTCATAAATTCTGTTACGTCTCCGTCGAGTTGTTCGGTTTAGAGGAGAATATAATGTTATGATTGTTTCCGTAATAAAAAAAAAAAAAAAATAATAATAATAAAAATATATGGTCGGTGAGTTACGACCGTTGGGTATGTGACGTACGATTTTAATGTGCGACATATTTTTAGTTATTATACATGCGCAACACTAAGTGAACGCGTTCCAAACTAGCAGTGAAAACCCAGTGACAATTAGGAAAACTAACGGAGATGCGAGGGTATGGAAGACCGATTGCAGTAGCCCACTTTCGGTACCTTCGCCTGTTGTATAGCCACGGAATAGTTCAAGTATGCCAGGAGAGAGCGGGCGAATAAGCGGTGTGCTCCTGCTGGACGAATCCAGAAAAGTATCTGGACACGCGCGGCCGCCTTATGCGACTTGCACAGTCCCCGGTCTAGCGGCTCCCGCCTCGGCCGATCAGGTCGATAAAGTGGGGCGTCCGTGTTTGGGTGACCCGCGTAATTAATATCACGAATTAGGATGCGGCGCACGCGCCGCGCGAAATTAATAGATATTATTATTATTATTATTGTTCGACGGAATCGGTAATTTCGCTATGTCACATTCGATCGTTTATTACGAAAACACTAAACATTCCGTGCGGGTGTACAGAATTGTTGTTACGCGAATTCGGTATCTCGACCATTTCGTGTTTTTTCCGCCAGACGCATCGCTGAAAATTAAAAATCACCATTTAAACGGGAATATTTCCAACGGGATTATGTTGGCCCCGGGGAATTCCGGTGCACGGTATATATTATGACGGCGGATAATTTTCTTTCTGAACCTCAGCCAAATTGATTACGTCAATTACAGTAAACGTATCGTACAAATCGTTCGGCTTGACCCGCCTTCGTTAATATTTGTATCCGTTCGCACAATACTAATAGGGTAATGTCGAGAGTGCATAATAATTAGGTATCTTAATTATTATTATCGACCGGGGCCTCTGATTTTTCTCATACCGCTCCGTGTAAAACGCGAAAAAGAAGAAAAGAAAAACAAAAAAACAACTAATCGTATATTTTTAAATTGTCGGATTTTTCGAAAACACGATAATTACGTGCGCTCGTATTGTGTTCCGAATGAGCTCACGTCACGTAACGGGGTTTTTTTTTGTTTTTGGATTTATCTACAATAGCTGATTTTGAATGGACGTAAATCGATTCGTTATATTATTTGAAAGCAGAAAAATGACGTTCAATATTTCAATTTCGTTATAAATATATATACAAATGTATAATATACATACAAGAAAAAAATACGATAATATATTATGTTTTACGTGTCGCTTTCTTGCGTAAGTACGTAGAAAAAAAGACGAATCCATTTTTCACGCGAGGCGTTCGGGCACCAATCGAAATTTAACCAGAAAAAGTATGTTTGGCTGTTTAACACGCTGAATATGGTACCAATACTAACGTTTCGCAACAACTTGTTG
This sequence comes from Cinara cedri, assembly GCA_902439185.1. NCBI lineage: Eukaryota > Metazoa > Arthropoda > Insecta > Hemiptera > Aphididae > Cinara > Cinara cedri. Next base: position 411,095 of record CABPRJ010000972.1, on the reverse strand, counting down.
GAAATGTTAAAAATTAAAACGGCTATTGCTAACATACTATTAATCGGATACGAATATATGATTCATTAACATTTTCGGAACAATGTCTTTTACGAAACGGTTTTTTTTGAAAATTAAAAGTTTTTTTTTTTTTTTTTGCTACAGTTAAATGATGAAATAAATATGTAATTTGTCTCTAAATAAATTTCCCCTTTAAGAAAATCATATTGAAAAAAAAAAAAAAAAAAAATGAACAGTTCTAGAAAAATCACTCAATGACTGTGGGACACACTGTAATTCCAAAGCAAATTAATTATTGCTATTTTCAAATTAAGATATAAAAAATTAATTTGAACTTTGCTCTAGGGCTTAGTAAATTTTAAAAAAATACTTTAAAGAAGGAACAATAGGATGAGTTCCTAAAAAAAAAAAAAAAAAAATGGAATATGGAACGGGAAAAAGTTACTTTTTTTCAGTAAGAATAGAAACAAATTCTTTCTTCTAAGAAATTTTTCCAACACTGATACAAATTCGGTTCAAACGCGCTACGATTGCAGGAATCACTACGGTGCCAGATGTGATGACGTTTTTTTCCCATGAATTTATGTAATAAAAAATTTAAAATAATTGAATTGCCAAAAAAAACCATTTCGTTTAAAATATCACCTAATATATAATGCTAAACATAATAGCTGCTATTAAAATATATCGGATAATCAATATGCGGAACAGCAATTATCGTTTGTCCGGCTCAGCACCTTTATAATCTAATGGTCTCTATCTCTCTCTCTCTCTCTCTCTCTCCCTCTATCTTCATTATTAATAATACCTAGGTACAGGTATACAAATAAATAATTACTACGGGCTACTCTGCGTCAAACTAAATAACCCTGTAAAATCGACCCTACGCCTGCGAAATAACAACCCGAATCATAGTTTTAATATTTATCAAATCACAAATCCTATTATAATATACTAATAACTAGTGTCAATCTACCTGTGTTACGGAAATAACCAAATTCTATGACTATAAGGTTTCGTTTATATTCTAAACAACAATGTTGTATTTTTTTAGGAATGTATTAACTTTTTCGAAATTTATTTTTGAAAACATTTAAGAAACATGTAGTTTTGAAATGTTACATTATCGTTTTTCAATGTCACCCCTATTATAGGGCGTGAAGCCACAACCCATTTTTTTATTTTTAAATGGCAACCTGTTGTAAAAATAGTTACATAAATAGATGAAGTTTTAATGTAAACTCATGTCGGTGTTGTAATTGTTAATTTCTGTTAATTAGAAATTCTACAAGAAAATTAATGGCTCATCATTTATGTGGTAGACCACTTTTTTTTCTACCCACAAATTGAAACTATTAAATTTGGAATGTGTCGTCAACGGATTGACGAAAAACAAAAATCTCAACACAAAAATTTATTTAAACTTTAAATGCATCTACTTATAAAATGTTTAATATAAATTGCTATTTTAAAATCAAAAATGACTTTACATCTAAAAATCAAATTAATAAAAATAGTAGTAATATAATATTTAAGATCTGTTAATTTCTTAAATAATACATATTATAAAGATAACCAAATTTCACGAATAATAATTGTAATAATAATTTGATTGGACAACGAAAGATTTTACACGAATAATATTGTGGAGAACTTGGAACAACCACCTGATGATAACTCTTTTTTTACAACTTATCTTTCAGAAGCCACAAAAAGCAGGAGTAGATGAGGTAGATAATATATTCCCCCCGTTAAAAATGATTGTTGTACCTTAATATAGGTTCTTTTAATTATATCATCGAAAAGTAAATTTTCAAGAGAAAAATTGGAGTTATAGTTAATCCGGTACACATTCCCGTAAATGTAAATTTAATTATTTTATACTCTGATTGAAATAAATAATTGGCTTTACCGCGAAGTGTTTTTATATTTTTGTCTGTCTGCAAACAACTTTTCTAATAGAAATCGTGTTCCAATTCTCAAGTAAAGCATTTTTCTAAAAAGAAACTCTGTCTTCTTGGTACTTTAAGAAGATATTTTTTTTTTTGATTTTTTAAGCAGTTTTCATAATAATTTGGAAAAACGAGAAAATGTACGTACATGTATAAAAAACGTTTCCGAATTTTTTTTCGTTATTAATGGTTTATCGTTGTGTATAGATATAAATTAAATTCCCATCTATATCCTACCTTCCTAAATATGTTTTTTTTTTTTTTTTTTATTGTGATTCGGTTAGAAATAATTGCAAAAAACTAACATTTTCACTGAATACTTATATTTTCCAAGCGTAGTCAAATTCATAAAATAATCTGTCAATTTTTAGGCAATTTATAAGTATTTTACCTTTTCATCACAACAATTATAACTTTTAAAACATTTCGGAATTTCGCTCGGGATCGTATTTTTTTCATTTCAATCTGACACGCCGATCTATGATGTAGAATTGTACACATTTTTCCAACCTTCATATTATATTATTATGTAACATTTAGCATTTTGTTTTTGCTACAACACTTTCGTAGTGTTATACGAAATAATAATATTATTTTTCACAATATAATATATGATTTATAATGACACAAACGGCCCGGCGTGCAGTGTATATTTATAGCAAAAGCCGCGAGATATTATATTTTATGTAACCGCTGTACATACGATACACTCTACAACGTGAAAATACAGTTCTTGGCCATAAATCAAAAAAATAAGAATGTTCAAAATTTCCGACATAAACTTCTTATTGGATATATCCTACCATACGTGCCTACTACACGGTAATATAATTATTATTGATTAATTATTAATTTTGGCTTATAATTCTTTAGACCAGAAAAGAAGGGCTTGAGTAAATATTTGACATTTATTTTTATAATTTTGTCTTAAAAAGTGCGTTCCTTTAATTATTGGTCTTAGTAGAATAGGTGTTTGTATTTTTAAAGTTAATTTAATAGTGTATAACTATACAAAATTGACTTAATCCGTTCTTTTCTGGGACCAAAGAATTTAACGTATTATTACAATTTATCAATTTACATAAATAGGCAAATCACAGACCTCGAAAGATGAATTTGAAACATAATCTCGTTCAATAATTAATTAATTCGAATAAAATTGAACTTAAGTTCGTTAATAGTTCGTTTTACTATCGATTCTTACCAACTTTACGTAGTCTCCATTAAAATGTTAAATATATTATCATACATGGAGTATATATTATACTGTTTAAATAATTTCTAGAGCCTAATGGACAGTTGTAGAATTTGCCATCACTATATTTCTAATGAGACTAAATAATTTTTTTTTCAAATCCTGAATTTGAAATGCTATTTTAAAATGAACAATTAAGATTCAAATTCATTTAAAATATGAAATCAATACAAAAAAGAGACTAAACTCTTTTTGTAGTGTGCCACTGTTTTAGGTTGGAATTTGAGCAGATACATAGAGCTATATAATTTATATCTGTACGCAAAGATAAACTATTGCTAACGAAATAAGATTCTGATCGAAGTACTGTTCGTAATCATTCTGCCGTAATGATTACGATTTTCATCAAAATTTTAACCTAAAAATCTTATAATAAATTACTTCATTACGTTTATATATATATATTTTTTTTTTTACTACCTAGTACAATTTATAATGAGCCCCGTGTTAAATTATCAAGCGATTCCGGGTTTTCCCAATTATTTTGGAAGAAATTGCTAAGAAAATCAAAAAATGACGTCAATGCACGAACTGGATTTAAAATACTCTAAAAAAAGCTCTTTTTTCGTTTTTTAATCGGAATAAGATTTTTGGTAAAAAAGTTGTTTATTGGAATCGACAAAAATTTTATAAACGTACGTACCATAGTAAATCAATACAATCCACTCAGAATCTTAAATTATTGTCTGTGGTATTTTATCGTGCAATTGTTCGTTCAAAATAATTGTTAAATGCGATGGAAACCGCGGGTAGTCGTGCACGCTATATAATTATTTTTCGTTAATTATTTATTTAACACGTGCACGAAGCCCGAATCAACTGGTGTTTTTTTTTCTTTTTTGTCGTTGTTTGTATTTTATATTGACAGTAAAAACAAAAACTTCGTATTAATTGTATATTGCAGATCATTTTATATCAACCGTACGGCAAGTCGGTGGATTGGTGGGCGTACGGAGTTTTGCTGTATGAAATGTTGGTGGGTCAACCGCCTTTCGATGGTGAAGATGAAGAGGAGCTTTTTGCGGCCATTACCGACCACAGCGTCAGCTATCCCAAAGGAATGTCCAAAGAAGCCAAAGAAATTTGCAAAGGGGTAAAAAACTATATTACTATGATTATATCCGTATTACTCGGGGCATTTTTTTCAGTGAATATGTACTGCGTATCTACTACCCTCTCTTAAAAAAAAATTGTGAACAGATATACCAGACCTTGCCCTTAACGTTTAAACTTTCTCTAGTTACCTCTCCCTACCAATGAGAGTAGTTCCTATATTAAATATTATATTTCATTACAAAATCAACTAATTTAATTTACAGTAGATCCACAGCAAGTTAAACTACTCTATTTGGTAGTCCATTATCCAATGGACTTTACTGTGTCTATTTAGATACAAAAATCGTCGTTAAAAAATGCCCTGGTATTACTTTATATTCGCATAGCGAATCATATCGAAATCGTCGTAATCATGTTTTTTTGTATTATTATTATTATTCATTTTAGCGTAGAAATTTATTTATTTATTTTTACGAAATTGTTATACCGTACATAGTTTTTGACTAAGAATCCGATGAAACGATTGGGAGGCGGTCCCAGAGGCGAAGAAGATATTCGGGGACACGTTTTTTTCCGGCGTATCGATTGGGCGAGAATCGAAAACCGCGAAGTGCAACCGCCGTTCAAACCGAAAATCGTAAGTATATTTTGCAGTGAGTGTGACGTGTTAGCCAAAATCGCCGTAACAAAAAAAGATGAAAATGTTAGAAGTATAATTATTCTGGTCGATTCACCTGAAGTGAACGAAACAACTCGCAAAACTATCGTGGAAATACTGTAGAAAGAGTAATATCTTTCGCTTTAAATGTATTTTCGGCCTTTAAAACTTTTCGTGTTATTTGCGATTTTGACTTTCGCGATTGTTTTTTTTTTTTTTTTTTTACCGCGAATACTCGCGTATTATTCAGGTTCCTATATCGGCAATATTACAACGTCGTCTATTGTTTTGTTTTTTTTTTCCTACATAGAAACACCGTAAGGACGTGAGCAATTTCGACAAGCAGTTCACCGGCGAAAAAACCGATCTGACCCCTACCGATAAACTGTTCATGATGAACTTAGACCAAACGGAATTCATGGGTTTCTCGTTTCTCAATCCGGAATTCATTCAGCACATATAATCCGTCGTTTCGTTTCCATTTACAAAATGTCGCCCGTCATTTCGATTTCGTAAATATTATATTTACATATTTACAGGGTTTCCTTTTATACACAATGTCCTCACTCCGTCGTTCTCCCCCGAGCTGCTGTGTTATCCCGCACGTGCAGCATGCACCAACCGATCCCGTCTTTTTGATGTTTATATACTATACAATAATAATAATAATAATATACCGATTCCGAATTCACTATAGTCAATTAGGATTCACCATGACCCGCCCGTCGCGCACCTACGTCGAATTTCGTTCAGTGTACCTATTTTTTAAATTTCTATATTTTGTTTCTAAACTAATACACTATCGGTCCATTCCCAGTTCTCCGTGAAACAAATACTGCAAATATTATTATTCTGTTCAGTATTATATTGTATACAGATAAGGTGTATAAGCGTAGCTACATATAAGTAAGTAGGTAGGTACTATACATATATTTTTTTTTTATGTTTTTTTTTTCTATTTAAAACCGCATTTTGGACGAGTGTTCGCGTCATAATGTTATTTATTTCGTATGATACCGTACACAGTATTCTATATCCTATAAGTTTATTAAAAAATGTATATTACAGACGAGTGAATGTCTCGCGCGCGTCCCGTTGAAAACGGATTTGGGATCGGGTAAGTCGTCTGTAGGCAGGTCGTTGGTAAAAAGTCCATATACGTTTTCCAAAATCTCAAGAGGAGGCGTCTACACGCATTTACTGTCTAGATCTCTGTCTCGACGGGCAACGTTTAGTAAAATTACGTTACCGTTTGAACGTGCATTGTGTCGTTTATATTAAAATTGTAATTTAAAAACGAATAACATGATTTAAAGAAGACGAATATTTTACGAGTACTATACGTACACTATTTAAAAAAAAACTACTGTCGTAATATGTTACTGGCATTTAAAAAAATACGATAACTAACACGGCTATAACGTTTTGTTCTACAGTAATTTTTCCCGGAAAAAACTGCGTACAACCCTCGGAAATATTCTCATCTTTAAATGTTGCTACTATTCGTGATTAAACTCCAATTTCAACTTAAACGCCACAATTTATATATTCTAAGTAACGCGATTTGACGTTAGACAGAGACAATTACGTGACACTTATTACCTAAATAATATTATTGTAATACCTCGTATATATCACTTTGGAAGTCAATCTTGTAGCAAACAACTTCGATCCAAATTCGGGACCATGTCGATTTTTTTTTTTTTATTCTGATAATTTTTCCTGTGTAACAAAGTTTGTTATATAAAATAGCTATCTATTATATATTATATAACATAAATAAAAAACAAATCTGTTAACATTCTAAAAAAATAACACGAATACATGAATTCTATCTGTGATTTAATAATTTATAACAACAATAAAGTGCAATAGAAATAAATCCATATACATACCTAATATTATATTATTGTCTTGAAAACGATATATCTTTAATTTATATACAATAATTAATAATTATAATTTCTAATACAATATTCGAGTAAATATCCTTACCAAAAACATATAGTTACCTGTTATAATATAATTGTTTATTTGTTATTATAATTTCCCTTTATTCACTTTGCGATAATTTCATATTATTATAAAAATACGAACAAAACTTGTTGTATTTACGTGTAGAAATACTATATATGTCTATGTCTATGTCTATGTCTATTTATTATCATAATGTTTAGGTCGTGTCTAAATTTAAAAAAAAAAAAAAAAAAATTATAACTTTAGTCGATATACTGACATTTCGTTCTACATATTAATATTGTTGCTTAAGCGTTTTACTTTTTATGTGTTTTTCTTGTAAGTTTATATTATAATAATACGTTGTCTTATAATAATCAATCTTCGTTTAAACGTGTTTTTTTCTTTTTCTTAAACGTCGTTAATAATTCGTTAAAGACATTAATTTATATAATATATAAGGGGTCGTTTTTTGAGTTGTGATAAGAGAGCGCATCATTTATGTGTATAGCGGTATATATTTTTTTTTCTTTTAGATTAACGTTTTAATAATAAACATATATATTCAAGTAAACGCCGCGAACGTCTACTAATAATATGGCGGCAGTATAAAAATATATCTTGTGGCATGCTCGGGAGGATGTAGCAAATAATAATCCCGGACGGATCGCGGGAACACACCGGATCCAAAAGAGCCAATTTTGAATCGATAAACCGAGCATTTCCGAGTAACCTGGCTGAAATAAATACTCGTACAGTTGTTTGTATTTTCAAGTCAATGGTGGGGGGAGCGGGGGGCATAACCCCTAACCTTCTTTGTCCCGCGCACGCTCTGGAAGTATCGAATACTTAACACAGAATAAATAAACACTTGTTCTCAAAAAAAAAAAAAAAAAAAAACCTAATTTATAAATTTACAAACGATCTGCAGTAATAATAATTATTATATAGATACACATGCGTTTACTACGAACGATTTTTAGTTTAATTTAATTAATTTTCTTTAGATTTTTTTTTTTCATGTCGAGTAATATATTTTATTTAATTATAAATTTTAAAAAGCGAAAAAAAAAATCGTTAGCGTATAATATAATATGTATTTACTTCTATATAGCTAATCCTTTATAACTATTGCTCACAACATATTTCTATAATAATATTATTGTATGTTAAACTTAAGTTTTTTTTTTTTTTTTTCTTCTAAGTATTAGCACCCACTAAAAATCTCGCGTAAAAGAAATATTGTTAATAATATTGAACGATCAAAATTACATTATGTCTAGTATACTTTCATAATTATTCCGTGTTGTCTAATATTATATTAATATAGTTATTTTTCGTATACCTATATAAGTACGAGTGATTTTTTAATAATAATGTATTATTTTAGTTTTATTGTATATTTCACATAGGTGTTCGCATTTTTATTACATTTATTATCTACGAAAAAAAAAAAAAATCCCCAGAAATAAAGTCTTTTAAATTTTAATAATACATTATATAGGTATTAAATTCCAAACAAATAATTTATTATTATTACCTATTATACTGAATATTATAATTAAGTGTCTATATTGAATATTTCATTATTATTATAAATTATTATACGGGATAGAGGGAATATATTATTCGTTTAATTATATATCATTAATTAATTGTTTTTAATTTCCAAAATGTTTTATTAAGTAAATTATTATTGTACGTAATTACAAATTTTTGTGCACTTTTTTTTTTTTTTTTCTACTTTATTCGTTATGTTATGCATATATGTTCGTTAATGTGTTTTTCTTCTCATATGTTTACTATAGTATACTGTGTAACGATAATTTTAATTATAACAATTATTAATGTAGCGTATTTATGTATATTTCTACTTGTTATGAGAAAAAAAAAAAAACTGTTTATTTGCCACGTGAACCGCTGAAAATCAATATTAGAATATCCGTTGCGTTTACCACTGTTATTACTTATTATTGATACGGAATTATATTCACGTTGTACAACCAAGTTCTAAATTCGGCCGGTCGATATTATTATAATATAATTATAACTATTCGTATTACATTATTAATTCTATATGTATTTTATTATTGTATAATCTCTTATTCGATGTTTCGACGTTCTCGTGTTTAAGAAAAAAAAAAAAACTTTAGACGCGAGTTTTTTTTTTTTTTTTTTATCTGATTTATAGGCTATATAAAATCGCGTGTCAAACACATAATATTTTATATTATTAATTAATTAAACGTATTATACACACCGTATTTCGAAAATAATATTATCAATATTGATTATTTATCATATATATATATATATTATAGATATGTATATATATATATATATTTATATATATATATATATATACTGACAATCAAAATCATCTCACTATATTCATTTATTATAATAATATTTCTGACACGATATTTTAACACTATATTATTATTATTATTATTATTATTCTTCTTTATTATTATTATTATTATTATTATTATACATTTTTATTAATGTGCCAAAAAAAAAAAAAAACTCCTCTCTCAGTGTTGTTGAATCGATTATTATTATTAATTAATTAATTTACACCGTATTTAGATTTTGAATTTAAAAAAAAATAATACGATCGCGTAGAAATATTAATTCGTTTTACTACAATATAATATTATATGTACCTACTATATTATATTATTATTAAACTAATAGTTTTTAAAAATGTAATACGTTGTGTTTTGTTTGTTTGTTCGTTTTCCTCAATTAAACATGTTATCATCATTATTGCACGTACATCTATATACCTGCGGAATCGTAGAGGTTTCGTTTGAAAAAAAAAAAAAAACCAATACTCAAGAAATAAGTAAGTTTCGCCGGGAATTTTTTTAGATTCGGAACAAAACGAAGAACGTATATTGATTTTACAACGGTGTGTGGTTTTTTTTTCGGTCACCACTTTTCAACCACTAATACTTACTCCGACCATCACATTTGGCGTGTGATTTCCGGTAGCGAATTGTGCACCGTCGATATTTTGCGGAGACCGCCGAGACGTGACCCTTCTGTATGCGGCTGTTGTCTGCCTGTTTATCCTGGAAGGCGAAAATAATACGAGGTACGCGGTGCATTTAAGCATTTTAGTATCCTATTCAACGCCTAGAAAGCGCATTGGCCGTTTGTGATCAGTCCATTTCAACCGTGCGCACGTGGAAGTGTCTTGACACTGCGTTGCTCTTTTGGTTAGGTTATCCATGGATTTACGGAGCTTTATTGGTGTCCGACGGTGTAAAACAACGCCCATAAACAATTGTGGTCGGGTTTGATACCGACGATCACGGAACAAATTGTTTATGGTTTTTTTTCCCCGAAGACATACTCGATGTGGTTTTGCATTAAAAATCGAGGGTTATTTCCGATTTCGTTTCGACGTTTTCGAGCGAACCGAGCGAACGGACGAGTGCCGAAGAACCCAATACGACACTTCAGCACGCGCAACTCAAAACACGGTTTGTTAAACTTGGGTATGACAACCAGAATCTATCTGGCATCGATCCCAAAATGCTAATGTGCGTTGGGAATTCGTTATAGGCGAAATTCGGGTTGAACTCACGGGGGTGCTGGATTTATGTTGACTAAAGTGATCCGTGGCTTTGCCCCCACACCCCTACACATAACACCATTCGTACGTTCATCGTACCTACTTATTAATCTATAATTTAATAACAATTTATAATGAAATGACACAAACGAAAATAAAACACACATTTAATGTGTATTATTAAATACAGGTAAATACATTTTTTATTTTTTATTAAATATTATATTAAAGATATGCGTGTTTGTGACATATCAAAATTATTTATTGTTTTATCTTTATCAATTTTAGTGCCTAGGTCTCTCTCAATATTAATAACTGACAAATCTGTACGTTTTGCTTGTCCCATGCTTGTCCTGAGCCAATTCTTTGCACGGCACATGGATGAATAAGACCTTTCACAAGTGACCGAGCTTATAAGAATAGTTAATCCTACTTGAATAAGTCCAAACAAGTTTGGAAAAACATCTTCATTCGCCACTCTCTTTATTCCAAGTATATCAACTGATGGTGCGACCTGCGTGTTTTCGCGGAAAAAATGCAATCGGAATGGTCATTTAGGATCGAAAATTTATCACGCGTCGTTGTATTTTTAGACGGTTTTTTCCATTTACCCGCTTCGCGAAAGAAAATCCGTACCGGACTACGGGCACGCTCTGTACCATGTATCATGTATATTGTCGCTTAAAGTTCTACACTGCATAATATCTCAGTTTTTGTAGTTTTTCAGGAGAGGCATTTCAATGTTATGTTGGCACACAAGAGCGATACAGTTTTGTTAATGTGTAACCACTCATTGCACAGAAAATTCCCCCCCCCCGGTAAACAAATGCTCAACATTATTAATATTCATAATAATCTAATTTTGTCGAATTTCGAGGTATGCACTGTTGCACTTGGCGATGATGCGGCCTAAAAACTGATAAGTTTTCTATCGCGAGAACAGAATTGGAGAGTTCCAATATGAAATTCGGGCGTGCTACGCCGTCCCCGAGCGCCCCTCTCCCAAATCGCGCCAATGAAATTCGTAACGGTTTTAAAAACGGAGGTTGTGTGTATGTGACTCCGGCACCCGAAATCTATATCTACGAACAATATAGTCCACAAACCGTAAACCTGATATACTTACGTATAGATACCGAGCTAGGTAACCCACTATCCAGACGTTTATAACCTATATCGCGTGTTATTGACGGTGCGACGATTTAGAGAGACTATACGGGTTTGAGCAATACCTAATAACGTTACGTTTTCACAACCGCTATATTATAATAATTCTGCTCGAGCGGGTTTTATTTTTTTTTTTTTTTTTTTTAGCGTATAATAACCATACACGATTCCGAAAATTTATTACGAAATTACGTGACGCGCGTCAACAATATTTATTAATATTTTTTAATTGCTTTTTCCGGACGACGACGATAATGCATAACGTGTTGTGTTTTTTGTTTGAGTTCTCCAAACCTATTATGTTATTATTACGCGTATACGTACACTGTATAAGTAGCCGTGTAGGTAAAATTTCCCACCCCTCATTCGTCCTACGTTTAACACGATAACATGATATTTTATTATAATCGGGTCGGGGACGGTATTAGACGCCTGCCTACGCATAACACTATAGGTTAGTACGCCGATGTGAATATAGGGGTTTTTTTTTTTTTTTCGCCGAGCGTAGGTAGGTAAATACGCACGCCATCAATCAGTCGTATTATTTGACGCGGTTGGTTTTTACGGAATTGCCTGACGACGCGTTCGCGCTCTGTTATTGCACTCGAGGTTTTATATTTTCGGGTTTCCACCGGTAGACGTCCCGACTCGAAGTACTTATAGTGCTTATCTAGGTATAAGTACCTACCCATATAAATATACACACACTAGAGCGGGATTTACACGGGAAACGGCAACGGTTTTTCCTACATTTTTTTTTTTTTTTTTTTTTTCAAAACTACTCTGGTCTACTCCACTATACTCCGGAGAAAACGAAATCGTCCGTTTCCGCCGTGGTTATAATTATCGTATCTACTCTATACGGCTGCTGAAATTGCAGTATGTTTCTTGATGAGCTCCGTGACGACAACGACGACGCCGGTGTCGTCGTGAAAAAGCGTTTCCCGTCACGCAATAATAGTCTTTTCCGCAAATACGATCGTCTTTATTTTTTTCGTCCCTGAATTTCACAGACCCTTTTCTATGCGAACGGATCGTTGGGTTCCGTTCGATTTCGGCGAGAGTGTAAATTAAAAAATAAGAAGAAACGCTCGTTATTGTCACCTATACCCGGAAGTCGGTCATTTTAAACTACTGCAGTAGCATCACTCAAACGTCCATCACGAACAAATTTATCAATTTTTAATTAATTTTTTTTTTCAAGTAATCTTTAAATCAGTTTTTTCTAGACATGATACGATTGTTATAATAATGTGGAGAATTTTTAACTATTTATAGCCATTTCAATCAAGGATATCCGTAGAAAACGAGGGGTAGGTAAATGGAAAATACTCGTACAAACTTCACATTTTTATTTGTATAATTTTACTGTGGTAATTAAAACCCGAAGAAGGAAGCAAATAGATTTATATAGAACAAAGACAATACGTGGCGTAAAAAAAACTCCAATCCTTCCGTTTAATATTAGTAATATGTTTTTTTAACAACTAGGTATAGAAATATTCGAAACTACCTTTCATTGTTCACTACAACGGACTTTTTATGCTGTACTATCGAATACAACGCAAAACCGTAGAGCGCGCTGTAGCGCATAACTGACCGGCGTGTTTAGACATTTTTCACGGGGTTTTTCGCGTTATGAAATATCTGTCGCTAGGGACGAAAGAATAAACGACGGTACGCAACTTTGCATAGGTTATAATATTATTTATGCGATAAATCGTTTTATATTGGTATAGATATAATATATAGCGAGGGATACCGCACTAATTTTATATTTCGACCCAGTTTCGGAAACATATTTCGTTTTTGTTGCCGATTGTAATGTGTTAATTCAGAGAGGAGAAAAAACCGATCGATAATTTCAATTTCAGATAGTAATGTAGTAATATATAATATGTAGTGTAATGTAAATAAATATCGTGCGAAAACAGCAAAATGGCCTACGTATAATATTCAACGATACTCAACAGTCGATATAGTTATTATTCGTTGTATATGGTAATAAATGTTTATTATAATAAAAAAAAAAAAAAAAAAAAAGGTTTTCATGTTTTCCAATATGAATCCGAAATATCCCTGGGCAATCCTTATATACCTGTCCTCCCTAAGGGACTAGTGGTCGGAATAATAATCTAAATTTTCAACGGATAATTTTAAATTAGTATATGTCCTATACACAGAACTCGGTTTGAAAAAAAATATGAGGCCGGATGCTGAGTAAATGATGTTTGAGTTTGTAAAATACAGCTCCATAGCAGATAAATTATACAGTAAACCGAAGGAACTTCGCCTATCAGCATTTCTATACACGTAGTAAATTAAATAATTAATTTCACCAAAAAAACTTTATAAAAGGACCATGCAATAAAATACTAATTTTGTAATGTTCGTGTAATACGAGTAGATACTAAATAAATTATAAAATAAGTATAGGGAGATTTGAACGTCGAACATGCTAGAAGTTAACCATTTGCATGGGATAAAAGCGAAAAATGTTTATGTATGACATGAATTTAATTAAATTCCATTAAGAATTGTAAGTATTTTCTTCGATAATCTTTATACTTTTAAAGCCTCTTTATAAGCCACGTTTCACTCCTTTTGCTTAAGTCTATCTTGTCAATTAGCGGAACAACATAATTGTTAAATAAATAACGAATAAATATGCGTGGTTCCTAAATAATTTCTTTAAAGGAGATACAATTTCATTTATTGTGCTGAATGAACGCTCTTATTCCGAAGATAAAATCATTATGCACTTAATCACAGTATATAATCATCTATAATATCATATTTGGTGTTTTAAAATTGACGGAAACCTCTAATAGAATTTATTAATTTCATTAATTCGCAGCAGCTTACTTATACGCGCAGTTGTCAAATCTAGGTGAAAGTATCTGGATTTATAATATCTTTGGAAAAAAATATCCAGGCGGAAAAAATATCATTAGTATAAATGTATAATAATAAATAATCATGCTGTTATTCATGTACGGAGTGATCAATGTATCATAAGACACGCAATTTTTCGAAAGTATTAACGTTTTCCGGAATTTATTTTAAAGGACATTTAAGAAACAAGCTGTTCTACAGTTTTATATTTATGTTATATTTTGTCACCCTTGTTTTTATGGGTAAAACCACTACTTACTTTTAATTTTCAAATTGTGACCTATATTAAAAATTCCGTAAATAGATGGATTATTATTTAAAATAAATATTAGTGTTGACCTTTTTTTGATTTCCACCAATTCATTGACGAGATATTCCACTTTTAAGTTTGGGTTGTAGGAGAGTAGTGGAATATCATTTGTGTGCCGGTACAGCGCGCGGCGTGTTAATAATGCACCACCACTATCCCCAAACCCAAACTTAAACGTGGTTGTATACATATCCATATACATTCAAAGTTATTCTTGACTACTCAGTTGCAATTTAGTTAATAATACAATATTTAAAAATCACATTAATCAGCAAAAATATCAAATATCAAAACAATTCCTATGAGTATTTATAATAATAATAACAAAAAATTAAAATAATAATACCTAATAGTAATTTACCTAGTAAAAATCTCTTATTGTCTTCTCTATTGCTTTTAAAAAGTTGTTCATAGTTTTTTCTGCTTCATTGTACTTAATAATACATAATTGTTTTAGTTTTGGGCAATTTTTTTTTTCAATTTGTTCACCATTTCCCTTTGTGCTAACTTATCGACTTCAATCTCTAACCTAATTTTTACTACAACTTTTCTATCAGCAATTTTGCTCTAACTTATAATGATAGCAATGTTTATAAAAGGAAATTTCACTAGCGAGGTACTTTAAAGAGGTAATTTTTCGATTTTCTTAGAAGTTTTCTCATCAAATTTCAAAACCGAAAAAAAAACCAAAAAATATAAGAAATGTAAGCATTAGTTAAAATATATTACGGTATTCTTTTTTTCTGTGCACAATTTTTCTACCAACACTTTTGCTCCAACTTTTAATGATAGCAATGTCTTTAAAGGAAATTTCACTAGCGAGGTACTTTAGAAGGGTCATTTTTCGATTTTCCCAAAAGTTTTCCCAGCAAATGTGAAAAACCGGGATAAATTATGGGAAATCCGGGAAAAACGTTGGGAAATTGGGAAACCAGTACAACAGGAAACAAATATTATTGAAAACAATATATAAAGCCTATTTAATTATTTTACTATAAAATGACAAATATGTTGTTGACAAAGAATCACTATTAACTGAACTCAATTTAGAATTTTTTTTTTGTAATTAATGATTTATTGTTGCTTACAGGTATACATTAAATTATCTATAACAGTGAATGTACCCGTCCCCATTATCCTAGGACGTCTTTTTAAATATTGTGTTATTAACTAAATTGTAACTTTGATATTTTTTCAGCCCGGATATTTTTTCCTCGGATATTTAGATCCGAATATTTTCACCAGATGACTGTTAAGTCATCATTATAAAAGATATTGAAATGACTTGACCAATTTAAAAATATACATTTATCTATATTTAAAAATGTACAAATATCTAAATCATGCAATTAGTCACTCTTCTTTAAACCACTTAAAAGAAACATTAGTTTAATTTGACTAGTTTTAGTAAATATTCTAGTTGTAAGATTGTATAAAAGTCTTCTAAAAAAATTACTAGATTCGATTTTTTCAATACTTTTGTTACCCACCTGTAAGTTTAAGTCCTTTTAAACTCATTTTCTGCTACATTTACTTCGTTAGGTTTTGGTTAATGTATTTCAATCATACTCTGAATAACACGAATGGTTTTTTTAAATTGTAGTATGAATAAGAGCCAAACTTAAATCTCTGTTTTATAGTTGCAGTGGTAAGCAAACAACTTATGAACATATCGAGTAATATTCCAAGATTCGGTATCAAAACTCATTGGCCGTTAACATGAATACTTTGATCTTTCTATTGTGTGTGAGGAGAACCGCTTAATTATTTTACTATTCTTTTTTTTTTATTTTTATTATTCCGTTCTAAAACTAGACGCTATCCGGCGAATAATGCATATTTTTCCTATATTTTAACATATGGTTATAAATCCTATAATGGTCATTAATCTCTATTCAACACACGAACACTGTTCCAAGTGATCACCCACATCGTTCATATTACTGAAAAAAAAACGCATGATTATTTTAATTTTAATTTTAACCAAATAAAGTGAAATTTTAATTTTGATAACAAAAGTATAGAACGTGACAAAACAGATTTTGACGTGCTATAAACTACAGTTGACTACAGCAATGCTGTACTAGTAAAAACAGAGGCTATTTAGAAAAGCGTACCAAGCTTTCCTGACCTAATTAAATGGAGACGACCGCTAAAATATGTAAAATATTGAAAGCTGTGTCTGTTTTCTCATGTCCTTTCTCCTAATTCGAGCACCGTGGTTATATATAAATCCATACAACAATCAATAGTTTAATGTAATTTGGCCTATACAAATTTTCGAAAATCCGATACGATGTGTATTAAGTTCAGAATAATACAATCAGTTTTCGTCAAAAACTCTGCTACTCGCCAGCGTTATTGTTCTGTTATTTTGATTGTTTTTAGTCTTGCAAATTGTGTTTAAATCTATACCAGGTTCAGCGTCAGGTTTTTGAGTAAATCTTCTTCCCGGTGAATAATAAGCCTGCAAAATGTACTTCTCTCCTTGTTCAAATTATATTTCAACGCTTAACGCTTATGTTCAACGATACAGCTGCGTGCAAAGAATAAAATATAGTAACCTACGTTCTAAGTATTTCAATTATTTACAAAACATTTTATGTCTGTAAAAAAAAAAATCATTGAAATTAAAATAAAAAAAAAAAAAAAAAACATAATCGCGGTTTTATCATTTTATTTTCAAATATTTAATGAACGGCCATTAAATGTAACTGAATAAAACATAATATAACATAGAGAGTGCCGTAAATATTTTGTATTCGCCGGGGATGAATAAAAACCGCGCCATCGTTGTTATCCAACGAATAACAACAATAATAATTTATAAAATTATTTACGATTTCCGTTTTGCAATAAATATAATATTTGAGTGGGTAAAAGAGAATAACAATACGAATCGGCGATCGAAATAATCACATATTACAGTATTTGATTCGAATTATTTAATTAATATTTGTAGCGTTCATTCGGTAGAAAAATTGATATTTTATGAAAATTTGAAAAAAAAAAATCCTTTACCTCCATTTCCATTCTGCATTTAGTAATTGCTTTATATAGTTTCTAGTGTTGCGACGACGTTTTACAATTTTTTCGGATGCAATAGAGAAAATCATTTTTTAAAAATGAATTTACTTCAATCAGAATGTCTTAATTTTTCCAGGAGAAAAAAAAACTTTTTTAACGGGAATTATTTATGATTACTTTTTTTCATCCCATTTACAACACTCTTTGATCAAAAACCAGAATACCATTGTACAGTAGTCAAAAACAACGAGTGTCGATTTATTGAATTGGGGGGGATGTTGGCTGTTCATCAAAGTGTATTGGTAGTTCCCGTAGAGGCTATTGGTTAAAGAAATTAAATTAATTAATTATCTCTAAAGTCAAAGAAAATAAATTTATTATTATTACATCTTTGGTGCTGGAAATAAAGTGTATGAACATTTATAAAGAATATTATACGTACATTGTGTACACTTAATACACATACATACATACGTGTATTTGATTTTAAAAAAAAAAAAAATGTTTTTTTTTTTTTTGTGTACCTATTATTACATGCGTATTTCACACCAGCGAAGATTTTAAACAATTTAGTTAAAAATAAGAAATAAATAGTAGAATAATTATCTAGATAAAATAAAAATTATAACTCGTATATTATAAAACAATGCGCTAAACGTAATGTAAAATTGTACTGAGTAAGGTATACATCTAGATTTTGCATAAAAATATTTGATTGATATAACTTAATAATTAATTTATAAATTCAACAATTTTGCATATCTATTTTTTTACTTTTTTTTTTTTTGTGCTACACATGTGTACGCGCCTTTTGAATGTTTCTACTAAAATGTAGATGGATGGATTCTAGGTACTCCATCTATCTTGGTGCAATGCAATAACTATTTGTAACGACTGGTCAATACCCGCGATATCCATTTTCAGTCTATCTAACCATCCGTAGGTGGCTCTTTTTATTAGGTTTCTGCATAGAATACTTCGTATCAGACTACTATCAGCCCGTCACATGTGGCCACTCTAATCATTTTATATTTCGAAATATCTTGGTATTTAGCTTGTTATAAAACATTTCTACATAAGCAATTTTTCGACTTTCATATTTCCCATTTAGATTTTGCCCGGGTCCGTGAATTTTCCGCAAAATTTTTCTTGCGAAAGTAAATATTTAATGAAGTAATAATCTCTTCATACCTTTGTATCTCTACATCATTATGATCCCCTGATCATAATATCCTATGATTATTTACTTACCTATTATTTCTAGTAGATATATATATATATACTCGTATATATAAGTCTCATTTTTAAAATATTTATATAGATATAAATGTATCTTGGATAACTTACGACTCATTTGTCTAAATAAGATAAAAGCTAAACGTATACCTGACTATATAAAATATAATACTACCCATGACCTAGCTTGGAACCTACCAAAATTACACTATAGCTGGCATTTGCTTATGTAAATCTGGAAATAAAAATACGTTTTCAGCTCGGCATGCATGTCATAATTGCTTGTATCATACGCCGTAATATTCCCGAAAACGCTGAAATCACGTTATAGCGAATCGAAAAGCTGAAAAAAGCGTTTTTTTTTTTTTTTATCACCAGACCACACGCATTTGTCAACGGTGGCGGCGATATATCGACCTCAACCTTTGCAGAGGTCGTCTCGAGTGCCTATATACCAGATACCTACGATTTTCCAAAACCGTCCCTTGGAAACTATTCGATTTTATTATTACATATGAGTGGAGGGTCGTCGAATGGCGCAGCGGCGTCGACCGAGCTGATAAATCGCTTGTGGCGCGTATTTTCATCGTATGTACGGGAATCGTGATCAGAAAACCCCGAATAAAAAAAAAAAAAACCCGATAACGTATTATATCGCGTAAAAAAAAAACTATTGCTGTACTATACGAATAATATTGGCAGAAGTTTTTGGGTATAAGTCACGTCTTATCTATTATCATGTGGATTCGGTTACAGAATATTTATCGAGAGTATTTATAGACTCCGATTTTTCGTCCCCCTCGCCCCCGTTTTAGATTTCAGACCATAATTGCACGATTGAAATCTATACTTACTTTATTGATAAATACATATAAGTATGAGATAAATACCTTCCAAAAACACAGTTATTGCATTAAGGACAGGTTGTTGTCAGTGGAAAACAGTCAAAAGGATGTCAAGGTTTTTGATGTGGAAGAGGAGGAAATAAATATCTTATGTACTAAAATAATACTGCGAAATATCTACTTAAAACTGCATCTTTGTATGCGGACCGCAAAAATGACCAAGTATATGGTAAAAAATGGTAACAATTATATTGAAAACAACATAAATAATATATTTTATTATTAATTGTTATTATTACAGCGTATCCAGTAAATGTATTATTGAGAATCGAAGAAAACAAATGTTTTATAATATATTTTAATAACTGCGGGTTTAAAAAAAAAAAAAAAACCGTAAACGCCAATACAAAAAATACGTGATTAAATTCGTATCAATCTACGACTCTGACAAATAACAGCAAAAAAAAAAAAAAAAATACAATTCAGGTGATCTGATCCTATCAATGAAATATTTTTCATATACTTACAGTTAATACCACATGGTATATACTCACAGATGTACTGTATTATATTATAGGTATGTAATAATGGTCATCGAGGATTTTGAAGAAATTTTTATTAGATTATGATTTATCTTTTGACGTTTGAATAGACGGATAAAGGATAATATACATGTATATCTGTTATATTACCTAATATAATGAGATAGAAGGATATATTATTGAAATCTTGTTACGGAATAAAATGAAAGTGATTGTAAGTACTTGAACACTGCAGCCTCACTGAGAGAGCAAAAATCCTTTCCTATGTTTAGAAAATAAGCTCATAATACATAATAGTAAACGTAATGGGTAACAATGAGAAGATACCTCATAGTAAGTATATTTATGGTAAAATAACTTACTTTTGTGAATTTTATCCCGTGTCGATATACAATAAAAGGTAAGAATATGTATAAGTAATAAAAATGTATATTTTGGAAGAATAATAACAAAAAGTGTCAAAGTCTGAAAAAATCCTTGATATATATTTAAAATATACCAATTGGAATACCTTTTTAGATCAAATTGTCGAGATTTGAGAGTTGTTTGTGAGTCTAGCAAACATTTGAATAGAGTTATACACGAATGTAAAATCTTAGATTTTCTATATAATCTAAATTACACATATGATGTTTAGGGGGAGCTAAATATAATATAATTATATTTTATAAGTCGCGAGGCACCAAAATAAATGTAGGAGAAAAAAAGGAAATCTGAAAAAGAGATACCTAGTTGAATGCATTTGAGAATAATATGAGAATGGCCAGTGTATGCGAAAATGATATGGGAGCTTAGTTGAAGTAAAAGTTTAAGACGAGACTGGTGACCACAATAAAGTCTAAAGAGAAAAAACAATATAAACCAATCTTCACCATTGTTTTAATCTGATTTATATATTGTCTTTTTGTTAAGTATAACTAAAAAAATAGAAACCCAATGTATCCTGCAGGAAGGTTTCCTCTCTCCAAAAGTTGAAAAATGAGCATCTTGATGTAATTGTAACTCTCTTCGAGGCAAGAGTGTTTTTTCTGTAAAGCATATTTTGAGCAAAACAATAGTACGGGCGTAGACCACTAAATATACAAACTAAAACAAATCGAATTGTTTGTTGAGATTTATTAGGACATTTTAGTTATGAATTATATTAATTTGTAAAAAGTCACGAGTAGGATCCTAAATGATTTACAATTTCGGTATATACCTATAACTAAAATATATATTTTTTTTTATCGATTTTTTAGTTATCGCATTTTAAATTTAACTACTTAGTATTGGTATAACACCTTTATGGTGATTGGGTTCTATAAAAACAACAATATTCTAGAAGTTTTATATATCGAACGTGGGAAAATATACTATAATCATTTCACCCCACCTCTCCGCCATCTAGTTCACATAAACTCCCCGCGGAGATTGACTATCACGCGGGTATATAGTCGGCAGACAATTTTCGTATACGGTTAATACTCCGCGGGGTGTGTGCGGTATACGCGGTATTAAACTCGCTGGTCGACACTGATTGACGTGCGTGAAAACTCCGTCAGGCGTGCGAGGTACAGCATAAGCGCGTCCATTATACAAGATGGTTCTTTTATCATAGACCAGCCGATGATTAATATTTACACGTCTGTGTTTTTAGGCTAATGATCTTTAAGACCATCCCGTTAAACAAATTTGTCCATCTATCCCTAATATTCTCTCGGCTACTGTTCTCCAATTGGTTCCCGGCTGACCGGATTAATGAAATTTTTTTTCCTACTCACACAGTTTTTCCGTTTTAAACGACGCTTCTTAGGGACCTTCTTCCTATTCCTTTTTAAACATGGCTGACCCACATCAGTAAACTGTTCGTTATTTATTTCATGTGCAATGTACATGGACACTGACACTAATTTCTGAGTTCTTCATTATCTAATCGTTTACACTTACCGCTGTGTAGGTCACGGCATGTAAATTATCGTAAGTAAAATATTACGTGATTAAATATCGCCCTTATATAATTCAAATATGTCTATGTTGTTGATAACTCAACAGTGTCTGACATCTGTAAATTACTTATGTTATTTTATCCGCATATCTATTCTTATCTTTATCTACATTAAATATTGTTCGCCGACCACGGAACGATTTTTGGTTTTTCATGTATCCAATAATTTATATTGTTTCACATTTAACTCTGAACTTTAAGATATCATTTGTTTGTTTTCTTCTTAATGGCGTTAAATATTAAAAAAACTACAAACGGAAAATAGTTATTAATACACAAGGTTGAAAAACCGTGCAGTGTTTGACGAAGCGAAAGTCGAGGAAAACTGAAACATATTGTAATTGCAAGATGTCCGATCGAAATAATGCAGCTAGATTTTATAAACGAGTTTGAAATTATTTTCCGGGTAAATATTGTTATTATAATAACAGGAAATTGAAGTTCTTTTCAGACTTTCGATGAACAATTGAAAATAATCGATTTTATCGAGACCCTACGGCTTGAAAATAACTTCCGACATCGACTCCACATCTACCCAGTGAAAACATAATGGTATGTACTTCGTTTTCCTCCAGTAAGGTTCTATTTTTTAGTTTATATTGCACCAAATTTTTTTAAGTTTGCATACATTTTGGATTATTTCTTGAATTTTCCTAAGTAGTATTTGTAAACCCATTAGGTAGATTGCGTTTAAAATGGAAATATATGTGATGTAGAAGAGACGTGAAATCTCTAAATGGAGGATTAGACAGAAAATTATAATTAGTTGACAGAGGCAATCAGAGGATTTTAATGTAATTAGGCTGAACTAGCCTAGATATTGGACAACAACCGACGAGAAAAAGAAAATAAGAGCTAAAGAACAGCTGAGTATAATGTACGAGTAATCAATTAAAGTTTTTTTTGTAAAAACTAAAAATTATTTACGTTAATTTACACGCTTAAAATGATATACTCAAATATTTTTATACTTTTTAAATAAAAAAAATCAAATAATTATAAAACTTTCTTTATATTATGTAAGAAAGTATTTGAAGTTACTTATACTTGTATAATATAATTTGGTATACATAAATTATTTTGAATTTCAGATTTTCCTAATCAGGATTTGTTTCTGCTTAATTTAAACGATTATAAAATAAGTACCTACCAAATCTATTAAAATGGACTCCAGTGGCTTGCGTGCGTAGGTAGAAGAAGATTAAACCAGTATATCCCCCCTCCATAGACTACAACAACTATACGTCTTTATGTGGTAACTTTATCTTGAAATTATATATTTTAGCCAAATTACAAGGAAAGTGATTTATTATTTAATAAAAAGCGGGCTCTTTTTGATTGCCAGATTAGGTGTAACGGAAGAAGATTCTACGATTCACTATTAACGAACCATGGTTATTAATAACTACATCACCTGTTACTTAAAATCCTTGATCATACTACAGATGAACCAAAAATATGTTCTTGCTTTTATTTCACGTAAGTTTTTCAGTTGAAAACTAACGAAATTACGTTATGTGAAATGTTGGGGGTAAGGCTTACATCATTAATCCTTCGCTCTTTACCGCTCTGTTAATCGTTGTTTAACATATAAAGTAAACTGTATTCGATATTATTATACAATTTACAATAAAAAAAAAACAAATAAGTAACAAACCTCCGTCACTAAGTCGAATGTCCTTCCAGCCGAATTGACACCGTTACAATAATTGTATTATTTTGTTTAGATTTGGAGCGTAGTGTGGGAGTTTAACACCTTTTCTGAAAGGCAATTTTATCTAGTTAGTGCGTTAGAGAGATCATTTATTGATTTTTAAGTAGTTTTCATAATAATTGGGAAAACTGGAAAAGAACAAAAAGTGAAACTTGATTTACGATTCCTTTTAAAATTTAAATTTTTGCGTCTTATGTTTCCTACCATAAAAAAGAGAAATATTACTCCAAAAAAAAAATTTCCTTTGTTGAATTTGTTCAATGTAGTTGATGAATAAAAAGGTAATTTTTTGTTTTCAAGTATATTTTTTTAAGAGTTTAGCAAAATCAAAAAAAACAAAACAAAATGTAAAAAGAGCGAGAAAAATTATGAAAATAATACTTTTATTATTTTAAATTTCGTTTTGTTTCTCTTTTTTTTTTTGTAATTAGGTTAAAAATATTCGTAGAGACTTGACATGTTGACAGAAAACATATATTTGTTTTTTAAAGACGTGGTAAAATATTTTAGCTATTTATAGATATTAAAATTTTGTGAGTTTTTTATATAATTTTTATTTGATATCTACTCAATTTATAATATCAGAATATTATTCTGAAATTACTTTTGACGAAAACAATCACGTTTATCATAATAAAATTGAATTAGTTCATGAAGAAATTAATAACGACTATTACGACTTTCATTTTGTTATTAGTATTAAACGAATTTTATATTTTATTAATTTATATCAAATAATTGAAAATATAACTCTTAAATGAATTTTAATTACATGAATATTTAACCAATATGTTTGAAAGAAAAAATTATTTTTACTTTTAAGTAAATTTTCAAGAAAAAAAAGTTTCAAAAATAAATAATTGTTTTTTTTTTTTAAATATGGCAAAGTTTAACATTTCTGGATTGTTTAAAAACTTTTAAAATAACCTTGCATAAAGCTTTACTGGAATGTTTTTGATTTTTCTTACTTCAGAAAACCATTTACGGAACATTTATTTCTTATGATTTATCAATGTATAACCTATAGTTACATAAAAAACGACATTAGACACTGGAATATTTTTGCTACTTTTAAGGAAGCTCCAAAGGAACGATTCAATATTTCTATGGTATGTTTTTTTATATCATGAAAACAACATTTTGCACCGTATGTAATATGTATCTATCCTACCTTCTCGATTTCCCGTTTATTAAAATGGTACACCCATAAGCAGGTTAATGATTTTTTTTTTTAACTCAGTTAAATTAAATTTAAATTTAAATAAAGTTAATTTAAAATAATCCATCAATTCAACTATGAAGAATTTAACTTAGGAATTAACCAAAAGTTAAAATTATCTTTTTAACTCAACTTAGTTAAAATATATATACATAGACATATTGTCTATTACCTATTATAATAATCTAATAATCTATACTAACAACCCCCAAACGACAACGGTAAATATAACAGGCACTCATAACCATTCGTATTTTAAAATTTTCATATAATATATTGATAATAATAATAATAATAATAATAATAATATATTTATTTATATGAGCATACAAATAAAAATTGAAATCAACTTGACTTATTTAAATATAAAATTAACCCTAGTTAATTAAAAGTTAATTTTTGTTTATTCTTCGTGTTAACAATTAAGCCATTAGTTCAAACAAATTAATTAATTAAGTTAAAAGTTAAATTAACTTAATTTACCTTTAACTTATTAACTCGTTTACAGGCTGGACGTCTTGTCCATAAACGGTATCAGCTCTGTGTTAGTATTTGTTTTTAGACTTGTTAGTAATTGAAACGATTTTTAGTAAGTCATCACAGACATGCTTCTCGAATTTAATAAAGTAATAATTATTCGGATTATAGAATAAATTCGAAACTCGATTATCGTTTAGTTATAGAACGCGTTTGAAAGGTGCATGCCCACACACCCGCCATATGCAGGTATATACAACGAAAATAATATCATACTTATTTATACTGCGAGATCAAAGATGAATAAATTCGCCAGTTAGCAGGAATCTGAAGAGTTATCGTGTACCCTACACACACTCATTAAGCGTTTCAAACGCAGTATCATCGGTATTATTATAGGTACTTACTTTGAACGTGTTTAATTCGGGTTTTCTTATATGTCTTCCGTTTGTATAATATATTATGTTCCAGTACACGATCGTCGATAAGATTAAACGCGTCTTTTACACACTAACGCCTTTGAGTTTCCTTTTTTTTTTTTCTCGTTCCAATATCTATAGGATATTCTATATACCTATATAGTATATACTCTTTGTCTACCGTTTAGTTATATCGCGTGTATCAGAATAACCAACTGTAAGTGTGACCTTTTTTTTCTATAGTAAACATAAAATGCAGTTCTTTACGATGTGCTAGGAAAAAAGGGGAAGATTAACGAGAAAATATTCGATAAAAGGTATTGAAGAAAATATTATACGTCGCAGTAAATTTAATATAGTGTATTAACTCAAAAACACCCATGAGCAACCAAGCACCGTCACTAAGGTCGAATTTTCTCTCGTCTATTTTGTATTATGGAAGAATTTTTTGTAAAAAAAAAAAAAAAAAAATCAATAATCTAATACCATGTTATATTACAACTTTACTTTTATACTGTCCCGCGCAAAAATAGTTAAAATTCGAATTTGAAAATGGTAGGGGCAAGGGTTAGGTTTAGACTTCCAAAAGGCGCAATCTCGATACTAACCCCATACATGTATAACATTTCATTCCCCCGGTTTCAGTTGGGAAGTCTTCCGGAGTGTCCAAAGCTAAAAACAGCCTATTCCCGCAACAACATGATGGTTAAATGCGTATTGATATTCTATCCAACTTGTATTACTTCAATCAACCCATAAAATAACTACTGAGTTTAAGCTCGTTAAACACTAGAAGTATTCGTAGATAGGGAGGAAAAATATTCAACTGTAATAATTTCTGCAATTCAATTATAGTTTCTATTTTTGAGAGAAATTCAATAAAATAAAATTAATCATGAGATTATTAATTATTATTTTTTAATTACTTTTTATTTTACAGGTGTTATGACATTACGACAAATTATACAAGAGTAATTTCTTGGATTTTCGAATACACGGCAGTTTTTTTTTTTTAGATTTGTTTTATCTCTTTTACAGCCCGTATTTTATGTACTTACCTGTTTGTGACGGTTCACTAAACACACTCGACCTTACGACACGCTTGGCCTTACGTCAGGCGCGAATGAACTTGTAAGTATAATATCTGGCCGATCTTTGTTTGCACTGAAAATCCTTAAAACAATAATAATATTATTCAATAATTCATTTTATTTTATGCAACTAGTTTTCTACTTTTTAACACACAAATTTTAATGATACCAAAGTTTTAACAATGAAACAGTCATTATTACGTACAAAAACTGCGCACAGACATGCGTTAATGCACTGCATAGACTTGCATATAATACGTATTACCTACGTAAACAGTACGTATGTTTATTTAATTAAAGATGACTGCAACTACACTCTTGACGTGTATTCATAATTCAGGGAACTGGATACACTACGATACAAAGTTTGCAGTTGTAATTATATACTTATATGCATGACGTGCGTACAACTAACATTTTTTAGTTAAGAAGTTGTGATACCCGCGTGTGTTGTTTCCGTCTTACTAATGCACGACCATCCTTAAATATTCATCCTTCAACATTCCCTTGTGGCGTATGCATAATATAATATATATTATTGTGTACGTAATATTATATTATTATGATGATGTCTAAAAGTAAATATTAACCTATCGAATAAAAGGTACATTTTTATAATGGAAAAACATTAACGAGGGGGGAAAAAAAATCAATTAAAATCACTCAAAATATAATAACAGACGCATAGTGTATTATATTGGTTAAATTTAAAAAAAAAAAAATAGATACAATTGATGGCTGTAGAATCTAAACTTTATCGAGTATATAATTATTGGTTTTCCACTAAAGTTCGCGGTTAAATTCAATAATACCGCAAAATAATGCACTCAAGTGCCCATAATATATAGGTACTGTCTACTTTGAGAGTGCAATATTAATTTAAACGCTGCAAAGCGAACCAAAACGTCAATAGAGAATACCTACCAAAGTGAATTATTATTATCATCGAAATCATAAAAGGAATAATAATATACGGTGTAAGTTTCACTCAAACGTTAACTCGAAATATCTTAGCCGGACGGACTCTGGTTGAAATGCGTTTTTTTTGAAGAAGAAGAAGAAGAAGAAGAAAATCAGGAATACCGATAAATAAATATTTTTATCCTATTTTTAAAATGTTAACACTTGTTTTGAGGTGTATGGATAAAACTTAAATTTTCTCAAATAAAAACGGCTATTTTTTACATCAGATTCGAACAGTTCCGTATTATTTTTTTTTCAAGCGGTTTTGATAATGACAATTTTTCTATCTAAAATTCGTCCTAGATACCCATATCTAAAGTTAATTAGAAAATAGGTGTGATAACAAAATCATGACCTTTAATAAACGTCAGACGACTGTACTAAGACGACTTTTGAGGCAAAGAAAAATCTTTTATCGGTCAATGAATTGTTTGAAGAAAATAGTACATTCAAATCTGGCGCTAAAAAAAGACGTTTCAATATTTATGAAAACGAAAGTTTTGTTGTTTATACCCTCATCAAATTAAACTGTAAAAATTTAGGCTCGACATGTGAATTTATTGGCACCCCCGATTATACCTATTCCTACTAAAAAATAACCTCATTTCATTTCGAGTCATGCTTGAATATTTCGCGCTGCCGTTTTTGAGTTTTTATACGGTTATAATTTGTATTACAGTCGATATTTCCAAAATATATATTGTTATTAATATACCGTCAAAATCAAATTATCATATAGGTATTGGCATATATACTATACGCTTTTAGCCGTATATTTTATTAGAGCGTCGCTATGTTTTATCGGCCGTTTTATTGTTCTTATAGGACAACGGTCATCGCGGTGTTCACCATGATTACCACAGGTGATGTACCGGAGAAAATACTTTCGAACCCTTTATCCCCTATCCCACCACGATTCCGGATCTGCATTGGTGTTCGTGTTCGTCTCGGGCGCGCATTACGTAATTTTTTGAAAACGCGAGTAAATTTTACCGTATTGATGAGGAAAAGATGTGGGAACTTAATTTAAAATGCGCAACGTGTGTTTCGTAATTTTCTGATTGTGAATAAAAACATAATAAATAAAAAAATATCGTAAAAAATTTAATTCGTAACTTTACGCGTCTCTATTCTCAAATTAATTCTTCTATGAAACGTGTTATAAGATTCTAAATGGTGCGAGGGATTTATTAGTTTTACAATGTTTATTTTTTATTTTTTTTTCAGCTTTTCTTCCAGCAATTTTGTTAAGATTTTCAAGTATAGCACTTTGACTTAAAAGTTAGGTGGTACTTAAAGAAGGTCTTTTGATTTTTCCAGGAATTTTCATAATAAATGGGAAAAAACGTAGGAAAAACGGGAAATTATGCGAAATGTATGCCATTTTATGGTAATAATATTTATTAATATTAATTTTCATTAAATTATATCCGATTTGTAGTTTCTTAGTTATAGTGGCTTTAATGTACAAAAAATAGGCGTGAAAAAATAAATATTCAATAAAAGATAAGGAATAATTGTGTTGATTATGATTCCTTATCGCATACCGCGTTATTTAATTGGAAATCAATTATTTTCATAGGTGAGGATTTTCTAGAAATTAAAACAGCTATTACTAAGAAACTATTAATTGGTGGACATGAATTTATCATACATTAAAATTTTTAGAAAAACATATAATTTTACAAAATTATTATTTCGAAAATTTTAGAAAGTGGAAAAATAAAGTTATTTTTTTCAATGATTAAGGGATAAAAATAAAAATGTATTTTTTCTCTTCATATGTGTCTCGCACAAATCCCAATTGAAAAAAAAATGACTGACAGAGTAATTAGCATACGGACAACACTAACACCCTGTATAGCAATTAAATAACAAGCAAAGTTCTGTTACATATGAGTATCGGGAATAAATTCTGTTTTAGATTCGGAGCATGGCGAGGGTTTTTAATTTTTAAGAAACTATGTTTTCTACCAGGAATATTGATGTAATAGAAAAACAACAAAAAAAAACTTATTCCTGGTATTTACAAGTCGTGGGAAAACATAAAAATTACTGCATTTCAAAATAATTCTTACCAAACTTCACTTTAAATCGTTTTTCGTTGACAATGGTTTATCATAGATATTATAAGTATTACAGATATTAATTAATTAATTTAGATATGTATCCTACCTTTCCATCCAACACAGCAACTGCACCCGTCCGCAGTGTCAGCTCTTTTGGTTGTTGTTGTTATTTAGAGAAAAATATGCGATTTAATGAATCAATATTTTAACATTTCCATTGATATTCGAAATATTGAAGAAAACGTGGTATTTTAGGTTAAAAAAGATTGAAAGATTAAAAATATGGTTGTCACTGGGAACCATTTTTATTTGGTATTTTTGTCATAAGTAAGTTTTTATTTTTTTTAAATTGTTTTAAAACAATCTATTTTGCTATGATAACTCACATTGTTGTAATCATTTTATAATAATATGACATATTATATATTATTGACAAAATACTATCGACCGAACTACGCTCAGAATCAGTTTTTCATTAGCAATGGTTTATCGTTTTTTACGTAAACACAATAAATTCTTCCGTTTTTCATCTATAATTTTGCCCAATTATTAAGAAAACTACATGAAAACTCAAAAAACCAAACATACTTTTTTTAGAAAAAAGATCTTGAAATTTGGAGAAAGATTTCTGGTGGAAAACAAAATTCATAAAAATAAAATTTGAATTAATTAATTTGATAACACTATATGTGTTTGTCCGTTTTTATTCAGTTTTCCCATTTATTATGAAATTCATTTGGAAAATCAAAAAAATCTTTAAAATGCAATAAAAAAGGTTTCTTGTCATTTTTTAACTGGAGAAAGATTTCTAGTAGAACTTTTTTTCACAAATGGAAAAAAAAATCAGAAGACCATTCCACATGGGGGAGGGGGGCGAAATATCGCTGTGATCACAGATAAAAATTAAATAATATATTTACTATATTTATAAATAATTTTTTATACCTAACTTTTTTTTTTTTTTTACTCAACATTTTTATAATATTATATACCTTTGTCCTACAGGTATACAATGATATTTCGTACCTACCTACGATAGTCAGAAATATCCGCGCATATAGTTATCGTATTTCAACCCAACGTCATGGTATCACGAATACAAAAGTATATTTCCGCCTTCCTGCGGCGGCAAACACTCGAGTAATCTATACGCTTTTAACCCTGCCGAGAAGTTATATTCGATTTTATCAAACTGCTACTACGCTATTTGTACCTACAGTAAAAACGTGGAACAGTTTCGACGGTTCGTCTCGAATTCGGTTTTTTCGTTTGAAATTACGTCTGCGGCGAAATCAATAATATTTGTATAATTTAACACGGCGCCACCTTAGGTATAATATTGAAATTATATTTTTTTGGAAATAACTGGGAGAATTATGGGTTTTCGTTAAAACTATTTTCTCTGGTAACTTTTTATCTAAAATTTCCAATAGGATAGATATTTTTTTCGGAAATTGTCAAGCATTTTAAATCCCTATACCGAAACTCATCAACCCAGACGGAGTGCTTCAACGACTTGAAAGATTTAAGCGTATTTCTGCGGTCGACTTTAACGATATATTTTGACGTTTTTCGATGCTATTGTACTCGTATTCTCATAACAAATGATGTTCGTGACGTGTAAGAAAAAAAAAACGAGGAGAGGAAAAATAGGACGAGAGTAGGACGGTACACGGTGCAGTGTACAGCAGTGTTGGACCACCTGTAACCTCGACTTTATCATGTAGAAAATAGAAAATGTCACGGTACAAAATATTATACCGATATTTTAACAATTGTGTTAAAAATATTTACGAAATTTATGGACATGCTCGTCAACCGTCATATTACACGGGGTTGCGTATAGGCAATTTAAATGACATTATTTTAGAAACAAAAAATGGAAATTAAAAAAAAAATTGTGCCATACGTAGGTTGTATTTATTTTTCGATATAACATTACCCACTCTGAAAAAATATTTTTAAGTTTAATGAACTATCATATAGTAGTAGCATATTAGTGTCAGATAAAAACCTACTCGTAGTTTTGTACATTATGATATAAAAAAATAAAAACAACGTTGTACGACGCACAGTGTGCAAGTTCAGGTTTCTTTTTTAAGTTTCTTAATTAAGACTACATATTAATAGTATATAGCCAGTGGTTCTTATTCGATCGGAACGGTTGTCAAAAAAAGTTTTGTTGAGGTTCCACGCGTATATACTTAACACGGTTACGGTTCAATAGTTATACTCATCATTAAAAATGTACGGATAAAACCATAGACCAATAAGTAGAGTGCGTCTTTTTTAATATTTACCTGACGACCGAATTCAGTGAATATCTGATAAGCAAAATAGGATATCCGGAAAAAAAAACATTATTATTAATTATGGATAATATCATAGATACTATTTTTGAATACTAAAACAAGTTTTAAATTTGCATACACAAATGTTTTGCACTAAAAGTTTCAAAAAGACCACAAAAAAGGCTACAAATGCCTCAATATGCAAAATAAAGTTTTGTGTATATATTTATATAGTAGCGGTAGGCAAGGGTCGCAATGCGTATTTTAGTATAAACTAGCTATTTTTTTGATTGACCAATAAAAAAATGCGTATTAAATCATAAGTCCTATTATGTGATACGGTATAGTAATAAGTTTACTATCTGTTATATTCTCTAAAATTTATAATAAATCCATAATGCTTATTGTGAGGAAAAAAAAGAAAAATCTCTGTTTTTCTACCAGAATAATCGGTTTTTGTCTGCAATAGATGTTCTCTGACAAATTATTGTTGAAGGCACACAGTACGTTATAGTTAATATGATAAAACGATAACCACGCGTAAATTACACGTCCACCATATTAGGTAATGAAACTAAAAACGTACAAAGGAGTTTTTTGAATACCGTCATACTCCTGTTCAAAACGCCTATAAATTCGACTAAACTACACCCGCACTCGGTGGCACAAATGTTACGTTATCGAAAGTTTATAGGCCGCAAAATTTTTTTGAAATGAAATACAATACATGAGATAATACGAATCCTAAATTCCATCACGTTTTATCGGGAAAATATCGATTTATTTTTTTTTTATTATTATTATTATTATTATTGTGGACCGCTGCTTTACTTATCGGACTCGGGAAAATGTCGTCTAAAATATTATTATTTCGCGGTCGACCACATAGTTGTTCGTATCACGCACACGCGTGCGCTATATTATCGGTACCTCGCGCTTACATGTTATGCGTATAAAGCCATATAGGTATGTGCAGGAAGAAAAGAAGAAACGATTTTTCACGAGCCGACGTTGTCAATATACGTATATATAAATATAACGGCATATAATCTATATTATGTATATGTATACTTTTTTTCCTCCCGCTTTTATCGTTTTCCCGGGCGTCCCGAGGCGAGAGATCGCTTACGACTTCGTCATCGTCGTGCGTGTCGATTTGTTATCGAATTCACGAATATTTATCGGCTTTGAACATTCGTAATAACAACGAAAACACGCGATATATATACTCATTTCCCCCCTCCGTTTGTTTGCCAACGGATAAATTTAATTTGCCTCCGTTCTTATTTATATATCGCAGAAACCTGACAGTGCAACACCGAATATCGAGGCCTAAAATACATTTTCGATTTTTTACAATACGATTTCAGGGGATACAGTTTTTAATTCAATAGATAGCGTTAATAGATTTACATACTAAAAAAAAAAAAAGAACTCCCCGTTGAAGGGACGTAGCCTTTTAAAAAAGATTTTTCTAAAAATAATCAACACAAAATATATATAAGTAAAAATTCAAGATATTCTATTGATATAAAAACAATTTGAAATTAATAACATCTATGAGTTAGGTTAAAACAGTGCTCGAATTGGAAAAATAGAAGAAGAAGGATTACTCGTATAAAACTTCAAAAAAAAATCCCTTGCAATTATTTTGAATTCAACCTAAACCGTGGAGTCTTTCTTACCATCAGTTTATATATAAAATTCGGTAATTTCTAATTTTCGAAAACAAACACCGATAACACAACTGCAAGCTAACTTTTTGTCTGCTTAATAAATATTTATTTTACATTCTATTATGATACTATTCTATTTTGTTATTTCTTTTCTGTATGTGAACAGCTTTTCTACCAAAAATTGTTTCCAATCATCTACTTTAGATGATGACGCATTAGCTCTTTGGTATATAAGTAAATAAGGAGATTATATTTTGATTTTCTTTGTAGTATTCTTAATTGTGGAGTACACCCTAAAAAAAATGCCACGAAAACTTTTATTTGTTACAATTACACAGTGATGATATGATATTTTGTTTATTCAGTGATAAATTATCGTAGAGGCCGGGAATTTCATTGAATAATTATACAAGAAGTTTCTTGAATATATACCCGGAGATAACAATGAAAATCAATTTTTTTTTCTTTATGACACTCAGTGGATAAGTACTACAAATATTTATATTACAATTAATTATTGGTAAAAATCTTAAAAAAATTAACTTATATTTTATTATTTTTGAAAAATGTCTGACCCCCGAGATTAATATATAAAAAAAGTAAATAAATAAATAAAATTTGAAGATCTCTTTATTATTTTAGAAGATTTTAGAAGATATTGAAACGAGAATACTTTTGTGTACACCCTGTATAAGAATAGTCTCTTATATACGGCTCTTTCCAAATAAGTTACAATTTTTAAAACATTTCGGCAATTGTTCAGTTTGTCAATTCACTCAGTGAAATCATTAGTTGATTGCTAGTTAACAGCTATTATTTGATTGTTGGCTTTTTCACGTACATAATTACCGTAACGTGGTTTTTCATTCAACCATGCCCATACGGTTGCCTGTGAGTTATACGCCGGTACTGAACTTCTAAAAGCATATTGATTTTTTACACTATCCTTGAATGATGCAAGTTGAAACGACCGAGTGTTATTCATACATTATAATATGAAGTTAACAGGATCATGGTTAAGATTAATAGATATTTGTATTAAATTTATAACGAACAATTTATTATTAATTTGAACTGAGATAAAACGAATTGAATTACGTCTGTGTTGAAATTATAAATTACCGTTATATCTGCAATTAAAACTAAAATACACGTTATACAACTTGTAACACACATTTGTAACTTAGCAGAATAACTGCACTGTTTTAGGCCCTATCATGTATCTACACTGTGACTGTTTATATGAGAATGCGTCTTTTTTGAAGATGTACAATACGATATTTTCGTAATTATATATTATATAATTACGAAAATAGATAATATTATTATCTATATAGTTTTTCGGTAACCCTAGCTTTAATAACGTAACCGTCGTAATCACACGTACGATCGTTAATTTTGCGTTAGGTCATGGTGAATATAATTTGTATACGAGTATAATAATAACGATACGTGCGCCATGATTTTCTGTCCACCACAATTTTATTCCACTGCAGAAACGAGACGTGTCAAAGGAATATATTTTGAATATTGTGCCCGGGTTGAAACACGTGTGGCAAACTATATAAAGGAGGGAGTGCATGTTTTATCCTCCGTCTACACGACCTTTACAAATAAAATGGTAATACATAATATTATTTTATACGACAACGTGTTATATTTATTTAAAAAGAACTTTTAATCATGAAAACTCGACAATGATAATTAAGACGAGGGAAAAAATACACGAAATTGGCGTGCTTATGACGGACGTGAAACAAATTAAATATCTCAAAATTAAGCATTTTAACATGTTATAAATAATATAACTTTGTATCTTAAAATTAAAATCACTTATAAGCAATACTTGACTTTGGAAAAAAGTAGTGGAGAAGCTAAAAAAATACCTTCCCTAGCATTAATACCTGTCACGTTACCGCAGACAGTTTCACTCCCATAATCCCGTTAACAGTCCACTAAGAACCATTAATGTAAAACCATTAAACATGTGTTATAGCAAAATAGAATAATATAATAATTGTCTAGGTAGGTATTATTTTTCTTTTTTAAAACCAACAATGAAATACACAAAACAATTACAAATTTATTTTTATAAAAATTAATCATTTTTGGCATTTGTTCGAAAAATTATAAGAACCGTTTTCGAAATTCGGCCCGGCCGTATATTAACATACTGCACACAAAATAAAATACTATGCAACTCGGTTTCGCATAACAAATCGGGGTTTATTTTCGATTCATTTTTTTCATTCGCTTTGTCTGGAGCCAAAGGGCAATTAAATGTAGTATTATTTAGTATTAAAATAATACAAATTTAAAATATATAGGTATACAAATTACGTTTTTGATCCATTATTAACTATCCTTATCATTTCTTCTTATCATATCAAATCGTTTAATTTTTGAAACTAATAAACTAGACGACATAAACATCGTCTAATGAAAGTATATTATCACATAGGTGATTGTATTTTTAAAGACCGGGCGACAGTGGAGTATTTTACTT
Source organism: Cinara cedri (assembly GCA_902439185.1). NCBI lineage: Eukaryota > Metazoa > Arthropoda > Insecta > Hemiptera > Aphididae > Cinara > Cinara cedri. The sequence goes on along the minus strand of CABPRJ010000972.1, from coordinate 374,201 downwards.
ACTATTATAGGAAGAGGGGATGACACTTAAATTATTATACACAAGCTTAAACCTATTCTACTCTATTTATCTTACCATAAAGTGTTTTTATTTTTGTGTCTGATGACTCTTTTCTAGCAATATTGCATTTTTGTATACATAAATATACATGAAAAATACCTACACAAATTAATTGATGGGGGGATCGCCCTCATCGCCCCTCCCCCTATAATATGCCAATGTTAGGTGACACACAATAACTGTCATAAGAAGAATATTTACATTATGTAGAAAAATAAATAACGAATTATGAATACATTTGTATTATATTGTCATACTATCGATACCTATCCGATATTAAATACAAATAGGTATATTAATTATTATAGAATATGAGTTATTAGTAATAATAATACCATTGTTACACTTTAAATGCATATCTACATGTGTATAAACTATAAATGTATAAAACGTTTCCATTTTGCGTATAAAATAATTTCCGATAACGATTTATGCGCGTGGACAGAGATACGATTTCACGAGATACGAAACAGTAAATTTCGTAAATAAATTTGATTGAATTTGATTTCAAAAGGCTTATTAAAAAAAATTAAAGTAGTCCGATGATTTTATAAATTTTACCTCGTCTCGGTAAGTCCAATATAAGTATTATTACCAAGTTTCAAGTCTCTATGTGTATTTATAACCGAATTATAGCAAAAATACTCCCAAAAATTATAATTTCTTAAAAGCTCAAAGGTGGCTTAAAAGTTTTGGCGATGAAACCACAAGAAATTAAATCAAAAAGGCAACAAAAAAATGTGCGTGTGATTTTTCGATTAAATCATTTTTTTCTGTTAGAAAACGTCGTCCGTGTTATTATAAAACAATGAAATCGTAAAATTATACGTTTTCCTGCGTTTTTTCTCACTTAAAAGTGCATAAATGTCGTCAAAAATCAAACAATGACTTTTTAAAAGTTTTATCTAGAAGACTTGAGATTTCAGATAAGTTGATAAACGTAAAGATCGGAGCAAGTTTCCTAGAAAAAAACGTGTCCACAGTCTAGAAGAATGAAGAAAATAAAATAAACATCTTAATAAATCCAATAGCTCCCTAGCAATGCTCGGAATCTAAAATTGAAATTCACACGAAACAAATGCCGGTTTACTGTAAAATGTATCACCCTGTACATTATTCGTGTGTACCTAATTTTATTATGACAGTAGACCGAATCCGTCTCGTGACTAATATTTAAAATATGATAGATGTTTCACCGCGATTTCGCGACCACCCGCAAAATAGCTGATATAATAATAATCGTACGGTTTTCCGTGCCATCTCGTGCGTGTACATTATTATTAAATATTATAATAAAATTATATCACGTTATAAAAATAATATTTTGATTTCCAAACGATATGGTTAAAAAAATGGGAAGGGGAGGGATAACAATAGCGGTATGCACAATAGTTTACCGGTATTATCGATAAATCTTCGACCCCGGCATTTCGTAAAATTATATTACCATAACCATGACGGTTACCCGGGCCCGGTAGTCGCGTCATTACGAGCCGTTATATTATATTTTTATAGGTTAGGCGCGACCATCAGTCACAACATTTTTTTCATTCAGTTTTTCACTTTCACTATTGCACGGCGCGCTTGCCAAAAAGTGTCAAACGTTTTATCAGGTCTGTGTAATAAAGGAAAACACCTACCCCTACCGCTATCCACGAATTCGCGCATAAAAAAACAAACTTTTTTTTATTTTTTTTTTTTTTACCTTGAGAGCCCGTGGAACCGTGATTTATCATTGGCATCCCTTACACGGCGTACCTATTAAAAGAAAAACATAAAACGTGTTACCGAGTGTTTTTACTGATCAATAAAAATGGACCTACAGAATTTTTGACACCGGTGTGTCTTGTAGTGGACCTTGAAACGAACCAAATTGTAACAAAATCCAAAACCACAATTAATATATTTGTTTTAGTTTCATTTAAAGTAATGGCAATCGTATGGTTTGTATATTCACCGAACTTATTAAGAAGTACTGTGAAAAAACTATAAATCGTTTTGCGGGAAATGTTCCGTCCTCAATTTCAGATTCTGATTACAATAAACAAGCTATTAATTTTACGAAGATGTAATTTTTTTTAAAGTACAGTTTTACGGTAAATAAATATGTATAACTATTTGTATAATATAGGCATATGGCATACGTTAAAAGATGCACATTTTTCACTTGATTGTACTTTATTTAAACATTTTTCAAAATTCGCGATACTTTTTCCAAAAAAGTTTCTCATTTGTTTAAGAGAAAAAAAACTTTTCTGGTTAGGAAAACGTTCAAATTTTTTTGTTCTGAAGGTACTTAAAAATATTGCGCTGTTTCATATTTAATAATATGACAGTAAAGTTGTAAGTACATAATGAACTAAGTAAAAAAATTGTACGCGTTACCGTAGCATCCATGAGATGAAATTAAATTTTGAGGGTTTTCAATGGTCGTACAAAATTGTACAAAATAAATTATATAATACTGCATAGTTTAAACGTGTTATTTTGAGAGTACGTGTGATAGGATAACGTACTTCCTTGAAACTGGCAAAAAAAAATTAGCTAAATTTTGTAAGACCGTTCCCGAAATTTGCAAATCACCTCAATCTTAGATTCGAACTTTCATATGTCTGAAGTTGACCCATCTGCTTCATCCGATCTCGTCAAAATCGAACACAATAAGTATACATAATGGCTACAGCCTGAAAATCGTCCAACTCTATTGTACACTAATTTAAGACCTAAAAAGTAATTTACTAAAATACTGTAGTAGTATAGTAATCAGCTTATTAAACGAAGTCAATAAATGAACAATTATTTTTACAAACAAACGTAGGGAATTTACTTATATTGCATGTTGACTGATGATGAATTTATAGAAGTCTACCGCATTACAATTTATAATCATAATGTAATTTTGATATCTATAAAATTCTTGACCAAGATATACAATAAAATACATGAAACTATCCTTCAAATAGCTTAAAATTTAATAATTTATATTGACAATTAAATTTAAATTAAGTTTTAAACACATTTTTGTGTGTATTTAGAAATGGGTTAATCATATAATTCTAAACTAAACAGTCATTGAAACCAAACAACCCTGACCTGAACAAAACAGTATTGTTGAACATACAACCCAGTTAAAAATTGTTTAACTAGATTACAATGAGACTAAAAATGTCTTAAAAGCCACTTGTAAATATTAGAAGCGATCTCATATTGTTCGTGTTATAATATATATTAGGCTCGAGACCCGTGTACCCTGCAATCGGGTACATTTTTAATCCATTTAGCCTTTGGTTTTATGAAAAGCAATGAACGAAAATTGTTTTTATCTGGACAAAACATTCATGATTTATTATTGACCGTCTTCGCGCATAACACGTGATGTTTCAAAACGCATCTTTATGCGACGTTCAATCGATAATTTATAATCGCGCCGTCATCGCGGTGGTTTTCGAACGGACGCATAATATATTGTAACGGCCATAGGCGTTTACGGCGGCGACGATTACGGACGGACAATTTCGCGGTGGAAAACAGAAGGGCGGCGGGAGAACAGGCCGCGAAAACCGTAGCGCGGCACGCGGACGGCCGGTCGCGGCTATTCGGATAGGTCAATAACGCGTGCGGGTTGCAAACACGACGGGATAATACGGGCGGGACCGGCGCGGCGCGGCGCGGCGGTCAATCCAACCGCGGAACGATTCGCCGGTCGCGCGCGCGGTCACCGAGCCGATTATACGCCGCGCGGGGTTGGGGAGGAGCGGACGATGTACCGCGGCGGATAAGACTCGTCGCGGACGTCGGCGGCCGGAAATGAGGCCGCGGCGGAAAAACTTTCGAACGTCGGAAACGGACGCGACGAGCTCGGCCGCCGCCGTACCCCGCGATTCGCCGTGCGCCCGGCAAACCGCGGTAAATGTTGTGATTGTGCCGCGGGGGGGAGGGGGGCGGGGAATTTCCCGTTTCCGAAACGCGCGCGCGGGTCTCGCCACGGGGGCCCCGGGTTCCGACCGAACGAAACGGAACCGCGGAGCGCGAGGCGCGTGATACGATATTAATACCGTCGCCGTGAGTGCCGAACGCAATAGCGGCCGTTGGTCGTATTACGCGCGCGGTTCAAGTGCGCGGTGGATGGCGTTTCCCGGTGCTCGTTCGCGAGGAACAACGGTTATCCCCGCGCTTTTCGCGGGGAGGAAGAAAAACGTTTTCCGTCGCGGATGTACGCGTATTGTCATAAATATTTCACGTTTTATTCCGTTGTTTTCGTGCGGATGACGCGATAATAGATATAACAGTTATTATCATTGTTACCGATACGTACGGCCAGATACGAAACGGCGTTATTCGTCGTACGCGGTCGCCGCAGCCGAGACGGGCGGCGCAACCGGGATTTATTTTCAAGGGGGGGGGGAGGGGTTATTTAATTTTGAACGTCGAGTGGAGGGGGCGAAATTAAGTTAGGTTTATGATTACGGTTTGTCCGACTTTCATTTATATAGATAACGCATATTTGAAAACAATTTAGACTCGCATATTAACTATGTATTTAAATTTTAAATACACCTACTTTACTCATTAGTCATAGTATAATAATTTCTTGTTTTTTTTTTTTTTTTTTTTCCCCGTTCATTTTAAATACAATTTTTAATTCGTAGTGATAGTTATAAACAATTTACAACATCATAAATTGCGAAATTCAATAATTAAATTGGATCGTTTAACTGATAATTTATAATTTATAGTATCTGGCCATTCTGATATCTCCATTGATAATAAAATCACGCCGATAATATAAAACTAAACGCTGAACACGTTTGTAATAAGTTATTACCACGGACCATTGAGCTAATAACATAATAATATTATTATATAGAAATATTAATATTATTATAGGTACTTGTAGCAACCCGCGTTTTAGTTATAACCGAAACCACACCGTAGCTATTATCATTTATTTATACACGATGTAACAACATTAAGTTTCAAATTAGTTTATGAATCATACAAATACGCACTGCGTAGAATTCGTAAGTAAACTCACAAACATATTTCCAGGGGGGATCACCCACCCCCTTCCTAGTTGTGTCGCTGGCCGACACGCATATAGGCCGAGAGCCAGATATTAGTTTTAAGGGGTGCTCCTAACGGACCTAACTGTAAACTATAAAACTGGAGATTTATTTTAAAAATCGATTGAAGCGAAAAAATTGTTCAAATCAAGTATGACCGGATGGAAAATCCGCGTTTTTTTTTTTTTTTTTTAGCTTCTCTCGTAGGATATAATATAAAATGGGTTGGTTATAATTTATACGTAACTATACAGCTATAATATAGATTTTAGGATCGTTCAAAATATTGTGTCACGGGATAATATGTGACAGCGGTAATAAAAGTAATAACAAAGGTACCAAAACGGTACAATATAGTATATAATTTATACCTAACAAACAATATACGTATTATGTTACAGTATTTCTCCGTACAAGCGGATTTCAAAGAAAACCGTTGCTTGTATTAAACTTCAGACAGGCATTGTTTTTCGTATTAGGAGGTAGGTATTCTCCTCCATAAAAAAAATGTTCAATAAACATTTAAAAAAAAAAAAAAATGAATGCATAACTTAAATGTTTACGAATAGTATACTTACGCGCGCGATAGTAATAATACTATATGATAAAAACAAAAACCGTATTATAAAAAATTTACATTTTTTAAAACTTTTGAGACGATTTATCACAGTGTAAATCGAGAAATAAATATATATATAAAAAAAAAATAAGTACAGTATTGTATTATATTTTAGTGTCAACATCTCAGCACGTTTTATTAAACAATAACGAAATAATATATTTATACAATTATTCATTTTACGTGACGAATTGTCATTTAACGTAACATTCAAATGCACAAGGTGATTTCGGTCTGTTGGTAAATGTCTAATGTGTTTTATTTTAGATTCTGAGTGGAGCGAAGAGTCCATCGCAGGCTTTCCTATTACTCGTGCTTTTTGTTTTTTTCTGTTTACAGTTTTTCTTAGGTTGCACTCACACAAACCGAGAATAAACACAGAACGATTATTTTGTGGTTCTTATGTGCAGGTTTTTCTGTTCGTGGAATCTACCAATACCTACCAATCTAACATTTATTTTATGGTTGTTATAGAAGTAGTTTTTTCTGTAGTTTTATTATTGACATTTCACGGCGTTACAATTTCATTATTTTAAATTTTTGCACTTTCCGTTTTCTACAAAAAACATTGCTCCAATAGAAAAATACAAAGCGATCTTTTTTATTAAATGTTTAATCTAGTTGGCGACAAAGAAAGTTTTTTTTTTATTTTCTTAGTAGATTTTTTAATAATTTATCAAAACCGAAAAATACGTAGGAAGAACGGGAAAATTTACGAAAATAATTATTTAATTTTTACTTGAAATATTGTTTTTTTTTTTTTTTTTTTTTTTTAATGTGTTCAAAATATTAGTAAAAATTTGAAATTTTGACAGAGAACTTATATTTGTTTTTCTAGAAGTGGTAAAATTAAAAAAAAATTCAAACCATTTTTGAACTATTTATAAACAATTTAATTTTACGTATTATTTTTACGTAATTTTTATTTGGTAAGTACTCTGTAGTAAAATTTTTAAACAAAAATACTCGACAATTTAATAGAATATTCATTAAGAGTCTTACTTTGTGATCAAAAAAAGAAAATTTGGGTTTAAAGTAGTATTTTTTTTTATAAAGGAATTTTAATATCAAATTTTGACAAAAATCGTTGAGTAATAAATTATGTGGAATAAATCTAATTTTTCAAGATTTTGAATTACAATCGAACATCGATCCGAAAGATCGTTCGTTAGCAATGGCTTTCGGGTATAAATTAAATAACTTTATGTATCCCAACTACCGAAATGCCCACCTACAACAGTGGGTGCACTAGTGGTTTTGCATTTGAGCGAGTTTATAAAAATTGCATTAGGTTAGAGCAATTTTCCACAGTCCTTTTATATAAAATATTGTAATGTATTTGGGCGACTTATAACAATTCATTTTCTCTCTTGTAAAGACTTGGGACTGTTTGGGAATTCCACGATTACGATTAAACATTTTCCATCGAAATTCATCGTTTACATCGTTTTGTAGTAAAAGTGTGTTCAGTTTTATGATCCATATTTGGTATACGACTCGTAATAATTAATAACTATGAACTAGTACTAAATACCAATAACCAAAATTTTTTTCGCTGCATGATAAAATGTCCAAAAAGTATGAAAAATAAAAAGAGACCTAATCAGAATACTTGATTTTCTTTGTAGTTTTTTAAATAATTGAGCAAAACCGAAAAATACATAGAAAGTCTCTACGGTAAAGTTTACGAAAATAATTATTTAATTATTTAAAATATTATTTTTATGTAGTTCAGTTAAGAATATTCGTAAAGACTTAAAACTTGACATTTTATTTACGAAAATATACAAAAGTATGCAAAACAATTTTTTTTTATTTCTACCAACATATTAATATACGTAAATACACGGCAACACAAGTCGTACTGATTAAAAACAACTAATTCATACGATATTCGATTTTGTTATCGTTTGTTAGTACTTCTATACGATCACGCAATATATGCACGTCGTTTAATAACGACGTACAGGTAATCCATGATAAGCCCAATATTCAGTAATACTTATGACAATTCGACAAATAAAACAATAATAAATTAGGTATAGGCGTTCATTGAATAAAATAATACCATATAAAATTCATAAGATTCTCAAGAATATAAAAATGCAATTACATACATTATTTTCATAATATTCTATGTAATCAAAAATAAACTAAATCGTGGACGTATCTTACATAAAGCTGCGCGATTATTTTCATTAATCGATTATAATCGAAAAATTGGTTAATAATAGATTATTTGTTATCTTTATAAATAATTGAGCCGATTATTTATTTTTTAAGATAAGATCTAGATAGATTTGATTTAATTTGATCCCAATAATTTTAAATTTTAATAACAACTTTACTGATGGCATTTTTGTAGCATTTTAATATCATTAAGCAAGATTTTCTATACTTAATCAAAAAATATCTATTTGATTTTTTCAAAAAAAATTAAAAATCATAATTGTTGTCACTTTAATTCAAATTAAAGTACCAATAATTATAATGTTGGAAATTGAAACAACTGTTTTTCCTTTTGAATTACTGTGAAACCTCTGAATAACGGACACTCTCGGTCGCCGAAATTTTGTTCGCTATTTAGAGGTGTCCGTTAAGGGAGGTTTCACTGTATTAATTTATTAAGTATAAATTGCATTTTTACAGTAAATAAATTGAAAATAGCTTCAGTGTACCCATATATTTCTAAAACAAGTAATATTATTTAATCATATAATATACAATAAAAAGTTAAGTAAATTTTGTCTTCATTATATTTCACAAATTAGAAATTACAAGGTCAATATAGTCAATACTCAAACTCAATACAATTAATCAGTATTAATGTTAAAATTCTTCTTGTACACAGTACATAAGCCATAAATTTGGTCATTAGGTCATAAGGATTTAAGATACATTTTAATCGTTTAATTCATTTATGAGTCGATAATAATCGATTAAAATTTACGTTCGGTTATAATCAGTTATAATTTATGTGTGGATCAATAAAATATTTTACATATCGATTATTTGGAAAAAAAAAAATAATCGCCCAGCCCTAATCTTACAACCAATTAAATTGGAATAAAGAAAAAATAATGCTGATGCTGGGGAGGGTGCGGCCACTGTTGTAGGTGAGTATTTGGGAAAGTGGGATACGTAAACTTATTTAATTCATACCTAAAATTTACTGCTGACGAAAAATTATTCAAAATTATTAGGTAAGTCTGGGATAATTAATGATATATATATATTTTTTTGATATTTTTCGAATAGATTATATATCATATAGATCAGATGATATTAATTGAATATTCATCAAATCCTGATTTTTCCTCTTCCTTGATATTTTTCAAAAAAACATAACATAAGAAAGAAATGAATATGTTATTTGATTATTATTACCTATACACAAATTAATCGATATTTTCTTAGTGAATCTATAACTTGAAAACGGGTGAAACGATTTGGCCGATTTTTTTTTTGTTTGTTATGTAATTGTAATTTTTAGGACAAGGTTTTCATAAAAGAAAATGTTTGTAAAATCCACCAGAAAAGTCAAACATTTGGTTGGTGTGTTTGCCAAATCTCATATATTTTCTTTTATTTTATTGGTATTACCCTTGGTAATTCGTAAATCAACGAAAATAATTCGATAATTGACGTCCAGTTATGCTTTCACATGTTTCCATAAAACAACAGCAAATTGATGCTAAGTCAAAATATAGGTGTGTATGAAAGAAATATTTTGGGAAATTTACTGGCAACTATCGAAAGAGTTGAACATTTTGATGATATTCAAGTTATCGTGTCACTAACAAAGTATCGACTCATTTATATATTTATATAAATATGTAGAGAGAAACACATTAAAAATCGATTTATCAATTTTGTATTTGTATAAATTGTTGGCAAATACGCGCATAAAAGTATAAAAGGAACGCTGTGCCGTCTGCGAGTGACTACTATAATACATTAATACGGTACACGCTCCCCCCATTGTCGAGCTTCCCCATTCCCCGATAGGTTTGGTTAGGTTTCACTTCCTTTGAAATCCACCCTCCCCTCAAAAAATTGATTTAGCGGTTTATTTATTCTGGAAAATTATATTTCAAGGGGGAGAGAAGAGGTAGAGAGGTAGAGGTAGATATATCTGCCACAAATATATTATGAAAATCTTATTTAAATCTACTAGGTGTCCAATGGACTTATTATGCGTGTCCTTTTGCAGACAGAAAACTTCCTAAACAAATGCCCGGTTTAATCGAAGTCACCGAGAGACCGGTTCCTGTGCACAGAGGTGGAAAAAAAAATGCTATTTCTAAGATTACTTTTTTTAGAAAAGATCCTATATAATTTTTCGCACCGTTTATTTACGAACGTACGTGTACGAGTCTGAGAACACAAATATAATAGATTTTTCGAAACCTTTACACGCTGTGATTTATCGGCAAGTCACGGTAATAAAAAAAAAAAAAAATACGTAAACCAACAAAGGGATATTGTAGAATAATATGTTATCTCGAGTGGGAAGATTTGCACATTCAACGTATTTCGACCGTACCCCACCATATTCCTACGCCATCGAAGACGGCGCGTATATTTTACAATAAACAAAAAAAACACGTGCATAATTTTTTTTTTTGGAGGAGGGGTTGGCAAATATTTTTTTTTTTTATCGTTAAAAATGTGTATTACATCCGGGAAACAAAAAAAAATTACTGGATAAAAATACGTAAATTCAATTTACAAATAAAATAAGATTATTGAAAACAATTGATTAGATAAAAAAAAAACCATTTGTTGTGAAAACAGTGAAATCCGGTGTCTTTTACGCCTCGTTTCTAAAAAACTGGTCAAATATTTCGACTAATCGGATTTTCTGCCATCAACATCGTTGTCGTAAAAAATAGAGTGATTTTAATGCAAACTGGATGATTTCGTGCCCAAAAATATAATTTTCATTTTAAGTTTTGAATTTTTATTTCCTGGGGGGGACAGAATGACTTTATTACAGCTCACTTTTATTTCTATTAAGAGAAAAGAATAATACATATTTACTTGATATACTTTTTCTTTTAAATTTTCTAAAAAAAATCATCATTTTAATATCAAAAGCATATATTACTAAACTGTTTTTTAACTTTATAGTATACTATAGTTTTTTTTTATTTATGTAATACAGATTGCTGAACTGGAGAGGAAACCATATTTTATTTAATTCACGAAATGAGTAATGAAACATTCCGTGTATTGATTCGATTTATACAAAGAAAAAAAAAGGTATACCTATCTAAAGGTTAGTATTTTTTTTTTTTAATATACCATTATCTCCTAAATTATTAATTATATTTGTTTTGGTTTATTATTAAATTTTGTTTTTAAAAACTCTAAACCATATTTATTTTCTAAAGTACTAAATAATTTACCTCAATAGACACCGTGTAACGATGCAACTAGCGCTCTCATAAACTCTAGCAGACAATGTGCGAACTTTGGCCGGGGAATTATTACACGGTCATTAACGTAAATTAGCCTAAATTTCTGGTTGTGCAGAGAAATCTTTTAATTTTTAACCCATCAATACTTCATTCTTTCTTTTAAATTACCACTTAATGAACAATTTATTTTTCTGTAGATACTAAATTTGTTTTTATGAAATTAATATATTATAAGTATTGAATTATTTTAATAAAAAAAAACTTTATTATTATGCTATTAAAAAAAAAACTATAGATATATACTTATTCAGTAAAAAATATAAACATTTGAAAATAAAAACTGTAGGTATACATATTTTTATGATTTTCTGGTGGTGCCAAAATTTAAACTTGCATCACCACATATGAAATGTGGTGGTGCAACTGCTACATTTGCACCTCACCATTTACTCCACTGTTTACGACATAGGTTTTATATATTATAATATATTAGGTATATGGCTAAATTAAATATGTAGTGCAACTATTTACAATTGTATGATGGATAATAAAAAAAATCGAAAACCAATTGCTGTGTTTTAAATTGCAACAATTATTACAACAACGCAACAAATATTAAATTTCATAATTTTCTTAATCGGTCATACGAAAAAGAAACTAAAAATCGTTGCATTAAATAAATTAATCGAATTGAATAAGTATTTGAGTATTAAAGTTAATAAATATAATATAATATGTTTATGTCAAAGAACAAATTGATATTTAATTTTTTTGTAAGTATCCACGTATACCCTAGGCGTACGCATGGGGCAAGACGTTTTAATTATATTATTAACTTAAATTGTTTAAAATTAAAGTAATTTATGATTATACAAGTTTAAGGCACCTTGTCTTACAGTAATAATGTTTAGGTTTATTGTAGGTAAGCACCTACCTATTTTAAATTGTAAGTTCATTTTAGAACTTATGTATGTATTTTTCTAGTTTATTTTTTGATAAAAATATGCATTTATTTCTAACATTCCTACTTTTACTATTAGGCATAAACGGTTTCATTTGGCTAATATTGAATACCTAATAATAACAACAATGAAGAATAATAATATTGGTACAAATATTTTGTAAAATAGTAATTTAAGTGAACATATTATTTAAAACATGTTGGTAATTAAAATACAAAAATTCATAGTAACAGAATATTTTTTACATTTTATTTTTTGATATAAACATAATTCTATAAATCCTACACATTCGAACTAAATATCAAATGTTAATTAAAGGCCAGATGGTAAGCCATGTATTCCAACTAAGAATAGTGTCATATGCAGTGCACACTTCATTGGAAATAGAAGATCACCGGGATCTTAGGAGCCCTTCATATATCCCTACAATTTTTCCAAAATATTATAAAAAGAAATTCAGTAATCCTACATAAAAAATGTCTAGATATAACCGTGCCATAATTCGTGAAAACTTCAATTTTATTGAAAGTCAATTAAATAAACTTCATTTCAGACAATAATATTTTAAAATTAGGTTTTAATATGGACACATATTCAATGGAAACGAATGTTAAGCAAGCCGTACACGTTCCTGTTTGTCGGAGAAGCTGCACAGTTTTTCCGGAACGTATTTGTGACAAGTTTGCGCAGTTTTCGGGGACTGTACAGGTGGCCGGAAAAGAATCGAAAAACGATTCTTGTGGCTTGTGCAGTCATGACTATAGCGACATGACATACCGGAGCGTGTGTGTCGTGTGCTATCGAGTGACCAGCAAGTTCGGTTTGTTTGTGATGTGAATATAAATGGACTGTTTTTACCGGAGCATGTGTGGAGTCACGTCGTCGTCGTCGGAACTCGGGTAAAAAGAAAAGTTGTTCACAGGTAAGAAAAAAAAAATCATTGTAAAACAAGTATATTTCTCGCTTAGCTCAGAATCTAAAAGATGATGTGTAACATAGAGTTAAGTTTAGTTGGATAAAGTAGTGAAAAGCATCAGGTGTTTAATGGGACAAAACAATTAAAAATTTCGAAAGTCAGCATTTCGATATATGAAAAATTAAACCAAACAAATGGGGTGACAGCGCTCAGTGAATCTCCAGTATAAATCATAATACAGTAAAAAAAATATATATTGAATTCAATGAATCACATAGTAAATACATATTGTGTTGCATTTGTTTTTCCCTGTTACCTATCCGACGTGATTATGCAAAAAAAAAAATGTTCGGAACTTGAGTTTGAGCTTCCGATCTCTGAGATAACAACATATATGTACCACCACAGACATACTAATAGGCAATATTGAGTTATATAACATAACATATCTAATATCCGCATAATGTCAGAACTACAAAAAGATATAACATCGCAACTAAGTCAGTCCGCTTAATCCTGACTTCACTATTGTTCTTAAATCGGCAATATACCTACATATGTTGAAAACAAAAAAAGTTAAAAAACTAGCATGGACCAGTAACTAGATTTGTTTCTCATAATTTTTCACTCAAACGATTTTCGTTACGATTTGATATTAAAATTCCTTTAAAAAAAAAAAAAAAATCCTACACTAAGCTGAATTGAGGGGGTGGGTACGAGAAAGATATTTTCACGGAAATACCCTTTTTGCTTAAAATGTTTATTGGAACTCGACGACCTCTATACTATATGTATATACAATTTTATTTTGAAATTTTAATAATAGAACACTGTAGAAGCGTTTATGTGATTGTGTGTAAATACCTTTCTTCCGTAGAACCACATACTGTGTATCTTATATTTATAAACAATATCCTTTTATTTTTCAATGATTTAATAATAATATTATGGTAAATAATCTTGTTATTATTCGTTGTAGATTAATAAGTTTGGTAAAAAAACGTTTCTAAACTAAACTAAGCAATAAGGAATTAAGATAATATTTAAAATTAAAGGTAATAAACATAAAATTTGTATTTGTAATTTTATTTGTATTCTTAAAATTATTATTATTTATTTGTTTATTTATTAATATGTTCATATTGTTAAAAAATTATAAATGAATTAATAAAATTCTAGCTCATTTCATTCAGTTCAATCATTTAAATCGAAATAGAATAGGTAATTGTTTCTGTTTGATGCAAGAAGGTCATTTTCGTGACCAAATATCCATTTTATTTAAAACTTAGTGGACACAAAGAAAAACAAAATAAAGACATAATTATTTTCTTTAAGATTCGATCTTTCATACGACACAAATTGTATAACCATGTTAGCAAATTCAAAAGAGTGTCACACATATGAAACTTTAACTTCGTTTATCTCAAACCGCGTTTTTGTAGAAAATGCCTTTCTTGCACTTAGCCCCTCTAATTATTTTTTTTAACACAAGGTACGACTTTTAATGATTCTCATATTAAATTTTCAAGCATTTCTGTTTAGTCTAACAATTTTATCCATAGAGTACCTACCGAATAAAACTTACGTGCAAAACTCGCAAAACAAAAATGTCTACCAATAACTCAAAAAATGGCTAAAATTTTTTGACAATTTTACCACCTCCAGAAAAAGCAAATATAAGTTTTGTGAACAAATTTCAAGTCCATAAAGTCCATATGAATATTTTTTAATGAATTATAACAAAAAAAGAAAATTAAAAATAATAAAATCAGTATTTTCATAAATTGTCCAGTTTTTCTTAAGTTTTATCACGGGTTTTCTTAAATATTTAAAAACCGCTTGGAAAATTAAAAAATAATCTCCTTACAAATTATACAATATTTCTTTTCAGATAAAAATTGCCACACTTACATATCGAGGCAAGATTTTTGGTAGACATTTTCGTCATAATACAAAAAAAATAAATATCATTGTAAAACGAATTAGAAAAAAAAAAAATTATTTAAATAAGAAAAATGTATCGCTACTTCTAGAATGGGCAACTTCCCATCATCCCCTACCCCCTTCATCTCTGAAAGCTTCAGCGTCGTTCGGTTCGAATTTGACGTTTTATAATTGAAACGAAATGAAAGCAATAAGTGGTTTTATAATATATTTTATACATGTATTATTATTATTATTATTATTGCGTTTTTCTAGCAATATCAGGGAAAAAAACATAAAACATGTCCTACAGCAAACCGTATTTGTTTTGTTATATATTTCACCGGGTTATATTATATTCGTTGTGTTTGATGAATTTTCACCGTTCACCCGTCGAACTTAACAGATCCGCGGTTTCGTATTTGTGGGTAGCTCGCGCGTAATAAATCATGGGTTTGAAAATCACGTGAGTTTTTCACACATTGTAATTATAATCCTATCCCTTAATCTTTTAGTCTCTGTGGACCGATTTTATCCAGAATTGTCAATCATATTTCGATATGCTCACAGGCTCCCAGAAGCCTGTGCCTTAGCCTCTGGGTCTGATATTAATAATTACTTATATTTTTACACGTTAGATTTGATAATATTGTCTAAAACAACGTGTGAAACAAGTTAGAAAGTCATTTAGAATTTAAACCAACCGATTGAGTTTTAATGTCTTAGCTAGCCAAATTAACTTTTTCACTCAGTTCTAACTTCAAAAAGCAAAATAAGCTTTACGCATAACGTTCTCTATTAAATAATAAGTTATTGGCATTGATCACGATTAATTCGTATTTACCGCCAAAGTATAATATTGTTTCGAGTATCTACTTATTGCCTATATATCTCGGGCGATAAATCGTTAAAACGTGAACCACATATAAATAGGAACGTATATAATTATTTTATTAAAACAAACAGGTAGGTACTTGTATAAATACGAGTCTATATATATACGGTAGGTACCAAATAGGTACCTACCTAACTAACCGAGTTAAATTTACTCTGTAATATAGGTAAGTGTTTATGATGAAAATCTTTAACGGACGATAAATCAACACTCATAACATTCGTAAAAACAACAAACGCTTTAATTATACAAATCCGGTACCTACCTAGAGTGCGATTGTCAAAAATGTTACATTCGTCATACGAATGAGCGTTGACAAGGACTCTTGTAATAATAATATAATAATATTCTCTCATTCAGTTTCGAACTCCCAAACAAATCGGTCCGACGTTTATTTGTAAAGTTTAGTTGATTAATTTGTTATTATTTTTTTCTTCTATCTCAACATGGATTTAATATCTGATACGAATGAAAAATTGGTGAGTTAAACGTGTTTAGAAATAGCATGAACAGTAATGATAAAAAACGAATTTTTCCTTTTGTTTTAAGCATACCTAATTGCATTTTTTTTTTTTATAAGAATCGATTATTTTTAGTCCTGTTAAATAATTGTATTTTTTTTATCTTATACTACTTTTTTTTACTGTAATTAACGTTTCTTTTTAGATTTTGAGGAGAGCGAGAAATGTATTGGTTTTAAAATGATGGATATCTTTTTTTCTGAGAACAATTTTTCTACCAGAAATTTTGCTCCGATTTTTAAGTATTGCATTTTTTCTGATAAAAAATTTGATGGAAAAAAACAGAAAAAACGAGAAAATTGACGAAATGTATTATTTTCAAATAGTCAATAGCTGAAATATTTTTTTAGCCTTTCAAAAAATATCTCTGGATTTCGCTTAAAATGGCTTTTTATTAGCAATGATTAATCATTACGTACAAATATACATTAAATGTACCCTCTATCTTCCCAATTTTTTACCTACAAGGCTACAACAGTGACCCACTTATGGTACACAGTATGTCCTTTTGTTTTTTACCATTTATTTTACGTTGACAACAGGTTAGAAATTAATAAGGGATTATAGCAAATGTTTGGCATTCGGATAAGTAAGTTGATGCATAATTATATGAAAATCTTACTATATAAACTGTTATTGTAGAAGTTGTTTGATAGAAATTAAACGAGATAAGAAGTTAAAAATTAATTATTTTACTAATTACTATTATGTCAAATTAAAAATGAATAATACCTAAAGTTCCGTAAATTTTTTTTGTTTTTTTTTTTAAACTTATTTTGCAAATGAAAATAATTTAACCTAATGATTTTTTTTAAACGGAGCGAAAAAGCTTATGGTTTTACAAAAATGTTTAATTTTTTAATATTTTTTTTTTATCTGTTAACTACTTTTCTACCAGAAGACTTGATCGGATTTCTAAGCGTAGCACCTTTTCTGAAAGTAATTCAGTGCGGGAAAGTACTTTAAAAAGGTCGTTTTTCCATTTTCCCCGGAGTTTCTTAATAAATGAAAAAAAAACTGGAAAAACTGGGGAAATCGGTATAACGTTAAACAAATATTATTAAAGAAAATATATAGAGTATATTTAAATATTTTCCTATAATATAGCATATATATTTTTGACAAAGCATCACTATCAACTGACTTCCGCTCAGAATAGTTTTTTCATAAGCAATGGTTTATATTGTTGCATAGATTAAATTATTTTTAACAGTGCACCTGTCTCCATTATACTGTCATATCTTTTTAAAAATACGGATGATCAATGTTAAACATAAGGGGAGGAATTTTTCAAGGAATATCAAATTATATACTTATACTTATACTCGAAATTCCATGCACATTTTAATGATTGAAAAATAATTTAAAGATTTGAAATTTAGATTTCTATTAGACTCTTAGAAGAAATCGAAATTAACTTATGTTGTTATAGTTCCAAATTATCTCCAAATTTTTGATTCTGAATGAAACAAAAAATGTATTGTCTTTAATATTATGTGTTCTATTTTGTGTGTCTGGAAAAAACTTGCCTTAGTCAAAAACATTATTATAGAATTTTCAGTTTAGTTGGTGAATTGAAATCATTTTTATTAATTTGTCTTGTAGATATCTGAATAAATGGAAAAAACTGACAATATTAGTTAATTTATAAATTACATTGGAAACGAAAGAACACGATAATACGATTAATATTACTCCTACTAAATCCTAAATCCTAAATCCTACTAGAATCCTACTAAATTTACATTTTCCTATGGTAAAGGCTATTTTGTTTGCCAAAAGATGTATGAGGTAATTAAAATTTAAAAAAAAATAATAATTTTTTTTTAAAAACGCCGTTACAGCTAGTGACGTGTAGTGAAGTATAAAAATTCGATATTAGAAACGTCGAACATTTATAACAATATATTTGATTGTTTTATCACCTGTTCTAATTCTCACGATCATATTGAACGACTTTTCAATTTTTTTTTTACACCATATGATAATTTTTTTTTCCACGCGTATCTTCGTCACTATAATTGAATACAAACAATAATATAATTAAAATGGATTAATTTCAACAGTAATCCATTTTACTGGCACTCTTCTAATTTAGAAACGGTTCTATAATAACTATGTAAATTTCATACACCACGCAGACAATGTAATCAATATACAAATTCAAAACTCGATATTTCTGGTATATGTATACAGGGTGTTCCACGCGAAGATATACTCATTACTATAGCTCCGGAAATAATAAAGAAAATATAATTATGTTTTTTTTTTTTTTTTAAATTACTTATGCTTACTTTATACTATTAAGATATTGACTGTGATATACTTGATGGTGAATTTTTAATTCGAAACCAGTCGAATAATACACTTATCATAATACTCTGGCAACGCATTTATTCATTTTTTTGTTTTTTTTTTTTCCTAGTATATCAATTTTGTATTCATATATTTATTTACTATACTTATACATAAACTAAAATTGTACGTTTTATTTAAAAACAAACTAAAATAATTACTTTTTATTTTATTATTTTTAAACAATTTGAAGATTTTATTTTTCATTTTATAGAGTTTATTAATATTCTTTTAAAAATGTCAATTTTTTATTTTCATTAAATTTATGATTTTTAATAAGTTTTTAAAGTTTGGAGAAAAAATTATATTGTCAATTAGTCTTAAAAATAATAAGCAATTAGTGAATGCAATTACAGCCTATTGCATAATTATTTGTACGGTTCTCTGCCAAAACATACAAATTTAATTCAAATATAAATATTTGTAGTCCTTATCCTTCCGGGTAATACAAAATAAAAGAAAAAAAAAAATGTTAATACAACTGTTATCTCAGGAGATATTGTAAATAGTGTATCTTCGTCGAACATCCTGTATATACGCGAACGATTTGGTAAATTTTACAATTATCATGAAATTTTAAACTTAAAACATGGATAAAACTGCTACATCATTACTTTCAAAAATTTTAAAAACGCATCATGTGTAGTAAAATTAGTTGATTCCTCTCTACGCTCAGAATCTAAAATTATGACGTGCAGTTTTTTTGATAGAATAATTTGATATTAATATATCATATAAATATTATTTAACTTTATGAATTTATAATTGCTAAAAACAAAGCTCATTATAAAAATGTCCGTCTCGGTGTTCGTAATATTTTGAAAATCACTTCTTTTAATTATTATTATTTTCGGTAGACCGCATATTTTAAACAATTATAATCATATAGGTTGTGTGTGTGTGTGTGTATGTGTATGCATATAACAACTTTGAAACTCCTTGACCTTATGTGATTGTATACAAAAGTACTATAAGATCTGAGGTAGGACCTTTTTATTTACAATAAGGTATGAGACAATGCGTATGACTACCGTTCGGATTGACAACGTCGTATTTTTTTAGTCAAATGATTGTATTTTGGCTTAAACACTGTGACAATAATGCAATCCTTCTATCAGTTTAATACAATTTTTTAGGAATGTATTGGTTTTAAAATCATATTTATTATTATTTTTTTTTTTTATTTTTTATATGAACAACTTTGTACAAGAAATTTCGCTCCGAATTTTAAGTTTATGGAAGTAAGTTTGACTGGGATGGTACTTTAAAGAGGTTATTTTTTGAGTTTCAATGTGGTATTCAAAATAATTGGGAAAAACCGAAAAAAACGTAGAACGGGGAAATTTACGAAAATAATTATATTATTATTTCGAATTTTTTTTTTTTGTTGTTGTTATTTAGTTTAAAATAATTTTAGAGACTTGAAATTAAGACAGAAACTTTAAATTTGTCTTTTTTAGACTTGGTAAAATTTTCAAATTATTTTTGAACTTTTTATAAACATTTTAATTTTGCGAGTTTTTAACGTATTTTTTATTCAGTAGGTATTCTGTAGATACAATTTATTGTTAAACCAAACAGAAAGGCTTGAACATTTGACAGGAGGTTCAATACAAGTCGTACTTAGTAGACAACAAGAAAAAAATTGAGTTTGTAGTATATTTCTTTTTAAAAATTTAAATTTTAATCGTGAATATTATGGCTTTTTAAAACATGTTTAATCGAACTCCACTCAAAATCGTTTTTCGTCATTCATCGCAGTGTACAGTTATAAATTAAATTCCTAACTATATATGTATTCTAACTTCTCAATTTCTCATTTACAACAATTGCCCAACCATCGTACGAAACATGTCCATCTTTTTTTTTTATTTATATTTATTTTAAGCTAATGTATTAAGAGAACGTTGTACTCACACGTGCAGTCTCCTAACGACGTCCTCTTGACGACAAATAATATTTTTATATATGTATATATATATTAAAATAATAACCTATAATAACAAAAGAGATCAGTGGCGTATAATATACGCTACACAAAAATCCTACATTGTAGGATTTTTTTTAAAAAATGAGTCATAAAATAATTATTTTGAAGCTCAATTTTTCCTTAAAAAAAGTCCATTATATAACAGTAAGCTATACAATGTTAGCGGGTCTTACCCGCTTCACGGAAATGGTCCTATTTTTATTTAACTATTAGTATTGTGTAGTAACGCTCACAGGAGAACAAAATGGATAAACATCAGTATATATGAAACTGTTGAATGAGGCGATTAATAATTAATTTATAACAGATTGCAGAACTCTAGATCTATACTAGTTATAGTCTTTTTAGAAAAAAAAAAACATGATAGGGGATTTATCCCCCATAACCCTACCTTGTAAATACGCCACTGCATATTGCTATAATAATATCCAACAATTGAATTTTCGTTGCCGATTGTCCATGTCATGGGGTGCGATAAATAACATTGTATTTTTACCCACGAATTCCCCGTATTATTATTATTAAATTAAACAGTTTTCTTTAAATTAGATCAGTACCAAATATGTGCTCAGTCTTCCGATAAGAATATTAAAATATAGTAACGTTGCAAATAAAAAATAAAATAATAATAATCACATGCATTCTTAATCGTAATTGTATTTTTCCGATTCGTATTAATATTATTTTCCGATCTGAATCAATCACAATAGACGTAGAACGGTTATACGCACACCAAAATCGAAAAAAGAAAACATTTTTAATGTATTCGTATTGTTAAAAGTACCGTTTATCAATGTTCCGGTAGATTGTGAATTTCAGAAAGAAACCCGCAGCAGCACTATAGAAGCGTTAATTTTACTTTATGTCGTCTACACAATATCCATTAATCTGCAGCATATACACAAACGTACATAATATTATTGTTCTGATTATATGAATAGAAGATTTGCTCGTAAATTGGTATACCAACCTACCGCAATAATAACTCGCGGTTCCAAAGAATATCTAATTTGGTGGCTTCGACGCTTTAATTCGCGCGGTCTTACACCGGGCTGTATGTAGCAAAAACATCTCGGGATGTTGCAACGGAATTGCGTAATTTTATTATACTTCCTTGTTTGTTTAACGGTATAATTATTATTATTGTTAAAGTATAGGCAACGAATTCGTAATTCATTGCATTTCAGTGTACGTTTTCGCTTTTTAGTATGTACACAGTACATACATATTGCGTAAATTCGTTTACATAATACACTTATAAACGCGGTGCTTCATAATCAATTAAAAAAGCCAATGTTATTATACAATTATTAGTTCCGAGTGTATAACGGCGAACAAACTATTAATTTTTCATGGTTAAATTTTTTTTTTTATTTTTTCGAACACTTTTGGTCAGTAAAAAAATGCTCCTCCGACTTATAGATTCCGTGTTAAGCCATAAGTGTGTTAATTTTACTATGAAATAATTTTGTGTGTTTGTATTGTATAAACAACTTTTTAACCCAAAATTTTCATTCAAAAACTTTATAGGAACTTTCATGTAATATTTTTGGTCTAGATAATGCATTATTTTTTGATTTTCTTAGTAGTTTTCCTAATAGAATGGAAAAGCTAGCAATTTAGTGGAAAATTCTTATTGATTTATGGGTTACCTTGGCAACAACGGAAAAATACGATTAGTAAAAAAAGACTAACATACTTCGCACGTGGGTATAGCCACTATTGGGAAGGTAGGATACAGAAAGAAATTTATTGTATGTCTGTAAGCAACGATAAACCATTGCTATAGAAAAAAAAACGATTCTGAGCCAAGTTCAGTTGATAATGTTGCTTTGTCAAAAATATATAATATGTCATATTACTGTAAAATGATTACAACAATCTGAGTTTTCATGGTAACAAAGATTGAATAAAAACTATTTTAAAATAATAAAGCTTAATAATAACAAAAATAAATAAAAACGATTACCAATGACAACTTTATTTTTAATCGTTCAATCTTTTTCAACCTAAAGATCGAAGTTTTCCTCATTATTTCGAATATTAACAAGAATTTCAAAAAATGACCTTTTCAATGTACCAGAAAAAATTTCCTTTCAGGAAAGGTGTATATTTGATAATCGGAGTAAGCATTCTGGTAGAAAGAGTTCACCAAAAAAAAAAAATAAACATCATTGTAAAACTTATACATTTTTCTCTCCGCTCAGAATCGTTTTTTATTAGAAGTGGTTTATCGTAGCATACAGATCTCTATATCTAATGTACTCGTATAGCAATTGCATTAGCATTCAGACAAAAAAAACTTCTCTATAATTTAATTCATAGACGTGACAAATTTAAATATTGTAGGTATATAATTATATTAAAATCATAATAATCATTTTTTGAAAGTCATTCATGTAACAATGTTAAAATAATTATATTATGATTCCGTCGAATTAATTAATACTAAATTTTACGTTTTTGAATTTATTTTCGTGGCCACCATTGGTCGTCGTTAATCTATATATAATAATTTTTATTATAACTTTTCCTTGGTATAATATTATGAGATATTAAACTGTTCTGAAATAATTAGTAAATAAACACAAATGTTCAATCAGTAAAATTGGTACAATATTAATATTTCGATAATGTCGATTAAGTGAATTTAGGATGTACTTGAAATATAAACTACATAATTGCCTTTTAAATCCGGAGTGTAGCGAAGATCTATTCGTTTTACTATAGTGTGTGCTTTTTTTCTGTCTGTGTGTTGTAAACAACTTTTCGAAAAAAAATCTTTTTTAATTTTTTTAATTTAATTGCAACATTACAAATGTTATTTTTTAATTTTCTAAGTGGTTTTTAAAATAATAGCGGAAAACCCAAAAGAAAATTATTGGTAAAATGGTAAATATTTAAGGCACACTGCCGCGGAGTTACCGATTTAATTGTTTAAATTTTTACGCACGATGTTCTCTACCAGAAATATTGCTCCAATAGAAAACCAACAACAAATTTTTTATTATCTTATTAGTGTGTAAGAAAGTCTTTTTTTTTTTATTTATTTATTTTTTTTTTTTTTTGAGCTATTTTTAGACATTTTAATTTTTTCGAGTTTTTACATAATTTTTATTTGGTAAATATTCTATGAATAAAATTACAATTGCAAGAAATGCTTGAACATTTCATAGAACGTTCATTATAAGTCACACTTGGAAGTCGAAAATAAAGTTGAGTGTAATGTAATTTTTTTCTTTTCTATACGAGTTTTAGTATCAAATTTGACGAAAATCGTAAATATATGGCCTTTCAAAAGAAAATATTTCACTTTCAGAAAAGATGGTATACTTGATATTTAGATTAAGCTTTCTGGTTGTCTTCAAATAAAAAAAAATAATAATAAATGCTATTGTAAATTAATACGTTCCTTTCTCCACTTAAAATCTAAAATGCTACATGACAGTTCTTATAAACTGTTTAATTGAAACAATTTTTCATATAGAAAAGTTGTTTACGGACACAAAAAAAAACCCACCATAGTAAAACATTCCTTACTTCACCTAGAATTTAATATATATTATGTTGATTTTCCAGTTATAAATTGTATTATTGATAATAAAAGCACGGTCGGATCTTTAGTCGTTGCAGTAAATAAAAGTAATAACTGGCGTCTACAGCAATATAATAAAGTGCACAATGAAAAATAATATGAAATAAAATATCAACGAACAGGTCTCTATTTTATTATACAGTATGTTGCACTCAAATGCGAGGTTAAAAATACGAGATATTTCAATTGGACGCAGGGACTTGAATTGAAATAGATTTTTTTATTTTAGAATGGTTAGATGTATCGAAAATTTCACATTGTGAGACTATATTCAAAAATTTAATCCTTGTGTCACGCACGTGCGCAATAAAAAAAACACACGTGAGAGGGTCATTTTTATAAGGGAAAAGTTGGGAAGATAAGGGAGGGAGAATTGAATGTGTACCTGTAAGCAACGATAAATCATTGCTAACGGAAAAACGATTCTGAGCGGAATTCAGTTATTGTGTTACTTTGTCAACAATATATTTATCGTATTATGGTAAAACAAATTACATAGGCATTGTATATTTTTTTTAATAATATCTGTTTAATATTTTACCTATTTTCCGTTTTTTCCTACGTTTTTCTCGGTTTTCCCATGTTTTTACCTAGTTTTTCCAATTTATCAGCTAACTCCTGGAATCAAAAATTTACCTGCTTATAATATCTTCCCAGTACGATTTCCTTTCAGAAAAGATGCTACACTTAAAAGTCTAAGCAAGAATTCTAGGAAAAAAAGTTGTCTACAAAAAAAAAATATACATATAAACATCATTGTAAATCCATAAGCTTCTTTGCTCCACTCATAATTCAAAATCAGTTTTCAATGAACTTTACAATTTTATTCTGTCTAGAAAACTATCTAATATACAGTAATTTACAGGTATTATTTTAAATACGATTTTTCAAAAAAATTAAAATGCATACAACTTTCAATGTTAAATAATTTTACTACTTGTTATGTAGGAAAAAGTATAAGTAAAGATAATGACATAATTACACATACCTAATATCATTAAACATTTTTAATTATTTAAAAACCATGGTTTCAATATAATACATTTCGGATGGCTGCGTCACTAGAAGTTTTTGAGATTTAATAAAAAGATTTATCAATCAAAATTTTTGAAGAAAAATGTAAGTTTTATCGTATTGTTTTCAAAATGCATATTTTGGAACCACTGTTCTTGCTAAAAAACACAAACCTATCTTTAAATATATAATACAGTATTATAGTTCTATGTTATACAACAACTTATGTGCCTATTATTTATATTTATATTTTACCCGATATCGTTTTGTTTTTTTTTTCAGAAATATCCTAAGTGCGTGTGGTTCATAGTGCTCAACGAGCTATGTGAACGATTTAGCTATTACGGATTAAGAAGTAATAATATATCAACTATTGATTAGTGATTAACACGTGTTAATCTAAACCGATGACATATAAAGAGTGATCAATATAACGAAGACACTCATTATCATTGAAAGCATTCAATTTGTTTAGAATTAAAATTTTTAGAATATTGTGGAAACAAGCAACTCTTTTCTATTAAATTTCTATTAAGAATATAACTAAGTATTGCATTTTTAATAGTACTTTTTTTTTTTAGTAGAGATACCACTAACCATTTTTAATTTTTAAAAAATTAACAATTTCAAAAATATATTCAGTTTTAATTTAAACAAATTTAGGTTTTAACATTTAAAACTCCGTCAACCAGTTGACGAGATATCTATTCTACTTTTAAGCTTAATGTTTTGTAAGTAGGGAACAAGTAGTTTGAAGTGCAATATTTGAATAGTGAACCACTTATGCTTCCTCAAACCACAAAACGAAAAACTTAATTTTGGAATATCTCATCGACAAATTGATGGAAATTAAAAATTTCAACACCAAAATGTATTTAAATTAAAATTTCATCTAGGTATTTCTAAAATAAATTTCTTATATAGGTTGCTATTTGAAAATCAAAAGTAATCAGTGGTTTCAATTCTAAAATATGTTAATACTTTCCGAGATAATGAGTGTCTTACGTTATATTGATTATCCAGTATAATAAAATAATACGCCGCGATGATGAAATGATATTTTCAGCGGTATTAGTGCTGTACCTGACGACCATATTGAAGTTCAATGGCGACGAGTCTACAATAATATTCCACAGTTTTGTGTTCATGGCTTACTTTATGCCTTTGATCGGTGCGACAATGGCTGACTCGTATTTAGGAAAATTCCAGTACAGTACAAAAAGTTGTTTTCCGATGGTATTTTTCAGCCTTAATGCGCGATAATATTATTTTTTTGTGTTTAGGACGATAATATGGTTTTCAATTGTGTACGCGTTAGGAAACGTAGTGCTCACCGGCGCTTCCTCTGCGACAGACATTTTCAGCATTAACGTCCAAAAGTAAATAATTTAACTATAATATGATAGTTTAAAATAAAAAACGATTAATAACGTGTATATTATATATACACGTAATACATCACATGCGTTAATTTCTACCGATCCGCGAATCGCGTGATTTAATGGGAAAACGTTGGAACGCTTGTAAAATTATCATCGAAATTATATCTACGTATATGCTTATTATGCTGTAGCATACTTGAATGAAGAATTTTCAAGATCACGGTTTTCAAAAATGCAAATGGGTTTCACATATATTCCTATACATCAGAACACGATGGGTTTGATCTCCTTGATTCTCCCTGTAAATAGCCTACTGAATAAACCCGGTTTTCATACAGCTAGTTTGCAGCATAAGTGGCGACTATCCTCAAAAAATATATGTTACTGAGGATATGTTTGACTTTCTGAGGGCCCACCCATCACTTGCCGTCATACTAATATATTATGTAGTATTTAAGTTATAGATTCCTACCTAAGTATATATATTTGTACTTCGTTCCACTAGAGAACACAGCTGGGCGCCAACCAAAACTCTGCGCATTCCCACCACTAAAGCAGTCCGAATACGAATACTGGTAGACGAGTGGCGGGAAAATTAATTCAATAGCACATGCAAGCTAATTGCATTCTCTCGTGGGACGGAGTATAGTAAAAACAATAAAAAAAAACTGACCATCATTATATTCTTATAAATCTAATTAGGTTCACGTAATACCAAATAATGTTACCAACCCACCCGAAAAATTATGTATTTGATGCTGAGCAACAAATCATAGACAATATTATTATAGGATAGCTGCCACAGACTAGTTTTCTAACACACCTTGCCACACGTTACGTTTGTAATTTAAAAAATGTTTCTCGATGTGTTTCCGCAACATTACAGAGTCATCGCTATACTTGGGTTGTTTCTCATATCCGTCGGTACGGGCGGGATAAAACCGTGCGTTTTCCCGTTCGGCGGCGACCAGTTTCGGTTGCCCGAGCAAACCGATCAATTGCTGCACTACACCACCAAGTTCACGATCGCCATTAACCTGGGTTCGTTGGTATCCACGTTTCTGACGCCCGAGCTACGACACAGCGTACATTGTTTTGGCAGGGACACGTGTTTTCCACTGGCGTTTGGCGTGCCGGCCATCCTGATGTTCATAGCTATAGGTAAAACAATAACAAAACAATATATTAGGCGAAGCATTTAAAACACGCTATTACTAAATATAATAAAGAATAAATGTAGTTGACAGTCCCTCCATCACTCGAAGTTTGGTTTTCGGGCTTTACCCGTTTGCGTACATTTGCCCTTTTTGCGACTTGTTTGAGTACAACACTAACTTTTAGTATCTGCACTAAAATGGCACAAACATAGAGCTCGTTTGAGTACATGAATTAGATATAACCAAACTCTACTCAACCAAACTGTCCACTGTAAATTTTTATATACATTTTTTAATGGTACATCTAAACCATGGGTTCTTACCCTTATTTTTTTAAATATAGTGGTCTAATTTGGAAATTTTATTTTAATAATAGTACGTAAGTAATTTTTCATTTTTCGGGTTTTTATTACTTTCGTTGTACGCAAACGAATATCACTCGGTTTTTCCTATCGTTTATATTCGCGTTTTATGAGTAACTTTAACAAAATGTGCATAATTGATCAACTAAAGAAAGAGAGGAGAGAGAGAGAGAGAGAGGGAGAGAGAAACCTAGAATTTTGTCTTGTTTCTCTCTCTCTCTCTCTTCTACCTTAACAACTCTTCAAGCGAGCATTCGGAACATTAAAAATATAATCGTGAATCGTGATCATGAATAATTTAGCAAACAGAATCACTAAAACTGAACGTATATAAGTATTAAGCACCATAATAGCGGTCACGGAGATCGATGTAATTTTTAATTTATGTGTAGTAAAATGGTTTTATTATAACTAATAATAAAAGAAAAATAAGTTTTCGAGGAAGATTTAAGTCCTAAATAATTATTTTTTTATAGTTTTGTGGGCATGCATAAAAAATAGAATAATAAACAAACAATATGTGGCCTAATATATAGTTTATATCCTTTCTCTGAAAACATCTGAGTTTACGTGCAGTGCTTTTACGCTAATTAGTATTAATAACAGTAGGTATACTAAAATATTGTTGAAAGTTAAGCGACCTTCTCTTTATACGGGCGCCTCAACTTTAATTATATTTGTATTATTATAATAATGTATATAACGGATATTATTATATTAAAGTGTCAGATAATTCGATTTTATTGAGTTTGTCAGCTTACCATATTATTATAATTGACAATGTAAAATCAACCAGGCTTGTAGTTGACAGTTTCATAACTCGTTTTAAACTTAAAAAAGAGCGTTCTGTCCTGTATATGAACGACACTTTGCGGTTGTTATTGATGAAATATCCTTTGTCGGTATTTCGAAATTTTAAATTTGATAATAATAATAATGTAATGTACTTATTTTGAAAAACATTTATAACAAACCTAAAGTTGATTGTACTAAATAAACCATTTTTTAAAACGACACGGCTCTTAACATTGTTTTGCATAGCGTTTTTCGTTGCCGGAAAGAACACGTACTTGAAGAAGAAACCGGAACATAACGCCATCTCCAGGACATTCAGTTGTATATTCGTAAGTAGATTTTATTGTTACCCATTCAAAGTATGAGATGTTGAAACTTTTCCCGAAAATACGAAATCGAGAAAAAAAAATTAGATTATACCAAATTAAATAGACACCTAAAATAACTATTGGTTCGAACCTAATACTCTTCTAGTAGGAAGTATTTGTCCAAAGTGTAAACCTAAAACCGGTTTGATGAAAAACTGAAACGGATTTAGGATAAAGCAGAGAGTTGAATATAAAATCGATATCGAGCTGGTCACAGGATGAACAAGTTTTTGTTATCTCCGGGAAAAGTGCAATTCGGATCTCTCAAAATATATAACCTATATAATTTTATGATCAAATTGTGTCATAGTAATTCTGTCATTCTACTCATTCCGCCTTAGCTGTATATTAGTTTTCTTTAATATTTGTTTGTTTGAAGTACGCACTCCGTAAGAAGTTGACCTCGTCAGTCCCATACCAGACCCATTGGCTTGACAATGCTAAGGGTGTGTACACCGATACCGAGATTTCAGAAACTAGAATGGCTCTCAATTTGATCATCACCTTTGCAGCGTACCCAGTGTTTTGGGCTCTGTACGAGCAACAGGTGAGTGAAATCAGTTAGTCATATCAGTGTTTACGCATCAAATATGTATATATATATATTGTTTAAAAATAAACACTGTTGTTGTAAATCGTATTTATCTATATATGTTTCTGGCAGGGTTCCCGGTGGACATTGCAAGGGACACTGATGAACGGCCGGGTGGACTATCTGGACTGGACCATCAAGCCCGACCAAATGCAGACACTTGTACCGTTTTTCGGCATGATATTCCTGGTTCTCTTCGACGTGGCCCTGTACCCGATGCTCGCCATGGTCGGCATTAGGAAGCCATTGCAAAAGCTCACACTCAGCGGTTTTCTTGCTGTCGTGGCGTTCGTGTTCGCAGCCCTGCTGCAGCTCAAAATATTTGTAACAACTATATTATTATATATGCATAGTTCGTCGAGTGACGTACTATATATCAATTCAATTGGAAATTATTTTTTTTTAATTTCCCGTCAATCTATTCTATCCATATATAGGGAAACACCATCGAAATACCACCAGGTGAAGGACGTCTGAACATCTATAACGCATTTGATTGTAACGCATTCGTACGTTCGCCTTCGTTGGAAGTACACCAGATTGGACCGCTCGACAAAATCAACGTTAGCTACACACCCGTATCGCGAGAAACCACGGTTAGAATCGAGATACGATTCGACCCGGCATGTCCTTTTGTGCCCGAAAATTTTCAACTTAACACCACCTTCACTGTCACCGAAGCACAGGTAAAAAACGTCATGAATGTATTCCAAAAAGCCAGAGCAAACATAACCCGTAAAATACATTTTTATTTTTACCGAAAAGAAAAAATTAGATACTAAATGTGTGGATCAAAACCGAAACCTTTAATATAACGTTATTATTATATGCGTATCAAAATTCAAAATATTGTATTTTAAATTGTTTTACTATTCTACTTAGGTACCCAAATACACTAAAAGTTTGAGTATGTACTAAATTTTCGACTCTTTTATACCTACCTATGATTTGGCCAATATTTATTAGGTTAATTTATAAAGGTTGAAGTGTTAGGTGAATCAGGGTATTTTCGAGATAAATTATGACATTTGAAAAGCAATTCCAAGTATAGAGAATCATGATTTACGTCAAAATGATAAACTGTAAAAAGTATTAAAGAAAAAAACCATAAATAATGTAAAACTATACACTATTATAGATCTGCTAAGAATCTAAAAAATCTAATCATATTAAATAGACATAAAATATATGTTACACGTTAGTATAAAAAAATATGTACCTATATCATTTTTCTTAATGCCTAGCGTTGTGTTATTTTATTTACACTGACGTGTGATATAATAAAAAATAGATTAAATCCAAAAATGAGCGCGGCAAATCTTATTATAATCAAACTCCATTTAAATGTCATCAGAACCGCGCGCTATGTCGTGATAAATGACGAAAACAACCACCTGGGATTTTTAATAATATCGCATCCTCCCTGATGCGTAACTCGTCCGCCACCACGGCATAACATTATTATATAATGTCTAGTAAAATAATATAATAAATAATATTTATACGTTTTAGCTGCAAAATGTCGACATCCCCGTATCCAGCACCACGATCGCGGCATGACAGTGTATAATGTCTTAATCAACAATTTTAATATTTTTATATATACCTATGTAAAATGGCCCCTATTCTTTAGCCACGCATAATTATAAATGAAGTGAATCAATTAACTTCTTGTTTTTACCAAAACACTACAAATTTTACTGCGAGATCTGTTTTATTTTTAAGTTTCACGCAAATTAGTTCAATTTATTAGAAGTTATAAAGCAAAATAATATTAAGAGCGTTTACTAAAAAAAATTATAATGATATATTTAGTTTCCGTGGTACACTCGTACCTGCAAGAGTTGAAAATGTCTGGTGGTTATTTCTCTATGAAAGAGTATCGGTAACCATCGGAATTTCGTTAAGGCACTCTCATTGTCTCGCTCCTTTGCCATGACTCAACTTTATTTACTTGCTGCAATACCTTGATATTTAAATTGTAAAAAAATAGCCCTGTTTGATTAACATCAAATGACTTGAATGTAAAAAGATACGTTGGCCCAACGGTGGCAAAAATATTTACATACATAGTCATAAAGGAAAAACCACGCATTAATTATTTACTTGTGTCTGATATTTATAATACAAGTAACTATCAATTTCATTACAAATTGTACGGAATTTAGATCAATTAATAAATTAATTAAGAGTAATTTAAAAAAAACACTATAAAATATTGCTATTTCTCAATCATTAAAAAAAACTAGAATAAAAATTAATAAATGATTTTATTGTTAAACAATAAGAAAATGCAACAATAAGGTCCCTTGACGTTTTTCTATTGGAGCAAACGGACATACTTCACTCGATGGGTGGGCCACTGTTGTAGATGAGAAATTGAGTAGGTAGAGAGGAAATTTAATGTATATCTGTACACAGAATATAATCATTGCTAACGAAAAACGATTTTGAGATGAGTTCGGTTTTACATGTTTTGAAAGGCATAATATTTACAATTTGAAAATAATACATTTCGTACATTTTCCCATTTTTCCTAAGTTTTTTCCCGATTTTCACCATTTATTAGAAAAACATTATTGTAAAAGTAATATTCCTAGCTCTGCTCATTCTAAAATTTAAATTAATAGTGTCATGCGTTGTAAATTTATCAGTTTTTATTCTACGTCTTCTTGCAATTCTTCCCAATTATCATGAAAACTGCTTTAAAAATTAAAAATAATGTATTTCTTTAGATACTAGATCTAAAATGTAACAAAAAAGGTATCCTGATATTTTCCAATTGGAGTAAGTTTTCTTTTAAAAAAGTTGCTTACAGATACAAAAAAGAAATTTAACAAAACCAATCACACATTATAAAACTAGTGGATACCTCGCTACGCTCCGAATTTAAAAAAACATACTGGACCTCCTCAACTACCAATTATTAGGTATCTCGCGTTCAGTACTATAAAGCTTTGATCGATTCAAATTCAAATTTTTGAAGCCATCAAGCAAATTCAAATTTTCGATTTACTTGATGGGTGCAGAATGCAGAATACATAACAAAACAAAACATACAGTTGTTATAACAATATTCAATAATTTTAATATGCAAAAAAATATAAAGTATTTTAAATATTGATAAATTTATTTAAACAAAATTATACATAATTTTATTAATAATAGCATAATACTAAGTAAACTGTAAAAGTGTAAACAGTACAATCACCAAGTAAATTGATAATTTTACTTACACCTCGAATGATATCAAAACGTGTATGATGGTGAATAACTTACGATATACGTAATAACTCGTACATAATGTTCTTTATTTTTTTTTTTTAATTTTGCTGGTTTTTATACGTAGTTTTGTAAATCGTTATTTTTATGTTATTATGATATCAGTGACTATTATTAAAAATATACTTGGTTATTATGCTTGTTAAAATTAATTTATAGGAGGTGTCGTATTATTTGACCCGTCCGAATCCCAACGTGATCGCGCTAAACCGTGTCGGCATCTACGACAGATTAATCAAGGACAAATTCGGTAACCCATACCTAAGGTAAGTATTAACATCATCGCAACGTTTATCCATAATGTTACATAATACTATTTGTGCAACTTTTTATTAACTTTTTCTTTTCTTTTTTTCTTTTTTCAGATTCCTTCTCGACTACAATTTTGATTTTGACGACGATATAACGTTAAGAAACGTAGACTCGTCGGATATATACCAACTTTCTGCGTTCCGTGGGTCAAATTTTAGTACGGTGACTAAGGGGAAGTGAGTGAATTTATATTAAAACCGTCACAAATAAGAAATGTATAAGTATGGCAAAATGAATAGGTACTATGATCGCAGTTTTTTGATACGCACACCCTGTTCAAATATTTCTACGCTTAACGTATTACCTTAGGTCTCCGTTTCTTATTGGCTTGCATATTATTACATATTGGCGAGCATTGCCGATAGTAGTGGAGAACTACGACATAAGTCCAGTATGAAGGGAATCCACATACTGAAAGAAAACGTGACACACTGTGATCATATTACCTACAGGTATTTTGTCATAAATATATGAACTAAATAGACGGCACTTAGGGCAAAATTCGCTCAGAGAACATCTGATAAGCAAGAACCGGTATTTTGGGAAAAATATAAATATTTCTTGTTTTTTTTTTTTTTCTTTGAAAAGAATTAAATTCTGATAAGTAATACGATAGAATTCGTGGTGATAATTCAATGAAAATCATCGAAAAATCATAAACAATTTTTCCGGTTTTCTTCTACAATACCTATCTATTTTTGCTAAATACATTTTGGTTGGTTGTTTTAATCAACAGTTCATGTTTATTTATTATGTCTATGATAAGTATAACTATGTCAGTAATCATCGCACGTCGTCGCAATACGCATCCTTTAACCGAATCGCGTACGGTATCGCTTACATAACATTACGGTTTAAATGCAACGGCGCAGAATAATATGATATTAGACTGTCCGGCTTATTTTGTGGATGTATACGACGTGAAAAAACACTTTCATCCGCCCGCTTAATATTAAATTTAAATAGACAAAATCAGCCACGTTCCGCCGAGACACGGAACACAGGAATCGGCTGTGAATTCAGATATTGCTAACATGAGTACCCATCTTAGCCACCGTGTTTAAGCAAAAAATAATAGCAATAATTATATTGTTATAGATATAAATTAGTTCACAACGGTGAGATGTTGCCGATGACTATCGACCTGATACCAGCTACGATCTATACGCTTACCGTACAACGGAACAAGAATAAAATGGTAAAACAAAAAAAAAAAAAAGAACAAATTATAGGTACTCGCTGTTTGGGCGTGTACCTAATTATTATATTTCTATTCGACTACAAGCGAATTTTATGTGTAAAAAGGAATTTATATAGGATGTGAAATTGTTC
Source organism: Cinara cedri (assembly GCA_902439185.1). Taxonomy (NCBI): domain Eukaryota; kingdom Metazoa; phylum Arthropoda; class Insecta; order Hemiptera; family Aphididae; genus Cinara; species Cinara cedri. Next base: position 339,283 of record CABPRJ010000972.1, on the reverse strand, counting down.
GCCATGTACGAAGGCAACTACGTGCACATACTATGGCAGGTACCGCAATATATCTGTATGATCATGGCCGACGTCATTTTCGTTGTAACCTGTTTGGAAATTTCATTCATTGAGGTAAATTATACACAGTATATCGTTTATTTACGATATTTTATTGTATTTATGATTTAACATAGTATTATAGAGATGGACATAATCAACATTTTTTAATTTAATAGAGTTTTGAAATATTTGCCGAAAGGGTAGTGTACGGTTTTCAAAAAATGTATAAGAAATTGATTTGTTGCAACTACGGTAGCCTGCACCAATACCAACATAAAAATAAAATTCATCACTTTCAAATCCGATCATTTTTGTTGATGTCTTAAATAAAAATCTAAAACCTAAAACGTTTAGTCGTTTATAACCTCATAGGCATATTAATATATAAATTGAGCATCCGCCTTTCCCTTCCCTAGGTCGCCTAATACCTACATTATTAAAAGATAGAGCCAATATCTGGGTATACGATAAGACGTAAACTGTATGCTGTTTTTTTTTTTTTTTCATAATTTTGTTAAACTTCTCTTTCTCTTCCATTATATAGGTATAGATTATATTTAAGTTATATACTATATTTCTTTTTGGCAATGTTTATTCACTGACACTCTCTCTCTCTCTCTCTCATTCTCTTTCTACTATGGTAGTACATTTTATATTTCGAGCGTAGCGAGGGAGCTATTGGTTTTACTAAGATGTTTATTTTTTTTTCTTTCTTTTTTCTTTCTTTCGTCTATTCTGTAGACATGTCTTTTACTAGTATACTTGCCCGATTTTCACGTGTAGCAACTTTTCTGAAATATAAATGTGTGTCTATGTGCTACCTTAAAAAGGTCATTTTTCGATTTCGAAAATTTCGCAAATATATAGTACAATATTATGAAATTTTGGGAGGGAACTGTCGGCAATAATGAAATATTGTTCCTAAACATTTTTCTAGCCACTGAAACTCCGTTCATTGGAACACTTACAAAATAATATTATTTTAGTATTATATTGTTGTTATCATTTATTCCATACATAGGCTCCGGTAAATATCAGATCGTTTATATCAGCAGTTAGTTTACTCACAACGGCGCTTGGAAATCTATTGGTCGTCATAATATCGGCTATATCCATTAAAAATCAAGTAATAATAACGATTAATAAAATATCATTACGTTATATATATATATATATTATCTTATCGGCAATTTTTTTTTTCTAATTCAGGCACACGAATATTTTCTCTACTCCGGCCTCATGTTCGTCGACGCGCTTTTATTAGCGTATTTCAGTGTTGTTTATCGAGGTAAGATGACCGAAAAACACGACATTGTGAAGCCGTTGAACAGGAATAACAAAAATGAAGAAACTGCGTTTTAGTAAACAATTATATTTTTTTTTTTTCGGTGATTTATAATTTTGAACGAGACACAATTCAATGAATATAACCGGGAAATTGAATTTCTCGAAATTCGTTTTATGGAATGCGCTTTATGACTGTACTGCACTGTAAACTATTTAATATAAAAACGCCATAATATTTATGAACGAATATTATTGTTTATAAGGAGAATAAATTATGTGATCTTACGTATCTGTAGTGTTGTTTATCGTCTAAAGAGAACTTTTTGTAAAGCCATTTTGCTTGAGGATATTTAACAACGGGGTGATTTACGATAGTGAATTATTCTATTTTGATGCATTGAAAAGGTCAATTTTTGATACATCTTTTAGTCGATAATCCATCTTCTTTTCTTACAATGTGGAAAAACGAGCTTAATTACTTAAAATTTGCGGGTTTCTGTACAATTTCGATATTATTCAAAAACTTTTTACCTAATTTATTATCACACTAATATTAATATTAATCAAGTTCACAATAACTTTACCATTTTCATAATTATTATAATATTTTTTTTAGTTTTACGTGAGTAAAAATATTGTAATTTATTTTCATGTGCGTTTAAAGTTGACTTTATTATTTAATTCATTAAAAAAACGATCAATTAACAAAAACGAATTTTACAGACAAATTAATGTAATTTTCAATTAAAATGTATTTTAAAAATTAAAAACCCGTTTAATCGAACTACGTGACTTAACGCAACTTGTTTCAAAATAGAACCGTGTCCTTAAGTAAAATTTCATCAGAATATAACTAATAGGAAATACTCATGTAAATTATAATACAAGCATTTTATCACAACAGCTTATCACCAGGTGTTAATGATAATTATAATACACACATATAACTACATCGTCATTTGTTTAGAACTATTTGAAGATATCGTATAATTATAATATAGTTAATGACATTATTATTAGTGTTTATGGATACCAAACTTTTCGATTACACCGTGTTAATTTCGTTATGGCAGTCACCTTAATTTTTGAAAATAAAAAGATTACCTACTTTTAATTTTCAAATGGCAAACTCATTAACAATTCTATATTTAGATGAAATATTAGTTTAGATTTAGATATAAATGAAATAACCATCTGTATTCTACCTACCCAATTTCTCGCCTACAACAGAGGCCACTCTCGTCCCCAGTATTGGCTCTTTTTTTTTTTTTTTTGTAATTCAGTTCAAAATATTCGTAGAGACTTGAAACTTGGTCAGAAACTTTTTATAGACAGTAAAATTTTCAACAAATTTGAGCTATTTTTGCTAGTTTTTTATGGTAATATTTATTCGGTACATACTCTTTGGATAAAATTGTTAGACCAAACAGAAATGCTTGAAAATTTAACAGGAGGTTCGTTATAAGTTTTAATTCGTGATCAACAAGAAAAAAATGAGTTTATTGTCTTATTTTTTTTCCATACAATAATTAGAAAATCAAATTTTGAGGAAAATCGTAAATATTATAGCATTATAAAATATGTATAACCGAACACCGCTCAAAATTATTTTTTGTTGGTAATGATTAATCGTTGCATACAAAATTACAGTAAATTCTCTTCTATACCGTACCTTTTCAACTATTCACCTACAATAATAGCCCACCAATTGTGCGAAGTATAACAATTTCTTTTTCAAATAACTTTAGATATAAACGAATTTTTTCTCGACTTTTCACAATACCTAAAACGTCCAATAGTATTATTCTGTATACATGTGATTTTACGATTTTATTTTTCCCCCATAAAACAGTATTCAAATGTCTACACATTAAAAGTCACGTGTTTAAAATTTGATAGAAATCGAGAAATAAAATACTTATTTCTTAATACATTACTGTAAGCGACAATTTTAGAGGCGATTTAGAGATACCTAGTAAACAATTATTTTAAAGTCGTGTTTAAAAAAAAATACTTTTGAATCTGTAAGTGTTAAAAATGTTCAAAGGTGTTTCATAGAGGTTTAAATTTTAAAAACCAAATCGAAACATGCATTTCCGGCATCCGGTTTCGGGGCTCTAGGGCGGAGTAGGAAGGACTTTTTAATACTATTCCCTCACTGTTTTAATCCGTGTCCGTCCAGCCGAAATACATATTTTGTATTTCCATTTGGGTGAAACAACACCGAGGATACATTTTTTTTTTCATCGCAATATGTGTGTATTTGATCGTACTGTAAAAAAAAAAAAAAAAAAAGTCCGGGTCGAAATTTCCGGACGGCGTATAGTAGTGCGGCAGGGAACGCGGCTGACACATCCAACGCCCTCGCAGCCGAACATTATAATATCCGTGGATAAATAATGATCGTGATATTATTATTATTATTATTATAATATTTGTCTCGACCAAGACGATTAATTATTCATCGGGATAAACACGAGCCGAATCCGCTAGATTATAACCTTCTATGGTTATGACGTAAACACGTGCGGACGCTCTCGTTATTGTAGCGCAGAGCCCGGTGAATCGAAAAACACTACATACCTACCTATACACATACAGAATACATAATATATAAAGTGTATAGAGTTTTATGTTACAGTCATTTTCTCCTAGATATATACAAAATAGAGAATAATGTATAATGAAACAAACAAGGTTGTCATTTGAAATTCAAAAGATGACCCCTAATTCCCCCCCCCCCAAAGTGCGTTTATAAATTTCAAACTCACATAAAATTTATATTACACTATTTAATAAAAAAATGTTTCATTATACATTATTCTCTAATTTGTATATTTATACGAGCAATTTGCTTAAAATAAAATTCTGTACACTCGGTATGCCTAAAAAACCATTAGTACAGTTTTTAGTACAGTGACAATTTAAGAAAAATACAACGAAAACGAAATAAGTTACCTGTGACATACGTTGCTTGAAGTACACCTATCCATGACTCTATCCTACTATAGCTTATGTTAAAATAAGTATTTTGTGAAAAATACAAGTCTTTACAATAATTTTTCACCGAAAAACAACAAAAAACCTAAATAGTTTAAAAAGTTTTTTCCCGGTTTTTCATAATTATTAATAAAACTACGTAGAAAAAAAACAAAAAAATTTTTTACTCACAAAAAAGACTCAATCTTTTTTTAGAAAAATTGGTATTCTTGAAATTTGGACAACAATTTTTGAAAGAAAAATATAATCTTTTATACATTTTAAATAATGAAATCGTTGCGCCAAAATTTAAAAAAAAAAACATATTTTTCAACATTTTCGGTATTTCTCCATTATTATGAAAACTATTTTAAACATAAAAAAAATTACTTTCTCTGTCAGTGACTAGCTATTAAATGGAACAAAATCGATCTTTTACCATTTTTCAATTGGAGTAATATTGCTGGTAGAAAATATAAGTTACAAAAATTAAAAACAATAATATGTAAATTTTTAATGCGCATATCATACGACAATTAGCAGTTTTATTTTTTTTTATTGCATAATGCATACGTTTGCACGTAAGTAAGTATTTCGTTAGATTTCAGTGTATTTTAATATTAACAAATATGGGTAAGCAAGTTCCGAACCTCGTTAATAATAATTATGCTAAAATATTTAAATTTAGTTTTAGATTACAAATTTGAGATTTCATAAATGTTTATATTATTCTTACACGTATTTTTCGCATTTTGTAAAATTATTTTATTTATTTATTTACGGCACACGCATGCATTTGTTATAAATAAAAAAACCGCTCATCTGATTATGTGTCATCTACATAAATTAATGAATCCATACATTTTTTTTTTTTTTATTGAAGTTTATAGTTTCACAGTTGTCATTTTGTAATTGTCGTTTAATTATTTTTTTCTTATAAAACTTTAATGTCTCATAAAAAAATACTTTCAATGACATTGCAGGTTGAATTGACTAATCGCTACCATTATCCATGTTACCAAATTACTCATGCCATTTTTTATTGCTTTTACGTGTTTCCATAAACACTCAATAATTTGAAATTATATTTGTATTTGGACACCAGCTGTATGTGAATCATTAAAGTCCTTGTTGTATTGCTTTAAATGATTAACCAAGAAATGCCCAGGAATTTTAAATGGGAGGGAATGTAGTAAATAATAATCATAATTCTGGAAAAAATCGCTAAATCTTCTTTTATTTTAATATGGATCCAAAAAATCCATTTTGTATTCTATAATAATTCAAACTTATCCATATAACTTAAAACTGGAATATATAATTGCATGATAAAATGACTAAATAAATACTCATAGTTGTTGTATTTGCAAAGAAATGGAGGTGTAATATAACCCCTATAGTTCCTCTTTGTGATTAACAATTTAATGAGGAAAATCATGACATTTTTACTGTTTTTAGGTTTGCATAGCTTTTTTAGTTATTAGAGTACGTGTAAGCTTACAGCTAGTTAAACTTACTTAATAGTTACAGTGACTGGTTCTGTTTCTCGCATACTAATTTCTTAAATACCTTATAAAATGTATACAGTAAACGTGTTTAAAATACGTTCAGTATTAATAAATTGACAAGCGGTAAAGAAACTTTATAGAAAGCTGGTAACTTTATCGAATAAATTATATATAAATAGTAAACGCAACACCGGACAAATCGCCGGTTATTACACGACACGTGTACTAAAATTATTATGCTTTACGACATTTTTTTGTTGGATTTGTCGATATTTTTTTATTTTTTCATCGAAATTCATATTTTTTAAATTATACTTTTGCCTTTCTGAGTTTCGCTAGCGCACGTGAATTATATTTTAGGGATGTGTTCACCGTATACGCGGTATCCGCCGGCAAATTGGCGAACGCATATAGAAGTAAAAAAAAAAAAAAAAACGAAAGATTCAAAATGTACGAGATCCGTTTGCCTTGTCTGGGGTCCGTTCCGATTCAATCCATTTCCATTTCCGTACGGTGTTCTACCGACCGTGCCGACGATAATAATACACGTTCTCGTTAACACTCGCAATATCGTATTTTTTTTCTGAACACGTCTTGAAATCCCACTGCCATTCTACCGTATGTACGATCTTCACAACGAGTGCTTATACTTTTGACATCCCCTGTGGCCCTTATCCTGATAACATAACACGCGGTCGTTTCTTTCCGACAAACCCGATAAACAACAACGTAGAAAGATACGGCGTACACGATTTATTTATTTACGGAAGCACTCCACTCGACGGATATGTACACATAAACTCTCGTAAATAAATATTGTAATAATATATGTAGGTTTAGTTAAAATTTAGTATTTTTCCGTTTTATACGAATTACTATATGTTACTATACTTTAAATTCTGAGAGAAACGAGGAATAAATATACTATTGATTTTACCGTGCTTTTTTTCTGTCTGTTTTTTCAATTTGTCTACCAGAAATCTTGGTCAAATCAAAAAAATTGACATGAGATTGATATATTGGAACGTCTTTTTTTTTTTTTTCTTTGTAGTTTTCTTAAACAACTGGAAAAGACGTATAGGAAAAATGGAAATAACCGTTCCGTTATTTTTTACTTGGTTTTATTATTGTAATTCTGTTTAAAAAATAATATTATGGAACATACGAGTATAACTCTATAATATAACTCAGGTATTCGTAATGTAACTCTTGTAATATTTGTTATGTAAAAATAATATTAACATAACTTATAAACATTAAATAATAAAAACAAGGTCGACTCAAAGTATATACGAGCTAGGCACATGCCTACAGCGGCACTTCAGTAGAGGCAGTATAGGCGGTTTTCAATACATTGACTTGCATTGATTTTATTCATGTCTATCATCCGTATGCATAATCGTCCAAGTATTGCCTGAAAACAATTGTGTCACCTAAATACGTTTCCATAAAATTGTGTTGCACTATTACTCTTAAGGTTGATCTGGGCCTGATAGTGATGTTTCAACTGATAACTCTAAAATATTCATATAATAAAAATGTTATTTTAAGGAATCCCTAACTGCAGTCTACTTAAATGTAAACGCAATGAAACTTTAAGGGTTCGTTAAGTGTAGGTTATGTGCCCCGCAGCTGGGTTAATATAAGGTAACACCTTATGTAATGACTATGCATACAGGGACATATTATATGAGTAAAATATAATATTTAAAAATTCATCCATCTAATTCCTTAACTAACTAATAAAATAATATTTTCTAGAGTTATTATCTTATGTTACGACCTCGCTAGGCGTTTCCAATTATTTCAAAAATAACTCACGCAACAGCCGATAGTGTCAGTAGAAAATATTTTTATGTCTTTATTAGTACTCGTATGATCCATTTTCTATTTCGAATTTTCGTATAATATTTTGTGATTCATGTTTGTGGCTTAACGTTAAAAATTGGAATTTAGGTGATTTCTTGAATAAGTAAAATATTATAAATACATTTACAATCATTAACAGTCAAAAACTATAAGTTTGGTGTAATTCTAAAATGCGTGTTGTTTAAATCAATTTGATAACTTATATGATATTTTAAACATTAAATTAAAAATTAGCATTACCAAATCTATACCGATCAAATTATATAATATGTTATTAATCTACACACCTATTTGATTGATTATCGATACAAATATTATACGGTAAAAACTTAACAAAATGTTCAATTCACTACTTTATACTATGTTTAGATTTACTAGATTCCAAAGTTTTCGAATATCAGGAGAACGGAATAAACACCGATGTTTATCGGGTTCGCGAAACAAAATAATTACGTTTTTAATGATAAGTAGATGCTGCCAGGCAACGGGGTAGTCTTTTTCAATTTTTAAAACCAAATCGAAAAGAATTTCAACCAACCGAACATAATTTGTCCGTCAATAACTTTATCTTGAAAATATTTATAATACTAAAGAAATTTATAAGGAAATAATTAATAATGGTATTTCAAAGTCATATCAATAGTGGCCAGTGAGCATCAATTAAACAATATTAAAGACAACATAAATATCGTCCCAGATGACAGTATTGATCTTGAATTAAATGTACGATTATATGAATACTTAAGTATATATAATATATTTATAATCAATTATATAATTTTAATCATTTGTTTTTAAAAATTCAATATATAGGTACAAAAATGTTATTAAAAATAAACTAATTTTACCTGTAAAATTAAAAAAGAGCTAATAATTGGGACAGACGCGACCACTGTTGGAGATGGGTATTTGAAGAGGTGGGATACATAAAGTATACCTGTAACTGACGATTAATTTAATTTGAAAAAAAAAAACGTATTTTTCGTTTTTTTTGGTTTTCTCAAATTTTATGAAAACTACCTAAGATATCAAAAAATTACTTTCTTTGTCAGTGGTTATATATTGATAAGAACAAAATTGATATCTTATTATTTTTCCATTGAAGTAATATTTCTAGCAGAAGACATATGTTGCAAAAATTAAAAACAATTATCTCGCCGATCGGTCACGCCGCTGGGCACCGTAAATATTTGCCGTTTTACCTATAATTTTCTTTCGGGGTTTTTCCAATCATTTCAAAAACCCCTAGGAAAATTTAAAAAATGGCCCCTTCAATGCATCAACAAGACAAGATTGCCTTTCAGAAACAATTAAAAAAAAATTGAACATTTTCGACAATTTTTAGACTTTTTAATAAAATTTAGTTTAAGGTGTTCTCTAAAAAAAAATGGTAAAAGATTAACTAATTCAGCTTTTCTAAAGCTACCACAAAACTAACAAAGAGAAGACTTAAGTCTTAAGACGGTGTTTTAAATACCTAGTTTTTACATTTAATTTTATTAAATAAAATATCCGAGTACTCGAGTAAAGTAATCGAGGAAAATGGAGTAAAAAAAAAAAAAATTGCTAGTCCAGTTGTTAAAATACTGTAGTATACTCGCCAAATTTGTTTTCAAATCTGATTACACGACCAGCTCCAGTTTAAATTGATGTAAGCATATTCAAAATGAATATCAGGTTCCGTAAAACTGCAAACCAATAATCATGCGCCTTGTGTACATGATGGAAAGGCGTATGAAAAAAAATTAAAAACAAATATTATTCGCTTTACAGATAATTTTCATCTACTTAATCGTCCACTTAATGAAATGGACATTTTTTCCAAACGAATGGTATACACTATTGTATATATACAAGGTATATTATACTGCACGTGGATAATGTGCGGTAGAGTTTTTCATTAACGTTTCACTCGCTAGTATAATACAAATTTACGTTTTTACGATTACGTACATTATTAAATTCGCATTAATTTATATTGTACACTATACACCGTCACGCATCGGTTGAATAAATAATGAAAAATGAATAAAAAACAAACTCATGCCCGCATACTATAATATAATGAAAACGTATTTTCAGTACATCGCGTTGATCGATTAATTTAAATTCACTCCGTCGATTTTTGCCGATTTATGTGTAGGTATACAAATATGTAATCATTTAAATATCACGCGTTAAAAAAAGAAATTAAAAAAGAAATACACGATCTATTAATATTGTTGCCATTAAATGAAAAAAAAATTCAGAACGAAAATCGGTAACGTTCGAAAAGGTCGGTTGCAGATTCATATATACGAAACTTTTAAAAAATGATACATTACTCGTAGTTTACCGCATTATTATTATTATTTTTTTTTTTTTTATTATTTATGATCACCGTAATATTACATAATAGATATATAGACATACATGGAATTGTACTCCTATCGTAATATTTTCTACAGCACGACGTATGTTCGGACGAAAATGTTGTCCCCGACGTGTTCGTATAATATAATACTCGTATATTATCATTCAGATAGTAAAAACTGTTTCCATATAATATAACAAAAAAATCCGGATTTGTATGCAAATACATTTATACGCCACTCCTCTCGGATAGGTTATCAAAGAGTTGTGCAAAATTTGAAACTGAACTGTTTAGTTGAACCTGTTTGCTCGGTCTTCTAAAATTGAGTTTGACAGTTATTTATCAAAAAACTAAACTAAACTTTTCATTATGACTTTGTTTTAAAAAAAAAAAAAAAAAAATCACATTTACCAATTAACAACCATTAAAAAGCAAATTGTCTGATTAGTTTTAAAATATCAATGCTGTGTTCACTACGTTATGAGCTATTTCTATCTTGTAGATATCCGCACAGCGTAGAGATTGCACTACAAAAATTAATACTAATTTTGTTCATCCGTGTTACCAAGGCAACCAATAAACCAACAAAAATAATTCGATTTTTATACTAAAAATATCTATAACCTGAATTTTATGGAATAGTTTTCAATAGTGGGTGGATTTCAATACCTATAAACCTTCTCACTAGTTACATATTTTAATTTAGCCTTCTCGAATTGTTCAATATTTATTTAAAAAAACCTTAGCAACAATTTTTTTATATTTTTGTTAACCAGTGTAATTTAATCCTAAGAATGGGGTAAGTATGGTTAATGAAAAAAAAACCATTTTTGCCTCGTAGCGTCAATATAAATAGACACCTCTGATCCATGCGGAATTTCTTTCCAGTGATACTTTATTCAAAAAAAAATTGTCTAAATTCCCTATAGAATTTCCTATAGAATTAAAAAAACTAAAAACAAATGCTAATACATTGGTTTTATTTTTGTTGATTTCCTGGTAACTTACCTTGGCCCCTTAGCTATACAAGGAAGAAACACGATACAATACTCAACTACTCAGTTCAGGATAATTTTTTGAATGCAATGATTTATTGTTGCGTTCATTACAATATAAATTAAATTGTCCTATAGCCTATTAAACTTTTCGCCTATTACAGTGACTTTCCCACGGTGGGATGTTCGTCCGACTTTTGTTTTATTTGACCTATATGTTATATTATTATTTCACAGATTGAATATTATACTATGGTTTATATGTTTACAAATGTAATAATTTAATAAAAACGATGAGTAAAAATAATGTTATGTTGTATAATTAAATAGCGCACCGATCCACTTGAGTTTCATAACGATCATTCACAATTTTTTTAAGCGAATCACAATTGTTTTCAACCGTTATGGAATAATATTCTATTTATCTACTGCAAACGTATTTCTACGTTATTCCAAATACCGTTTCGTATACAACGAGAAAAAACTCTCGTCAGTAATCCCCGATTTAAAACAAACAAAAAAAATATATTTCTCCTAAAATACATTAATTATACTTACGAACGTTGGACCGACATGGTTTACGCGTGGACCGGTCAATAGTGTTAAAGCCGGAGAACCAATAGAGAGGGGTTGGTGGTTATGAATTTCATATTATCCCTTGCTTGTGTATTATAAATACGCGAAAGTGATTCTGTATTTAATATGTTTCCACGGCGAAACTACTCTAACCTATTTTGGTGAAAATTATACCAGCGACGTATAGTAAAGATAATAGTTTGAAACAGTGCACGTAAAGACTATAATATATAATACAGACGGTTAATTAGGCAACGTTTTACAGGTAATTTAAATAAACTTAATCATCTTAATTTATAATTGTACATGGTTTTTTTTTTTTATAATTATTGTGGGCCAAGTCGCTGTTTCCTCAACGTCCATCCACGAAATATCTATTTTTTTATTTTTCATTTTGCGTTTTTGGTATATCTTTAATTTCTACACTATAGCGGAGGTTATACTGTTCCAATTCATGAACTTTTAATTTTAAAATATTAATTTCAATATAGATATTGAGTTTTCTGTTTTCCAACGTTATTTAATTATTTTCAGTTTTAAAACATTGAAGATATAATACATTTTGGTATTGAAAATATCAAACTGACTACTCATAAAATGATTTGCTTTACTAAGTTCTCTTCAATTTATTTTCACCAAATAATGTTACATCCTTCTCTAACTTTGAGTTGTTTTTAGTGTAATGTACCTGACAATTTTTTAATAAAACTCAATAGTTGCACATTTAGATTTAAATATTTTTTTAATAAAATCCTATAGAGATTCGACACAACTGTCGCTCACAAGAGGAGAACAGGAAATGTTAAAAGTGATTTTTTTTTTTCTATCGATTTTTCGTAACATAAGTTCACGAGAGAAACTATCATCAATAATAATATCCAAAATTCAAGTGTGGACCGAAATGACGAAATAATATATAATATACGACCTCGGGCTTTGTGAGTTATATCTGCAGCTCTATGTCGATTTCCATGAAAATCATGTAAGTACACATAGTTTAGTCTCGAAAACGCATACCAAATACGAACAGACATCCGCATTTATAATACATAGGGATTATTATATCTGTCCGGGTGGTTCGTCGTTAATATTATGTATATTATTCGTCGGTATAATCGGCTCTGAAACGGACACCGAGACACACGCGTCTATATGAGCTTTCAACACAGTGACATCATGAGAGGAGCGGTCACTGTTGCTCTGCTCTCCACTATACCGAAGATGGATCGAACACTGTTTTTATGGACCGTCGCCGCGCAGTGTAGGAGTAGATGTTTTTATAATATTACCCGCGCATATTATAAAACCGTGTCAGATTTCTACCCCCCCCCCTCCGACACTTGACCTTTTTCCGGGCGAGAAATTGTATCATCAGAAAGAAACGTTAGATATAAAAAAAAAGACAATCGATGTATACCTACCTACCTGTTTTTCTTTTTGTTTTCGTACGACGACGACGACGACCGGGGTAAATAATAAATATAATATAAACCGTGGGTATATATGTATAGTATACAACTGCTGCAAAAAACAAACTAAACCCGTCTAAAAGCCGGGGTAAAAGCACACACCTCGTTTACCTTTTTTTTCTGCAACAGCTCTCTTTCGACGCGGATATATACGGTTAATATTCGCTTTGCGAGTGTTTTTAGACGCACGTAGTGTTCTTCTTTTCTTTTTTTAATACATAAATATGCTCGCAGCTTCGGACCCTGGGACCCTTTAAACAAAGTGTATAGGTATATGTTCCCAGACGAAAAATGTTTGTCCTAAAAATCGAATATAGGAATCGTTCAGCAAATAGTGCAGTGTAGTGTGTTCTACATCCTGCAGATTTTTGAAAAATAATCCAGTGCCGGTTTTCTATTGGACACGTATATAGATGCGAATATAAACAGTTCGATTTGATTGGGAAAGCTACTCGGTAATTTCAAGAGAAAAATACAATCTTTTGAATCAAACCGTTAAGGTATTTGACTACTTCTGTGTTCAACAAAAATAATAACATTTAAGAGGTTCTTTTAGAAAAGCGAGAATGGTGAAAGTGAACGAAATGAGATGGAATAAATCTTTTTTTAAAATAATGTGATCAAAGTAAAATTAGGGAATAGTAATTTAAGTCAAATATGTGAGAAGACAGATGAATTCTGTGAGAAATCAAGTATTCGGTAAACTTGAGATAATTGAATGAAATTAAGTGAGACCAAGCGGAATGAACGAAATACATGAGATTATACCAAAATAATGTTAAAAACTTTTCTGAAAATCTCGCACGTAATAATGGTTCCGAGATTTGCCTAATATATAGATCAACATAGATAGTATAATAAAAATAACATAGTACTATTATATCTATATAGATGATCATCGAAAATAGATATTTATATTCATATATATATCATTGCTAGTCACACTTGCACAGTTGGGCCCCTGGAGCCGTGACTGAAACAATTGGGCGTATGTAGTTTGCGCCACATCTAAAAATTAACTTTGGTAATTTACGCCACTTTTTGAGGTTGTAATTTGCGCCACATAAAACTAATTGAAAGATCATAATGTAATCTGCGCCATCTTGTACCCGTACAAACCGTAATTTGCGCCGTTGTTCACCTTATTAAAACTGTAATTCACGCCACACTCTGAACAACTATTCTACAAGAAATTTGGCTCCAAACTATCAAATGTAGCATTTTTTCTGAAAGAAAATGTTGTCTAATTGGTGCAATAAGATGGTAATTTTATAATTTTTTAAGATAATTTCAAAATATTTTGGAAAAACCGGAAAGAAAATTATAGGTAAAACGGCAAACATTTCATTAACTAGAGATCGAGTTTGTCCCTTTTCATAAATAACCCCACATAAAAAAAAGTTGTTTTTTGATACTCGAAGTAGTTTTCATTAAAATTGAGAAAAACCCAAACACTCGAAAAATATGAATTTTTCAACATTTTACCAGAAATCATTGTCCTAATGTAGAGAAAAATATATTTTCTATTTTCTAAAAGAAAATTTAGTTTAGTTTGTGAGTAAGAAAGTCACTGTTTGATTTTCCGTATAATTTTCCTAATAATTACAAAAAAAACCTGGCAAAACGTAGGATATACGGCATTTGGATTTTATATTTTTATTTGAATTCATTATTAAAAACTATCGAAGAGACCTGTATTTTTGACAAAATACATACATTAACCTTTTGTAAACGTGGTCAAATTTTCAAAATATTCCAAATATTTTATGGCTATTTATAGGTATTTGATATTTTTGTATCTTTATATGTATTTTTTTTTTTTTTATATAGCTTTTATTAAAATTATATAAAAACCTAACTAGTCAAATACAAATTTGAGTTTAATGCATTAGTTTTTTTTTTCATAAGTGCCTCACGACGAAAATCTAAAAAATTACGGCATTTCAAACATTACCAAATTTCGCTCAAAATCGTTTTCGTTAGCAATGGTTTATCTTTGCATGCAGATATAAACTAAATAAAGTTATGTATCATCCCAATTTTCTTCCTGCAAAAGTGGCTGCACCCGTCTACAGTTTCAGCTTTTTTATTATTTACCTAAGTAAATAAGGGAAAAATAATCACGTTTTTTAACACGTCAATATAAATATTAATAATTTATTCAATATTTCAATTATTAATCACCATACAACCATTATATTATTTATTATGTTGTATGTAATATGGATTAAATATATTATTAAATTAGTTTAATTTGTATAATTTATCAGTATCATTATGATTATTAATATTGTTTTAGGTTGTTAGACACATTTTTTTTTTTTTTTTTTTTTGGACGATTTTACACATATACGAAACATATTCATACATGTATGATACACGACGGCCCACGGAAATACCTATTATATCTCCAGAGATAATAAAAATAATCAAATTATTTTTTTAGATTTTGAATGGAGCGAAAAAACTTATAGTTTTACAATTTTTTTTTCTTTTTTAACTTATTCTTCCTTATCTGTGAATAACGTTTCTAACAGAAATATTGATCCGATTTACAATGATAGCACTTTTTCTGATAGTGAATTGTAAATTGTAATCAATTATATTTTCATTGCAGGTGGAGTATTGATAATATATACATAATTTCAATTTTATCATTTTCGAACATGTTTCTTTTTTTCAGAATTGAATAATTAAATAATTTTACCTATTTAAATTTTTTTTATTAACGAAGAACTTTAAATATAGAAATTTCTGGGGTTGAAAATATTTTACAATCCTATTAATATAGTTGATGTCAAAAATTATTATTAATACCACCTCGAAACCTCATTTTTTTCTATTTGGGTACTCGACACAAATTTCGAAATACGAACATTATTTCGCAAAACACGATGTGGTATTGTCAGTTTAATACAATAGTTTTAAACTATAGGGTAGTAAAATTTATAGAAGATCTGCAGAATACAAACAAACATCTACAGCTATGCGTACGTTTGTCGTAAATTAATTGCTCTGTATATTTTACAAAAGACACTACTCACTAAACATAGTCAGTAATCACTATAGTGAGTAAACGACAGACTGACCGACTTATCGCCCTAATTCTCTATCCCTGCCCCCTCCGGTTCTGAAAACTTCTCGAATATACACCCACTATACTTTTGAAGATAACGCAGACTATACTCGGGACAGGCTTTTGCACTATAGTTTATCACTAGTCATTTACTAGTAACAATATAGTATATAATAGTGAGCGGGGAGGATTTAAGAGTCGTTTGACCGGCGAATAGCGATGGGGACACACCACTGTAATATTAATAATACTGTTACGTATATTTTCTTCTCGTGTCACAAAATAGTATATAAGGTATAAGATTTAATATTATAATAATATATTATATTATTATACTTCTTCGTGCCCAAAGAACACCGTTTATATTTCGTTCAATTTCGTTGAAAAAACCGGATGTTTATTCAAAAAATGTTTAATGTGTTAGTTAAACAATTTGTTTTTTTTTATAGATCTGAAGGATGGTTTTGTCTTTTCTTTGCTTATATTGATATTAAGTTGTAATAAATTTATATTACAATTGTATATTTTTAATAAAAAAAAAAAAAAAAAAACTGCAAATCAAAAAAATAATGTAATCAATGCACTAATTAGACAACATTTGCTTTCTGAATTTGCTGCAACACTTGAAATTCGGAGCAAGATTTGTGATAGTAAAATAAAGTCTGAAAAAAATCAAAAATTATCCGTAAATTTATCTATTTTTCTTATACCGACGGTTTTTTTATATTCCTAATTATTAAGAAAACTACAAGGAAAATAGAAAAATGATCTCCTCAATGCATTTAAATGCATACTAGAAAAAATTTACTACCAGAAACCATCGTTAAAGTTGATGATCGGTGAAAGATTTATTGTATATATTCCTATTGTTTATAGACAAAAAAAATACACATCATAATATATATATAAAAAAAAATACACATTCGTCGCTACATTTTGAATAAAAGAATAATTGAAATATTTACCTAAGTGTACTTACAGAGGTATTGAGATGTTATATTAATGATCTTAGAAATGTCACCGGAAACGAAATTCGTATAATAATATGAAATATACCACCATTTACACACCAATCACGCGTAATGCTTCCTGACGCGATATGACGATTTTCCACCGTCAACCGTTCGTATTTCATTTCGACGCGTCGGGCGACATAATCGTGCCCGTTCGTCGTATAAATGGAAACATTTCACTGATTGATGGTATTTTCGTGTAACCGCTGAAAGTTTCCGAAGCGAAATCGTGTTTTCAATATCATAATCGTCTTTGAGTAAAATAATATTTATATATATATAACCGTTGTTGTGTCGTACCTACCGTTTAATGCGAGTTTTTAACAGGTTGAAAGTTTACAAGCGCCAGCTGCAATATTATCAAATGTTCGAATTTATGGTATTTTCTGTGTGTTTTTTTTTTTTTTTTTTTACAAAATGTGTTTTCTCCGATTTTATGACAATCACGTCAAACAGTTCCAATAGCATATTACAAATGGTTTTTTAAAGGGAGTTATCAAAAAGCCAAAGAGGATGGGTTAAGGAAATAATCCCCTCCCCAGGACAAATTCTTGTTATTCTCTCGGACTAAGAAGATTTGTAAATTGTTTTTTTAGACATATATTAAACAAAAATTATCTTGATTAAATTAAATGTTAACTTATCCTATCATTTTTTTACGATATCATCAATAAAAATAAGCGATAAAGGAATCGATCACATATTTCCCCGTATATACAGTCGTCCCATAATTTAATTTGAAAGTAATTTAAATGTATCTTTGACTGTTTCACGTGTTCGTAGATAATAGACTTTTCACTGACTAATATAACTGAATTATAGAAGTTCGGATAATTGTATAATATATTTTATTTTTATTCGTGTAAACCATTTTTAACATTTTAACATACAACATTAAATCAGTTAACCGTATCAGTAATACTCATAATAATAATTATTTTAAGTATTTAAAAAATAATTGAAATTAATTTTTATTCGGTTAATTATGAAAAAGATAGGTATACTTTACACGATGGGTGGGCCACTGTTGTAGGTGCAAAGTTGGGATACAGAGGATATAGAGAGGAATTTAATTTATAACTGTACGCAATGATGAATCATTGAAATACTATTCGGAGTTAAGTTTCTTTTATGCATGCACGTAGTTTTCCCAGTAATAAAAAACGGTTATAAAATCAAAAATGGCCAGTTTTAAGTATCAACTAGATAAAATTTTTTTTCATAAATGGTACGTGCATCTGAAAATCTGAGCGAGATTTTTGGTAGAAAAATTGTTCACAGTTAAAAAAAAAAAAAAAAACATTATTATTAAACCAATACGTACCACACTAATATCCGATTTTAAAAAAAAATAATTTTTTAAAATATCTATAAATTTATTTAATACCTATGGGCTACAATAGAGCAGTTATATCATTTTGGGAATTTACAATAAGACCGAGTTCGATGTTTTTGTTTGTGGACTGCTCGTAAAATAAATAGACAGACAGACAATTTCGTCAGAATAAGAAAAAAAAAGTGTTCGAGAATTCTTCGGCTTATACGCTTATTATCGGTAAATTTATTTTCTGGATTACAGTTTAAATAATAAATCGTGGTATAAAACAATGCCATTAGCCATTGTATAATAGTTAGTAACCAAATCTGTCACATTGTAGAATATTATATATATATTATATTATAATTTATTATAACTGTTTGCGCTTATATATTATTACAGGTATATATAACGTAAACTGTCTTCGAAAAAGTCAAATACTTGAAAATTGGCAAAGGCGAAAGAGGACAAAGACAAAAAAGATATTACATAGGAATAGGTGCCGCAAAAAAAATGGTCAGCCTCGTAAATAAACCGTAGCAGTTATCCTCACAAAAATAATCAAGGTGATTAATTTAATACACAGTACACATGATTATCTCGGAAGGTAGTAACTTTTTTTTGTGACATTTTAGGAAATATGAAGCTATAAAATGTTTCATTACCATTATTTTTTTCAGCCTTATTTGTTTGGGTTGAAAAAATTATTCCACTTTTAAATTTGAGTAGCATTTGGTAACATAGCACATCAATAATTAACTAAACTTAAAAGTGAAATCTCTTGTCAACGGGTTGATGGGAATCAAAAATCTCCTCACTCCCTCAAAAAATATAAAAATAGTAATGTAACATTTTGGACCTACTTTTTCTTAAAATAAAAAAAATGATAAATCTTTTGAAACGAAAAACGATTTGAGTAGAGTTTGATTAGTCATATTTTTTCATTACTGCGAAGGTATCCTAGATATCAACAAACTTTATACAACAAATTGCTATTTATTACCATTAAATTACAAGAAATTACAAGGAAAATTAAAAAATCACCTCCTTACTACACCAACCAGATAAAAATACTAAAAAAGTCCTATAACGTTTTTAACTGGAGTAAGATTTCTGGTAGGAATGTTATTTAAAGACACAAAAAATTAAAGAACACATATTAAAACTAATACATTCCTCGCTTCAATCTAAAAGAGTATCTACAGAGTAAGTTCCACAATATATAAAAAAAGTGGCCTAGTCCAATATGATTATTGATATTCATAAACTTATTAATGAAAACAAAACGGACATACTTCGCACGAGGGTGCGGCCACTGTTTTACGTAAGAAGTTGGGAAAGTAGTAGAGAGAAAATTTAATATATACATATCTGTAAGTAACGATAAACCATTTTGAACGAAAAAAAATTCTGAGCGGAGTTCATTTGACAGTGTTTTTTTATTAACAATATATATGCCATATTATGGTAAAATAATTATATAGGATTAATATATTATTTTCTTTAATAATATTTATTTAATATTGTACCTATTTTCCGGATTTTTCCCACTTATTGGGAAAACTCCTGAGAAAATCGAAAAATGACTTCTTTAAAGTACTTCTCCAGTCAGATTTCCATTTAGAAAAAATGCTATCATTGTAAATCAGAGCAAAATTGCTGGTAAAAAAATTTGTCCACATAAAAAAAAAATCGTAATATATTAGTAATAAATTTCGTACACTTTCCCGTTTTTCCTCCATATTTTTCTATTTTTCAAATTTGATGAGGGAACTTGAAAAAATCTAAAAACGACCTTCTTTAAGTACCTCTCAACACCTATTTCCTTTCAGAAAAGGCGCCACACTAAAAATCGGAGCAAGATCTCTGGTAAAAAGAAAAAATAATCATCTTATAAAACCACAACCTTCTTCGCTCCACTCAGAATCTAAAAAGACTTTATACAATTGAGTAGCGGTCTGTCACTATCTATCGAGAATTTTCTTCGTGGTCTAAAAGAAATTGAAAAACATTGGGTATCCTAAAATATTAGAACTGTTAAAACAACGCCCACGAGTGTATCCGATCATAAAATACTAATAATATAATACAAGTATATCATAAGATTCATAACTGATATACGTATTAGCACTTAAACTTTATTATCGCGTGGGCTATAAAATTTTAGTGTTGAACACATTTTTCATTATTAAATTTTGTGAACCGAATCTACTTCAGGTCTTAGACGATTCGCGATTATTGTTATAAATCAGCGGTTTATCGTTAACAGAGGTGAAATAATCATGGCAGCAGAACCTATTGAAAAAAATGTGCAATACCTATATTATATTATGCTATCCACATAATTAAATACTAATATACTTCGAAAAGTTCTATGTTTTAAGCATGCTGTTCGCCAAAAATAAACTTTATCAACATTCGATAAAGATCATTAGTTCGGCAACAAATTTACCATGATTGAAGTTTCTGATACGAAAGCGGCGATGGAAGTATTATAGATATTTATAGCTTATCCGGTATTTTGGACGCTCTACAAGTAACAAGTAAATTTCCAGTTTTCGCGGTGGGCATTTCAGGCAACTCTGATGAACGGCAAGTTGGACGGTATCGGTTGGGAAATAAAACCCAATAAGATGCGAACTCCTTAAAGGCTACTGCTAAGAAATTCTATTGTGGTTTCAGCGTTTTTGTTGGCCGATTTGCTTCATTATATAATATTTGTGAGTAGTTTATCAATCTTGTTACCTAACCGCACACTGCTATATTCACAATCTGTATAATTTACATTTATCTGTTCTTATGTAAGGGTAAAAGTGTCTACTTTGATACCAGATAACGAAGATCAATTCACAGTGTATAATGATTTCAATTGTGTAACGTTACTGTAGACTCGTCAGTGCAAAACAATGGATTTATTCAGTCCACTGGGCTCTTCCGACGTGTATATTTCTACTTTAGATGAAGAAGTCCTGAAATTCACGTTTACGTTTGATAAGTCATGCAATTGACATATCGAATACGACAAGCCAAACACTAATAATATGGTAGCCAAAGGTCAAAGGACAGGTAATAAATCGAAGTACACGATATTATAATTTTGTAAATGTTCGATTTACAAGTAGTTAATGAATTGTTTTATACAGTCAACTTCATACTTTCTAAAATACACCATATGATAGTATTATTATACTGCCGTCTTACGCAGTATCAGCGATTTCGATGACTTAAAAACACCTAAAAGTGGAAATCATTGTAAAAGGTGATAATTATGACAGAGGACATTCAGTTCTAAAAAACCACGAAATATGCAAGCACTTATAAACATACAAAATCTAAAATATGCACTAAAAATAGGTTATGTACATTTTTTTATTCTAGCAATTTAATTAAAAAATATTTAAAAATTTCTAAAATAAAAAAAAACTTACCTTATTTAATAATATGCCATTCTATGACTAAAATAATAAAGTTTTAATGAAACTTTACTTTTCATTGATTAAATTAGGTAGACATTTGTATATTAAGTACATTGATTAATTAATGAATTTAGTTAATATTTGTTCTTTTGTAATGCGATCTTTTAAAATAATATTTTAAATAAATAAATGTATGATTTTATTTATGATTATCGTTTCGATAAATGCTTTTTCTATTAAACAGTGATAAAAAGTACCTAAAAAATATAAAAAATTATGACTGCACAAAATAAAAAAAAAAATGTTAGGAGACCTCTGTCTCAGTAATGATTATTACATATTAAACAAGTGAAGACTCGAAATAATCCCACCTAATCCATATAAGTGTAAAACTATTATTATTATATCGCAAGAATATAAATGAAAAATGATCTAAAGACAGATAGTTCTTTTAAACTCAAAATCTCAATAAATAATTAATATTTTGGGCCATAAAACATACGCTCGTTTGTGAATGAAAATATCAAAAACGTTATTAGAAAATGAGTGTATATTGATAAAATGTAAAAAGGGTGGGTATTAAGTAGCTAGTTAAATAGTTATACTTAAATTTAAGAAAAAGAACTGGTACTGGGAACAGGTGTGGCCACTCAGCTCAAAAAAGGATCAAATAATCTGAAAATATTACTACGTCTAGAAAAAGTCCTTATGAATATATTAAACTAAATAACATGAAAATAAAAAAAATGGACATACTTCGCACGCCACTGTTGTAGGTAGGTAGTTGGAAAGGTATAGGACACATAAAGTTATTTAATTTATATTTGTAAGCAACGATAAACAATTGATAATAGAAAACGATTTAGAGCACAGTTCGGTTATACATGTTTTGAAAGACAGTAATATTTAAAAGTTTCGTAAAAATTTGATTTTAAAACTTATCAAAAAATAAAAAATACTACATTATATTCAATTTTTTTTTTTAACACAAAGTACGACTTTTAATGAACCTCTCGTCAAATCAAATTTTTAAGCATTTTTGTTAAGTCTAACAATTTATCTACAGAGTACCTATTAAATAAAAATTACGTACAAATATCACTAAACTAAAATGTTTATAAATAACTCAAAAGTGTCAGCCCGATCAGTCCGGTAGTTTGGGTTAGGCGTTGATGAGTGAAATAGAGTATCGAACGTCTTACTTTGTATACATATCTATGTATATAGATTTTGGTAAAATTATTACAACAATGTGAGTTTCCATGGCAGCAATGATTGTTTAAAAAAAATTTTAAAATAATAAAAACTTATTAATAACAAAAAATAAATAAAAACGGTTGCCAATAACAATCTTATATTTAATCTCTCAACCTATTTTAACCTAAATAATCAGGTTTTAAATTCTGAGAGGAATGTATTGGTTCTACAATGATGTTTATTTTTATTATTATTATTATTCTTTTTTTTATGTGAAAACTTTTACTACCAGTAAACACACTCTTATTTTCAAATTTGGCACGTTTTCTTAAAATAAATGTTCTGTGGATAGTACTTTAAAGAGATCTTTTTTTTAAAATTCTCATTAATATTTAAGATAATGAGAAAAACCTTAGTCATTAAGTTAAAAAAGATTGAAAAATTAAAAATATGGTTGTCATTAGCAACCGTTATTATTTATTTTTTGTTATTACTAAGTTTTTAATATTTTAATCTTTTTAAACAATCGTTTTCGTCATGGAAACGCACATTGTTTTAATAATTTTACCATAATATGACATAGACAATGGTGCAATACGGTGACAGATATAAAAATCAAAAACAAAATAAATTTTATAATTTAGGTCCTCCATTATAAACCCCTCCCCCCTTTAAAGAATTGACCAATATGTATACTATTCTACTCATTTTGCCTAAAGCTTATCTCCATCTATATACTTTTTTTTTTTTTTTTTTATCCGATTACTATATTATTACTTTTTTTATTATCAACTGTAAAAACTAATTAGATATTTAAAATCATAATTTCAACTCATTTGGTTTGTATTTTTTTGGTGAAAATATTTTGAAATTTAATTAATTTTAAGTAACCTTAAAAGTATACATGTACAACTAAAGTATAAATATTAATTATTAAAGGTAAACATTTAAATAAATAAAGAAATAAATACAAAGTTCATTAATATGTTTATTTATTTATTATTAATAATTTAAATTTTAAAAAAGAGTACAATTGCATATACTTAATATTATTGTTAAGGACATAGGACAATGCATCAAAAAAGTCTAGTCACCTTACATAAACTATATATTGTATTGTTGGCAAAGCAACACTATCAACTGAACTCCACCACTCAGAATCGTTTTTTTTTTTTTAGCAATAGATTATCGCTGCTTATAGATATACATTAAGTTTCTATCTGTATCCTACCTTCCTAACTTTTTACCTACAACAATGGCTGCACCCTCGTTCGAAGTTTGTTCGTCCTTTTTCCTTATTATCTCGGATACTAATAAAAATGACAAAAAATAACCTTTTTAAAGTACCACCCAAAGAACATTTCCTTTCAGAAAAAATGCTACACTTGATAATCAGTGTAAGCTTTGTGGTAGAAAAAATGTCCACATAAAAAAAAATAAACATCATTATAGAACTAATACATTCTTCTCTCCGATCAGAATCTAATACTCTGCTCAGAATCATTTTTCGTTAATAATGGTTTATCGTTACGCAAATATCTCTATATTCAATGCACTCGTATTGTAATTACGTTTACATTCAGACAACAAAAACTTTTCTATAATTTAAATCATAGACGTAACAAATTTAAGAACGGTATATATTTGTATTAAAATCACAATTGTAATTTTTTGAAAGTCATTAATATAATAATGTTAAAATAATTATATTTTTTTTTTCAAATTACTTAACATTAAATTTTATGTTTTCAAATTTATTGCCACCTAAAATAATTTTGTTCATAAAATTTCCCATATTTCTACGCTCTTCAATTATAAGAGAAAATCAAAAAATGAATTACTCATGAACTAAATTGAAAATTCAACAAATGTGTCTTGTCATTTTTTGATTGAAATAAGATTCCAGTAGAAAACATATAAAAAAATGACATGACAAAAATGTAAAATCATTGAATTGAATTTACACAAATGATTGTACTTGTTTTTATTATTAAAATTATTGAATGTCTCAGGCTAATTGTATTTAATGTAAAAATTATTACAAAAGCAATAAAAGTGAAATTTTGTGTATTGAAACAAATGTAATAATTCTGTATGTTTATTAAAACATATGTATATTATCGTAAACGATTTTCGTAAATAAAATTAGATAGAATTAAGAAATAGTACAATATGCATTAAAATCGAACACGGACGAAACCGGATAATTCAGTAAAAAGTTTTTACATTTCACAATATCATTTGATTGTTTTTAGATAATATTATTAATTTTTTACAAGTATAAAATTTCTAGATAATCTTGATGATGTACATAGCCAACAACAGTTAACCAATCATACCTATCAAAACCACACTTATCTTAGGTAATTAATGTTCTTATATAATCTGTATTAGGTATTTTACTATAATATCTTTGGTTCCAAGGAAGAAAAGCGCAAGTCAATTTTGTATATTTTTCAATACAAGCAAATTGAATTTTGAAAATGACTAAATGATATAATGGCACGATTGCTAAATTACTAGTATGACGTTTTAAATGTCTTAAATCATATTATTATATGCCTCTTTGCCAAACAAAAAATACTTTATAGTCACTTGAGGTATTTATATACATATCTATGTTAAAATATGCATACAGATATAACATTTAGATAAAACAAATTACCATAAATTAACCTACACCCTTCTTCCCTTGGACTAATATTCGTTCGATTCTGTTTTACCTATGTCTTCAAATAATGTTTAAACAGCCGAACGACTAGAATTCATATAAAATAAAATGTCTATGGATTTCATACTCGGCTCGTACCTATACCGTGATGCTGAACTATATTATTAATTAAATATGATTATCGTCGTTTTATTTTCTGAGTAGGTACCTACACTAATAATGTCACAGTTATGATACAGTTGAAATAATAATAAAATCGTGATTCACTACTGCAATGTGGCTCGTTAATAACAATAATCAGAATTATCAAACTAAAAAATGACATAATAATATTTTTAACAATAATATATTATATTAACCCACGCAATTATAATAATTATTGCGGGTTATCGCACACACAGTTCTTATAGCACAGTTGTCTACATGAATTTGTCATCCAAAGGTACATATAATAATATATGTGTTGACATTATCTTTTTTTTTTTTTTATCGTTCTACATTCCAATACTTATATATTAGGTAAGTATATAATTGTTATGAAGATGATGATGATTATTATTATTATTATTATTATTATTATTATTATTATTATTACGATTTATCACTATAGACGAGGACTATAGTCATTTTACTTAAATTGTTCGTTGCACAGACTTTTTTTTTTCAACTGAACATCATGGAAATAGAACCTGTGAAAAATCAACTGGTAAGCATTGAACTATATAAAAATATCAAAATTAGATTTAAAAAGCTACCGCACCTGCTTATTTAACTGTCTCGTGACCTAGCTATGACGGGTAACACAAACTTATTATAACGCACTATCAGAACGTCAGCAGTTACAACTTGAAAAATTATCACGGTTTGAGAAAAACGAGTTTTAACGATTTAAATACAACGTAAAACAAAAAATATTTTATCTGCAGTCATACAATTTTGGATTTATACTCATCATTTAGAAGCAAAATTATTATATCCTTTATAAACTATAAAATTTAAAAAAAATTATAACCAATTAATTAGTTACCTTATATTTAAAATTTAAACCAATCGTAAAGGAATAGTGTATAATTTTGAGACATTATATTTATATTATACATTACTAAATCTACAGTATTCTAATATTTTCTTTAACACTATATTATATTTTTTAATTAAACTATTATTTATAATTTTGTAAATATAACAAATTACGGTAGTGCATCGCGAAGAACTGCTTTTTTAACAAACAAGAAAAGACTCAGTTGCTGCACAATGGTAGAAAACTCCAAGTTCTATTTAATAGATAGGTGCTAGGTATGTGGTTAGCTAAGTCAGCTTGGTGAGCGTTAGGTTGCTTCCTTAGAAATATATGTACCTACTGAAATAGTTGAATCAATTGACTTGAGCTGAATTATTTTTTTAAAATGTAATTTATTTAATAATAACTTTAAAATAATATGTTTATATATAATATATAAGGTGATATCGTGGGGATATTTCTCAATAAATATGTGAATGCGAGTTCAGATAAAAACATTTAAAGGCCAAGAACATGTACATATATTGTAGTGAAAACTGAACCAACGTCCCCTCCAAACCCCCCTCTTAATTCGGGTTTGGATTGGAGTGTCAAATAGTTTCGTTAGACTCACTCATGATGTAATAGCTCTTACCGCCACTGTAAAAATTGGTATAGTTTAAAATTCGATTTTTGGTTTCAGTTTAAATTAGAGTATAAACACAGATAATGAAATTGTACAAGTGCCTTTATTTTCTATGACGGTACAAGGTTTGCTGTAGTTTTTCTAAAATATTTATTTTGTTTGAAAATATGTTAAATGTTATAGCTTAGTGTTTAGGTTATTTTTTTTCTTTAAATAGCTGAACCTCACTTTTTTGTTTTATAATATGTTACTTTAGAAAAACAGAACGTACAGTCCAACAGCCCAAAATATTTTTTCTCTTTAAATTTGATTATACAAATAAGCATGTAATTTTTATAATTTCAACGCAAAAAGTGTTCTCGGAACGCGTCCAAATTTAGGGTAATGTACTTTTTCACGTAGGAAACGGTACCTATAGTTTTAGAAATAATTTGTATTATTATTATTGTTGTTTTTTATTAAAACAAGATAATCTTTGCGTTAGTACATACGATTTTCACGAAAGATCGCGATATTAATAATGTATACCGACCTACGTGTTTCTGTGTTTATATTTCCCGTTTTGCCTTTTATTTCAATGATGCACAATTTGTACGAAAGAAATTTCGGTGAAATTCTAAAAGATAAAAAAACAGTCTTTGAAATACTTTTAGATGAACGCGTACACATTCAATATTTTATCTAGATACATATAAAATAGCGCACAAGTTACATTCTGTTCATCGTACATAAACAATATTGCACATTCAACAAATATTTTATGATTTATAAGGATTTCTGAATCAACAAGGCAGATATAATAACATAATAATAATAATATATACAGTGCTCCTATACGCGGAAAAAATCAAAAGATATATATTCATAATATATTTACCCTCAATAATATATTCTATAAAAACATTAACATCATTCTTTCAGGTTTCAAATACCTAGATAGTTTTTTTTATTAAATTTTTTTTTTTTCGTGTCTGTGAATAACTTTTTTACCAATAGTGTTACTCCAATCATCGGCATTGTCAGTGGTTTCTGGTACCGAATTTAGTATATTTTGACTAACATATTTAAATGAACTTGGTTCAGAATAATTTTTAATTTACAATGATTAATTGTTGCGTACCGATAGAAACTAAAAATTATCCTATACATCTTGTTGGGAATACTTTCCTAATTTCTCATCTACAATTAAGTAGCCCACTTAAGGTGCAAGTTATGTCCGGGTTTTTTTTTTTTTTTCTAAAAATTAAAATTATATAATTATTTACTAGTAAATAAAACTATATGATTTAAATCATGACAGAAATATAAATCGGCTTACAATCAACTTATATATAAGTACCTACATAATAGTTTGAAAATATTTATAATTAATTTAGTTGGTTTATGGTCCGAAGAGTTTAGAATTAGCTTGACGCAATTAAATACCTACATTATATTAATAGTTTGTATTGTATACTCGTACAGAATTACTACCTAATCAGAGAGCGGCAATAATGGAATCATATTTATTTTATCTCTCGTATACAAATTATATTATTTTTTTGGTTATAATTCCCCAGCAAATATAGAATTCATATTTATTTAAAACAATAAAAAACATGTTTTTTTTTAATAAAAATGTAGCCAAATACTCATAGCGATTGATTACGT
Organism: Cinara cedri; assembly: GCA_902439185.1. Classification (NCBI taxonomy): domain Eukaryota; kingdom Metazoa; phylum Arthropoda; class Insecta; order Hemiptera; family Aphididae; genus Cinara; species Cinara cedri. The sequence goes on along the minus strand of CABPRJ010000972.1, from coordinate 310,218 downwards.
ATAACTAATTGTAATTCACTGGTCACGCTTATTTTTCAAATAAAATATTAACAAATTCAAAATAAATTGAAATCGATTATGTGTTTGAATTGGTTGAAATTTTATTTTAAAAAAAACGTGGAAAACCAAGTATAATATTTATCGACAGTATAAATTGCATTTAAGGTTAAGACTAAAAAAAATACAATTATTATAAGTATTTCGAATTAATTGGGTAATTCATAGCTTTTTCATAGCTTTTTAAGGTTATCAAGCAATAACAATAGGTGGCTACATTTTTGTTTCTTTTGTTTTTGGAGGAGATTTAACACCTTTTTTTAATACCCAGAAAATATAACAGATTAAAATCATGAAACTTTTATGTCTTATCACTTGAATAATATAATGATAATAGATAAGTGATAAAATATAACTGATAAAAGATATGAGAAACGAGATATGGTAAGCTTTTAATTTTAGATAAGTGATAAGAAATTAGGACAAGAGATATTAAAAAGATATACCTGGCCGAGAGTCTCTTGATTTTGTTAATATATCTAATTTAATTTAATAAATTTTAATTTTATTCATATTTCCTACATGTCAAATAATGTGGTAGTAAAATTATAGTTTATTCCATCAGGGGACCGAAACGATTCCGCACGATATCCGCACGATTTCACAACTATTTCTTAATTTCTTTTGGACATAATGACACGAAATTCCGAATTATATATTATACAAATATAGGGTTAGACAAGTTCTTCAAACCAGCCCAGGCTAAACAATAATATAATTTATTTATGAAACCAGCTCCATTACCAAGTTATAGACCAGCCAGTCCAACCTTACAGGTGTATACATTTCTAAAATATGACACGGTTTCGTACAGTTACGAATTATTAAATATGATTGTATACCACTCTACCAAAAACCTGTTCATAAATTTTACTGTTTGAATATGTGTTTTTCCGTCAAATAAATAATCTGATTATCGTGACCGAAACGTCACAAGTCACAATATACACAACGATAACATCGCATAGAAATTGTGTGTAGAATCGTGTTATGCAGAATATTATGAATGAAAAGATAAATGGGCAATCGTGCTATGTGAAATCGTGAATAAACAATTCCAGCGGCAGCCCACCCTAAAATATAAAATAAAATCTAGCTACCCGGAATCATGTTTCCTCTTGCTCTTCTCCAAATATAGTCCTGGAAATTGAAATTATTTTATAGTTATTGCAATGAATAAATTTATTTTACAGAAAACACCGAAATCACTGTGGTATATAATATGTCACACACTATGCGAACAGGTGAACTTTTCCGGAATCAAAGGTAAGGAATATAATATTTTTACAATAGCTGTATACGCGAAGTAGTAGTAAAAAGCCAATAAAAGTGGTAAAATCTCACGGTAGTTGATACATTGGGGACGTCATTTTTTGAATTTCATAAAAATCGGAAAAAAATGACAGGTAAAACAGCAAATGTTTACAGCGCGACTCGGCATTACCGATTTTATTGTTTTTAATTTTTTTCACACTATATTTTCTACTAGAAATTACTTTGATTACAAAATACCTAAGTATCATTTGTTTTACATTTTGGATCTCGTAGTTCGTAAATTAATTCGTGTTTTTGATTTTCCTAGTAATTTTTATGATAATTTGGTAAAACCGGAAAAAAACTTTTCGTCTAATTAAAACGAACATATTTACGGTGACATATGTTTCATTATTTTTTATACATACGATGTTTTCTACCAAAAATATTCTTTTTTATTTAATTTTTAATATAATTGTTGAGTAAGAAAGTCAATTTTTGATTGTTTCTGTGGGTTATTTAATAATTAAGAAAATCAAAAAAAAAAAACGAAAAAAGAACGGGAAAAATTACGAAAATAGTGCTTTTATTATTTATTTTAATCAAGTTACTTATATTCGTAGAAACTTGAAATTTTGTTAGAAAACTTATATTTGTTCTTTCTATACGTGAACAAATTTTCAAAACAATTGAACCATTTTTGAGCTTTTCATAGGCCTTTTAATTTAGTACCTACCAAAGAACTCTGTGAATAAAATTCTTGGACTTGAATATTTAATAGAAGTTTCATTATAAGTTGAACTTGATGGTCAGAAAGAAAAGTTAAATTTAATATTTTTTTTTTATATATATATGTTCGTATAATAGTTTTAATATCAAATTTTGACAAAAATATAATTGTTACATCCCTTCGTAACATGTATAACCGAACTTCGCTCCAAATCGTCTTTCACCAGCAATGGTTTACCGTTGCTTACAGATAGAAATTAAATAACTTAATGTATCCTATCTTTTTTGATTTATGACTGAAAATTAAATTATGCAACGCATTACCCAAACCAAATATTTTGATTTACGCGTTTAAATGGAAAATATTTCATACTTTATATAATAAGTGAATAACGATTATGTAGATGGTACTTAACATTGACATGTTAACCAGGGGCGTCACTTCCATTTTTTTTCAGAGGTGCAAGGTTTCAAGCAGGTCATTATAAATATTTCACCAGACCATATACAAATCCATATTTATTCTTATGTATATTATCCTGCTGTTAATTGTTTTAAAAGATTACGATTCGCAATAAACATATTGATCAGATTCGCAATTAACATAAATAGTAAAAAACTTTTTAAAATCTAAATAATAATAAATAATTGACACTTTACCTTTGAAAATAAATAAGTAATGCATACAAATATTAAAGATAATTATTATAGAAAAACAAAAAAAAAAAAATACATAATATTCATATTATTACTTATCAATTACTAATAATTAATTGATAAGTACAACTTTTGCACAAGCTAAATAACGCTCTAGAAAAAAAAAAAAATTATATTTATAATATAAGAGGATACCGGCGATTTTTAAGCCCGGCAAATCCATCGACAGCTATCTCTTAATCAATATTATTTACTTCTGCTTTTTAGAACCATAAGACCATTTAGCTATTAATCATCGCCCATGGAAGTGCATAAATATGATTTTATATTTTTAAGTGATGAAAAACCATTTCATTTTAATGCCATTGTAATTGGTAAAGTTTTTATCGATGAAATAATTTTCAATGTTTCCTTAAAAGCGACTGTTAACCGGTCAACCGTAAAGTTATCCAACTTTTGACCGTGTGATTTCTTATTTAAACTTGTATTCTGTAGGTATCAGGTATACCTGATAGATAATAAGAATGCATGATACATTTATTGTTTACTTAATTACTTGATAACATGATATTTGTTTATTTACAGTAAATAAACCAATGTTGTTAATATAAAAATATAATTTAACAATAATTATCTATATATAAAAATGATACATTATTTCACCAGGCTGATTGGGACTATTTTAAAAGTAAGGGGTTCAATCACATATCCTGCCCTCCCCCCAATCCCCCAATGACGGTGGTGCTAAAATTAGCGTATGAGAGATTTTTAATTGATAAGTAGGTTAAACATATTCAATTAAATTTATACATGAAAATTTAACCAACATATATCTTTATTTGTTACAAAAAACCTTTGTTTAGGTTATAATGAAAAGTATAAATTATTTGTACTAGTATTCTGAGTAAGATACGGCCCATTATCCCAAAGATTACGATAGCCTCAGTTAAGTTGATTCCTGTTAATTTTGTTAATTTGTCATGAGGTTTAAAATAAATTGCAATTGTTCGTTGTTTTTTTTTTTTTTTTATCATAAATTTGAACTTACAGGCATATAAAAATAAATTATGACATAACACTCAACTATTTGTTTTACTACTACTTAGCAGTAAACCATTGACGAATCTTGTTTTAAAATTATTAGTATTTAAATGAATTAATAAAATTATATCCACATAAAACCAAAAAGTTTTCAAAAGTTTTAAACAACTAAAAATATCTCAAAATACTACGAGCTAAATATGAGAAACGACCCACTTCTGGGATAGTAAATTATACATGGCCAATACATTCCTGTAGTACTATGTCTATTATTTTATTAGAAATATTTCTTCACTGCTGAACAGTTTACTTTATTTTTTTTATACTTTGACACAGCCAATGGGGGGCTGAAGTCCCCTGGGTACGCCACAGCGGGTTGACGAAACACTTTTCTTAATATTGTGTGGATATATATATGTACATTTTAGCAATTATGGTGTTACACCTGACGTCGGAATTGAATTACACTCAAGACGATTCAATGATGATTTTTCACAGTTTTATGTTAATGTCCTATTTGATGCCGTTATGCGGTGCTATATTTGCCGACTCTTACTGGGGAAAATACAAGTAAAATAAAAATCATATTAATAGCGATTAGTTAATTGAATATTTTTTGTTCTTTATTTATCGTTATAGGACCTTGATACGATTGTCAGTAGTCTATGCGATTGGAAATGTAATCCTTACCGGATCGACAATGGCTGACAATTTTTCCTTCGATACTCAAAGGTAAACGCATGAAAAACTACAACAGTAACACGGTATCAATAAATAGAATCATATTATTTCATCTTAAACTGTTTACATATAGCAAAAAACAAACAAAAAATACACCCCTCGCTTCAAAAATGCGATTATATCTTACATATTTCAAAATACAGTCGTATTTAACATATAGTTTTTTACGTTTATTTGTTAAAATGTTTACAAATATAATTTGTAAAATGAGCATTTTTTATTTTTTTTAACAATTTACAGAAAATGTCTTTACGACAATGCTTCTTTTTTTTTTTTAATTTTGAATATTTTATTTTGATAGTTTTAACTTAATTTATAATAAAATTCTTATCTTTTTCTTTATAAACAGTATAAACCATATGAAATATAAAATAGAATCGTGTAGTATACTTTCAAACGGTTCCAGCAACTTTTACAATATCTATAGCCGTTATAATTACTACACATACGTTTAACGACGTGTCCTTCCTAAACAATCTTAATGTCACACAAAACCACCCACCCACCATATAAAATTCAAAAGCAGCCGCTTCTGAAAACTATGGTTCACTACACAAATGCTTTCAAAGATATTGATGGGAACAATACTGCACCCACTTACACTCTATTTCATATAATTTTAATGCATTTTAATGCACTTATAATGATTGTTATGTTTAGATACATAACCATCGCAGCATTATTGATTATTTCAATTGGAAATGGCGGAATAAAACCTTGTACGTACACATTTGGTGGTGATCAATTTCAATTGCCTGAGCAAAAGGATCAACTCGCTACATTTTTCAACAGGTTTCTGATTGCCGTTTACTTAGGAATACTGTTGGCTAAATTTTTCATACCTGAATTACGGGCTAGTATACATTGTTTTGGCAGGGATTCGTGTTTCCCACTCGCGTTCGGCGTTTCAACACTATGTCTGCTATTAGGAATCGGTAATTATTATTGAATTATAACAATCAAAGGTTAGTGAATAATAATTTCAGGATAATCATTAATGAATATACAATTTTATGAACTATTTAAATAATATACTATATTCCATGTAAGTCACTATTTATTGTATAAAAAAATCAAATAATAATTTATTATTATTATATTTATTATTATAATTTATTCCTGTATATTAATAAAAAAAATATGACTAAAGAATTTTTTTTTTCTTGAGCTTTTATGGATTTTAAAAGATTTCGCTGCCACTAATACATTCCTCCACATATCTATGTCCGCGCAATTCTGTATTGCAGCTATTTCTCGAGTACATTTATTTAAATTATTTTTAACTCTGTCATCCCAACGCTGCCTGCCGTAACTCTTAGGTATTTTCACAATTATCTTCACTTTTGAAAATATAACCTTAGAATACAAAGTATATACAGTTTAATATTTTATGATTACAATCGTATTTATATTAAATTTTTTTTTTTTATATTAAGGTGGTTTTTTTATGGGAAGAAATTTATATATAAAAAGAAAACCAGAAAACCACGTAATATTTAGGACTTTTGGTTGTATATGCGTAAGTATGCACGTGATTAAACATGGTACTTATTTTAAAATATTTTTTTTTTTTTAGTATGCTATTTACAAAAAAATTACGTCAAAATCAGATAATGCCCATCATTGGCTCGATCGCTCAAAGGACAAATATACTTTGATAGAAATTTCAGACACAAAAGCAGCGCTAGATGTTATACATATATTTATAGCTTTTCCGGTGTTTAATGCACTCTACGAACAACAAGTAATATATAAATCATTTTCTTACTTGATGGCAATTGTCTATTTTTAATCGAAATCATATTAATAGTAGATAGGTTGCTGTTAATTTTAATATGGTTACATTGAAGTGTTGTGAATTTTCAGTTTTCGCGGTGGACGTTTCAAGCGACACTAATGAACGGCAAAATAGAGGCTATCAACTGGGAAATAAAACCCGATCAGATGCAAACTATCTATCCGTTTTTATCTTTGATAGTGTTGTTCTATTTTAAATCCACAGTATACCCGTTTTTCGCCAAGTTCGGCATCCGCACGCCATTGCAAAAGCTAATACTGTGCCACACGTTTGCGGTTTTCGCTTTTATGTCCACTACTATCCTTCAGTATGTAATATTTGTGAGTTTAATATACCATGTTACCTATAACTAATTATAACCACGCATTTACCGCGCAAATAATTACAATTTAATATTTCTTCAATTTGTATACAAGGGCGAAATCACCACAATATCAAGGCACGAAGGTCGATTCTCGGTTTACAATGATTTCAATTGTAATGTTCATATAAACTCGTCCACAATGCCAATCGACGATATTGTCGAATCATTGGGCACTTCTAATTTCAAGTGCACGCCGACTTTCAATAAAGAAGCCGTGAACATCACATTAAAGTTTGACAATTCGTGTAGTTCATATCACGATAAACTACTATACACCGAAGTGACCATTTCCAAAGGAAAGGTAAAATATAAATAGGTATTACCATATTTACTTGACTTCGGGGCCTGATTAACAACAGGCTGAAAAGGCTATAGCCTAGGGCGTCGTTAAATGGATGAGGGAGGCACAGTAAAACAATGTTTTTAAAAATTAATATCTTTTAAATTTGTATCTATATATCAGTGACCATATGCGCAGCTTACTAATTATCAAGTAAACATCAACTGATTATTAGCAGTTAAAGTGATGTGATTTTTATCTATTTTAACACATTTTGTAATGTTACGATGTTATAACGTAATATTTTATTAACATCAATACAACAAGGTATTGCAGAATGGGATACTTATATACTATACAGGGTCTTCCCAATTTCATATTGCAGTTAAATTTTCCATGAAATAGGTACTTATTTATTAAAAAAATGATTTATGTAAAAACTTTCTAGAATTATAAGGGTATTCTATAATTTTACATAGCTCTTACTTTTTCAACCTAATTTTTTAGGGTGAAACCACTACCTTTTTTTGATTTCAAATAGCAACATGTATCGCAAAGTCCATAAATAGAGGAAATTTTAATTTCATTACAATTTAGTGATGACATTTTCAATTTCCCTCAACCTATTGACAATTTATTCCACCTTCAAATTTGGGTGGGCGGAGAGTAGTGAAGGACCATTTCTATGAGTGCACGGAGCGTGACTTTTGAACAGTGCGAAATTCTATATGAAATTCCCACGGTCGTAAAACGTTACATACAAATATGCAGTATATTTTTTATACTCGGTATCGTTTATAAATTGTTTATTTCAATTTATTTAAAGAAATAATAAAATAACAGTACATCTATGCAAATTATTTTAATTTCATGTTATATTGTTTTTAATATTTTTCCTATAATAATGTTGTACTTAGGTATAACACTTCTTCATTTTCACGTTATTAACAAGAATTTCCTCGCCCTTAAATTAATCGGATTCCTGTGGCCATTACAATATAGACCCCGGAGAAAAGCTTGTACTCCTTATACGCGTCAGTATTTTTGCACCCTGGACATAACTGAAATTGATGAAAACATTTCACAACCTTATAGTGTAGATATTATAGGTACTTCGTGCAGTTTTATATACTCCTATATAGTATATAATGACCCAAAATACAGAAGTAACTACACGGAATGTACGTGAAAAAGAAGTTATGTGAGCGTGCAATATTTCCATAGAAAATTTTGAAATAATTTAGTAATACAGTAAAATATGCTTATGGGTAGAATACCCTTAGTAAATTAAATAACTTAATTTGTAAATGGTTAACAGGACACTTTTAAAATTCTTGAAGTCAATTTACTTTGATATCATTTTTTTTTTTTTTTAACATTGGCTAGTACACAATATATTTAATACAGATATTTAAATTAAGTATAACAATAATATTTAATAGGTTATTATTACCTATTATAATAATGTTACGAATTGATATTTAAACTAATAATAGTAATAATATTAGGAATAATATACCTATATCCCTTTTCAACCAAATCAACAACCGTAACTATTATGTACTAGTGACTATACGGACGGAAGGACACAACAGGGATATAAGATGTTTAGGTGTTAAGAAACCTAAAATTACTCGTAATTATTAAAATAATAAAATATTTTTATTTCCATCAGTCGATTTCATACTTACTAACACGCACTTTAAACAACGACACTATCTTACGCAGTATTAACAATCATGACGACTTGAAGAAATCTAAAAACGGAAATCCTCGTCTACGGTAAGTAAATTATCCCTGCAAATATCGATATTATCGATAATTTACTTTAAATGCATTATTTGCACCTAATCCGTGTATAATATTATTATTATTTTTATTGTAAGCATTTTAATGAATAATAATCTAAAAACGGATCGTTTCTTTGAGCTCACGATCCCCGGGAAGAAATATTTCACACCGTATCAAGTATCTTCATTTGCGAGTGAACATTTCAAAGAAGTCGCTATTGGAAAGTACGTATAATAAGATATTGTTATACTTTATTATTGATAAAATAGATGTTATTTTATATTATCCTTCTCAGGAAATCATATCATAACATTTACATTTTTTCAGCTATACTTTAAGACGTGGCGGCGAAGTGATTTCCACGAATATAAGACTTATGCCAGCCACGATATACACACTTCTTATACACAATGACAGTCGAAAATTGGTAAATTTATTATAAGTAAACTTATATCAACTCCACCCATCTGAGCGCGGATACCTTTTATTTACCCTTAAATAACCCGGTGTGCATGAATCGGTTATTGACTAGTTTCCCTTAACGGCTGTTTTCGGCATTTAACAAATGTACAAAATGTAAAACGATTATGAAACATAACATCCATCACGTAAAAATTCAACGAAAGAAACAATTCATAGTTGTTTTAAACGGAAAGCTGTGGATGGTAATTCATACGTCCATAAACGGCCATTAAAATGTATAGTAATATCGCTGATTTTATAATATACCTACATGAATGTTTGATCATGTACTATCTATTTCCTTATTTAAAAAATTATTATGGTTATTATTTTTAATCGATTATTGGAAAAGATGTATTATAGGGTGCGGATTAAAATGCGAATTTCATTTTTTTTTCTGAAATTCCTAAAGCAATGCTTTAAATCAAAGAATTCAAATACAAATCTTTTATTTTAGATTTTTTTTGCATTTACTTTGCATTTTTAGAATTTTTTTTTTATTTCTAAGAGCATTTTATTCTTAAGTACATTTTTAGATTTTTAAGGAATATTTTCTTCTTTTAACAAACTTCATAGTTTTTTCAGAAAATGTAATACAATTTATTTCGATTTCCTCCAAAAAGAAATCATATAATCATTATTATAAGTTTTAAGAACGTACTATAAAAATGACCTACAGTGTGCCTATAGTATAAATAATATGGCAATTATATTTTGAATTTTATTTTATTTAATCATCCTTGTACCATAACTGTACATTTTTAATTTTTTAAGTGAATATTTTAGAAATTTTTTGTATTACAAAAATAATAATTTATAATACAATCATCCATTAATATTCGAATATCAGATTAGTTTTTTTTCATTTAGCGAAAAAGGGAAAAGTACCCTATTAGCGGAAACGGGACTTGACCAATTGTATAATTTGGTAAAAAAGTGAATCGACGGAAGAGCATTTTTGGCGGAAACGAGTAACTCCCATAATAGTACCCATAGTATATTATACGACACGTGGTAATTTCGTATTATCTGGACTATCCGCTCATTTAACGAAAATCGAACATACCATTAGCCCAAACCTGATCTACTCCAACGAAGTTATATATTAAGTTAAAATTTTAAACATATTCATTGAAAAAATACGTTGAGCTTAAATAAATTAGGAGTAGATAAAAATAAAACTACGCCGTGTAAGTCAAGGAAATCAAATAATAATTAGTTTTATTTTTTGTCTTGCCTTGTATATACGAGAGTTGTCCCAAAAGTAATGCACAGCGGGCTCTAACTGTCTTGCAATGTGATATTATCAGCTGATTTTAGTATCAGTTTGTAACTTGAAGTCTAAAGAACACGTGCGTTTTCAGTTTTAGTTGTTTTAGTAAAGTATGATGATGTGTGAGAGCGATAACGAAAGTGAGAACAATTCGTCGGCTCACATTTCTGTTTTTGAGCAACGCGCATACATTAAAATCGAAACGATTCGTGGTAAAACAGTGCCTGAAATTCATGCCGCGTTAAATGAAGTGTATGGAACGGATACTGTGGATCGTAGTACGGTGCAAAGATGGCATCAGCGATTCCGTGATGGTCGTATAAGTATTGATAACAACCCTCGCTCTGGCCGACCCTCTACGGTTACTCAAGACAACACTAACGCGGCTATTCTCGCAACTCTACTCGATGAANAATGGTGTGTCCATATTGCACGATAATGCGCGGCCGCATATCGGAGCACCAGTCGTCGCTCTTTTGGAGAAATATGGATGGGAACGCCTCAAACACCCATCGTATTCGCCGGATTTAAGTCCCCCGGACTTTGATTTATTTCCAAAACTGAAGGAACCACTTAGAGGGATCCGTTTTCCCAACTTAGATATACTAAATGAAGAAGTGAGCCGAAGGATCCGTGAACTCAACAAAGATGGCGTCCTATGCGGCATTCAAGCGCTCCCGAAACGATGGCAATCGTGTATAGACAAGCAGAGAGATTATATCGAAGGTCTATAATATTGTATTTAGTTTAAAATAAAAACTTATTTATTCAGAGCAAATTGCGCATTACTTTTGGGACAACCCTCGTACAATCGCTTAAATGTGTTAATTAAGGAAATCGTTTAAGAAGATTTTTTCCATCAAACTGGACGTACAGTTAAGTTCATTGGACCCAGTAGTGTACGATTTTGCTTATGAAAATTTTGCACATTAGAAAATAAATAGTAAATAATAGGATTATTCAATTTTGTAATAAAATATTTTATTTCAAACAAAATATATACATTCATTGGCGGAGAAGGGATAAATGGAAAAAGTACAAAAGTCAAGAAGAATGTTTAACTGCACTTAAGGTTTTGTTTTTAGAAGAGGAGTGAACACACAGTGGATATTCACTAAACAAATACCCTGGGTCACTGAAGTCACGCTCAATGCTCGAATATATACGTCGTAGATTCTACGATAAATTTAAACGCGCTCAGATGACTTAATTCCACCTATATTGGGGAATGAAATATTATAATATATATTCATTTTATATTTACGTGAAATATTTATAGGAATCGAAATTATTCGCTTCTGACAGGGGCAACCATTTACACGTTTTATGGCAGCTACCGCAATATGTGTTTATAGTTTTTGCAAGTACAATTTTTTTCTCTACGTCCGTTCAATTTTCGTTTACTGAAGTAAGTATATTAAATATTATATTATCTTGTTAATTTTTTTTCTATACTTTTCTATAGACGTAATATTTGCATTATTTTTAAGGATCTTAGATCAGCACAAAATTAAAATACAACCCATCATCACGATTTATTTCTAGTTATAACGTTTTACATTCTGAACGCAGATTGATTTTACAATAATGTGTGGTTTCTCCCTCTCTCTCTCTCTCTCTCTCTCTCTCTCTCTATCTATCTATCTATCTCTATCAACAGCTCTTCTACCAGAAATTAAAAAACGACAAGAAACTTTTTTTGGAAAAACAGAAGTAAAAAAAAGTATAGGAAAAACTGACAAACTAACGGTAATAAAAGTTTCATTGTTTTTGGTTTTATTTTAGTTTTCGTTTGATTTTTATGTAGATATAATAATTTTTAGCAGGAAATTTCAATATGTTAATACAATATTTTTATTATAAGTCTTACTTAGTGGTAAAAAAAATTAATGTTGTTATTTTATTTTATTTTTATAAGCAATTTAATTATTTTAAGTTCAAATTTTGATAGAAATCGTAAAAACCATAACATTTCAAAACCAATTCAATTGAATTTAGCTCAGAATCATTTTCCATAAGCAATGGTTTAAAATAACAGTATAAATTAAATAATAGCACTTATACATTATCTACCATCCTAACGTACCGCCTAGGGATTCGAGAGCCGAGGTGTGGGTCAATGATGGAACTCTCGTTTTCAGGGGAGGCTAATCGGCTCATGGAAAAAAGAGATTGATAAGTAAAAAAAAAAGTAATCACTTGTTTTTATACACCCGTCCCACTCCCTTCCCTGTCTGTGTTTCTTAAAATGCAAAAAAAAAGGTTATTGTTTTTGTAGCTAAACAACACTTACCAAAATCTAACTAATAATCTAACCAAACTATATTTACAATAAACAACATCAAATATAAATTTGTTTACTCATTCAATCAGTGGCGGATTTACGGGGGGGGGGTCCAGGGGGCCTAGATCCCTCCCAGAAACTGATATAATTTAAATAAAATGTCGTCCAAAAAAGAGGCAAGGCATCTATTAATAGAAATACCTTTTAAATACATATACATATTATTTTTCAGGACCCATCCCGGAAAAATATTGAAAATCCGCTACTGCATTAAATATTTTTTATTATTTTAGTTTTATGATGTATTTTTTGTATTTGAAAATAACTATTCTACCGAAAATTTTGCTCTAATCAAAAACAGAATTTTTTTGTTGCACATTGGATCTAGCTAGTGTATTAGGGGAGCCATTTTAGTGATTTTTGAAGCGGTTTTTATGTTACATTAGATAACATTATATAGTATTAAATAATATATTTGTAGTAGTATTAATATAATAATAATAATATGGCATAGAATAAAAGTTGTTTAATAAAATCAGATAAAAATATAATATAATCATTTAAAAAAATATTATTTTCTTTGCTTTAGTATACAAAAAATCATCAATAATTTGTTTAGTACCTAATTCCTGTGTACGTTATTTTTTATATAGTAATTTTTTATTAGCTTCAATTTGTAAAATTAACGTTCTACAGATGCCACAGTTACTGGTAAACTCAAAAAATAATACAAGCACTCATTATGTCACTATATACTAATGAAAGATAATTTTTCGAAAAAAAACTCACAAAGTTCTTTTATTGTTTTCAATTTTGTACATTTCAAACACTCCAAGTGTTAATAGTTGTCGAGTAAAATCGAAACTAATTTAATTTTGATAAAACTTAACAAAATTATACGCTGATTTAGTTAACTTTGATTCTTTAAATTGTTATAATCATTGAAAGTTTAATTATTGTTTATTATCTTCATTTCTTCAAATCTTTCTTATGACTGTACTAACGCAGTATCAATAAATGGAAAAAATATAGTTACCCAAAAATTATCCTCAGCAATTTATTTATTTATTTGAATATGCTACTGGACTAGCCCAAGTTACAATGTGTAGAGTATTTAAAATATGCTTAAATATAGAAATGTAATATAATGTGTTTAATAATTTTGAAGGAAGTTATAAAGTTAATGTAAAGAATGGTCGGTATTTGCGATGCGCATAAGACGGATAATTGAAGAATGGAGAAGGTAATTAGATGAAGATATAGAAATATGTAATAAAAACTGATGAACAGGTATGACGGCAGAGAAAATCAAAGGTGATACGGGATAGAAGTTCGAGGCAACCAATTTTATAAGAAGGAAGGTTAAATAGGAAAGTGTTAAGTGTCGACAATCAGTAAGGCTTTCGAAAGATAAAAATCTTTAGACAAGAATGTAATCATAGGGATAAAAGGTATGTGTAGTTTAAAAACAACATGACGAAGAAATTTTCTTCAGATCTTTTCTATCATTTTATGAGCGGCAGCGAATAAAGGGTCTCAGAGCACAGGGTCATACTCTAAAATAAAATACAATGGACAATAAAAAAGTGTTTTTAAATGAGCAACTAGATTAAATCCCACAGACACATGATTAATGAAATCCAATAGTTTAAAAGCTTTACTGCAGATATTTTGGATATGCATGTTAGGAAATAGAGTCTGTGTAAAATTAAAATCTAAATCTTTTACAAAGTTATCTGCAATTAATAAGGGTAGTCGTACAATACACATATCAAAATACTCCAGGCAAAGCACTTATTTATTTATTTATATATTTATTTACGAGTATTAACCATTTAATAATTTCGTTTTTACTTTATTAATTTTTTATTGTTAATAAATGTCTAAAAATAGTTTCCGAAATATTATCACAATATGTTTTATTTATTTCAAAATAACCCGTTATTGATAACGGGTGGAATCTAAAGTACAGAATGAATGCAAAAAAAAATACAAATTAAAATATTTTAATATAAATTTTGCTTAGATAGTAGTGATTAAATTAGATAGAGTGATGGCTGAAAAGTGTATTGACCAGACGCATTAAACGATCAAGACAATGATTGTGACAATATTCGTAGTACAATTGGTTACTACGTAAGGGGCAAAGGAACGAGTAGAGCGCTAGGGTCGTACAGGACAGGAAGAAAGATGCATTAAATGAGCCATTTTTAAGTTTAGCTAAAAAGTGTAGATTAGCATCAGTACGTCTATCAGCTAAGTTAGACAGGCCTAACTCCAGGAGAACAGGAAAATGAATGGGGTGGGGAATATTCATAGCAAAATCATCTAAGGACAGAAAACGTCTTTTGAACTCCCTCTAAAGTAGAAGAGTCGGTAGCAGTATATGGATACCAAAGAAACCAAACGGAAACATAATAGAGTATGTGCCGAACAATAGTGTAGTACAGGGTCTTGAGAAAATAAGAGAGTATAAACTCAGAAGATACCCACTTAAGAAATCCTAAAATTTCTAAAGCTATTCAACTAATTAACACAATATGTGCATGATAATTGAGATCCGATGTTAGGATTACACCTAGGTCTTTTTTCTACGAACGCGTGAGATAATAGAGCCATTTTAAGTATAGTTGTAGGTGAATAAAGAGCTAGATCTAACAAATGACATAGACTGGCAATCAGCAACATTAAGATGTAGCCTGATGGAGGTAAACCATGTAGCCTATTAATCTCATATTAATTTGCAGTCCAATATTATAGTTATAATGCGGTATATTTTTAGATCGTTAGCAAAGCAAAGGAGGTTACAATAGGGTAAGATTATTTTGATACCATTAATGAATAGATAGAAGAGCAAGGAGGAGAGATATCCACCTTATGGAACCCCTGAATTTGGAGTCGTAATCATAAATTGATTACCATATATCTTTACCTACTGCTGTCTACCTGACATATATGATTTACACCATTGCAAAATTGGGTTAACAAGTCACCAAATCCAGATTTATAAAGTATTTCCAAAATAAATGATTTGATTATTATGATCCACACCATCAAATGCTGTAGCGAAATCAATGAATATCCTGAAGTCGACCTAAGAATTATTTTCAAAAGCCTCTAAATAAAATTGTTAAGAGTAATAAGGTTCACGGCCGAGCATAAAATAATACTGTTCATCCATAAGGATAGAGTTAACAAAAGGCTGAATACCAATAAAAAAAAAGGATTCAAATAATTTAGAGATATGACCAAGAATTGAGATAGGCTTGTAGTTTTAAACGTTGGATTCATCACCAGATTTATATTATATAGAAGTAATTAAGTTGAGCTTCCGAATTGAGGGAAATATGCTTTCATCGAAGAATCACCTGATTAAAATTAATAGTATGCATACTTCACTGAGTACACAGAAAAAATCTCAAGTTATAAAGAAAAATTTTAGATAAGCTATTGAGACCCGTAGACCTGACATTCTTCAATTTTTTGAGGCCTGTATAAATATCCGAGATACTAAAACTACAATTACTAGGAAGGTTGTGATATAAAAATGGGAAATTAATTGGGTGAGCAGTAGACGGCGCAGTATAATCAGAGTTAAAGTATGAAGAAAACATATTTGGAATTTGGGTATGGCTGGAACTGGAGAAATCATTAAAGAAAATACATCTAGGAATGGAATTATTATACTTATTATTACGAATAAAGGTCCAAAAAGAGCAAGGGTATTGTCTCAGTAAGAATTCAGTTCAAGTTTAGTAGGCTTTGTAGCATTTTTTGGATTCGAGTTTATAACAAGCCCGAAGTTTCGAGAATAGAACATAATCATGAGCGTAATTAGTGCGTTTAAAGGGGGCATACGCTTTTCTTTTGACATATATTATATATTCGAATTGTTTAGAGAACCAAATAGGGAATTTTGAGTTGACATAGGTCACAACAGGGACATATTATAAGATGCTGGACTGAAGACCATCGTAGAGTGCGTTAAGCGGAATCAACATTGAGGTTTTTAAGTGTCGACCCAGTTAAAAGACTCAAGAAAAGAAAGTATATGAGGATAAAATACTTTATAGAAATTGCAAGAAGTATGAGACCTATCCATAATAGGTATTAAATGAATCAAAGAAGAAAATATATAGAGTGCTGGATTGTACGGAGCGCAGGGAACTCCATAACAGGTTGATTTAACCACATGCATGATATTATTATTGGAAAAAATTAGATTAAGTTGTTTACCAAAAGTTATAATGAATGTTATTGATTCGAAAGAAGTTGAAGAAAGCAAATGAGTCAGGAATAATGTGATTGAACCGTAAGTTGAAATTTTTGCTCCAGATTTTGATGTTACATAATAGTAATCATTTCTTAAGAAAACTTCTTAATATTATTTGCATCAGCGTCAGAGCAGTTTGTATTTAATATAAAACTATTATTGGTTTACATGGACCATATTAACATGCCTAATTTACTGATGTTTTAAAAAAAACAAATAATAATAAACTAACCTAGTTAAAGTTTCTCATGACAAACATTTTGTAAAACAGATTCTTGATAAAGTGATGAAGTTTATCTTCAGTAAATTTGTTTGTAATTGGTGTTTCCTAAAATAACAATTCAAAAATATAGACGGACATATTTCTAACGTGGGCGCAGCCACTGTTGTAGGTAGAAAGTTGGGAAAATAGGATACAGACGGGAATTAATGTATATCTGTAAGCAACGATAAGCCATTGCTAACCAAAAAACTATTCTAAGGGAAGTTTAGTTGATAATGTTACTTTGTCAATAATACAATACATGGTATATGTCATATCATGGTAAAATGATTACAATAATGTGCGTTTTCATGAGGTCCGAGAAGTTAACAGGAACTTGAAAGACACTAATTCCTGCTATACCACCAAATTTTAGTGCTTTCAGAATATATAAAAATACAAATTTCTGCTCACTTCAAACTCGAGTTATCGATATCACAAATTGTTTAATTTAAAACTCAGTATTATAATTCTACAGTCATTTATCACGGTGACAACAAGTAGACAAACAAGTAAACAAGTAAACAAGTAGACAAGTAGACCATACTAGTAGTATTATAGTTTTAATGGTTTTTTTATTATCTTATTATCCATTATTTTGTTATCTTTAAATTATTTACAGACACTGTTTAATATTTTAAATTATGTATAAATGATCGAGTTATGGTTGACAGGCGGTTTATTGTACCTACGTCCCACTATGTACAAATGCTATTTCCTTCATGTAAATCGTTTTATCTTATTTTGTATTTTTTAAGATAATATTCAAAAGAGAAATTAGTACTCCATTTAAACTCGAGTTTAGTAAAACGAGTGAAAATAGATTAAATCAAACTAGCTTATTAAAAAACCTCCTATTTATTTAAAACATACATACTTCCTATAAGTAAAAATTAAAAAAAATACTATACTTATTACAATAACTTAATTATTACATTATCGTTCTAGTTTCCGAACCTAAAGTTTATTCTGTAAACAATAATAATGCAACCATAACATATTTCGATGATCTAACCTGTTTGATATTTTTCTTCATGTCATCATGAACCTAAACCCAATATATTTGTAATTTTGTGATTTTTCAAATCATTTAATAAATTAATCAAATACGTACAGAGTATTTAGTTGAATACTTGAAATTGGTACTTTTAGCAGAAAACAGTATATATAAACAACAATATCAAGTTATTATACATTTTTCATATCTAATAAATCCATTGCAATAATCTTCAATGCAGTTTTTCTTTTGATTGAAATGTTTCCTGTGAATCTACCAATGTTTGTACCTCACTTATATTTTCATCTTTAAAATTCAAAGGATTGATGAAAATGTTATAGATAGAAGTAGATTTTTAGAATTAGCATTTGAACATTTTTAATTTCTTTTAAATAATGAATGTTTTAAATCTCTATGAATTTCAACTACGTTACAATCACAGTCTATTCTTTACATATTGTTTGGCATATCAGTTTTACTAAAAATATTTTTAAAATATCAAATCTTTTTTTGATATATTTTTATTGATAGTATTTGTTTTAAGTACATCAATTGCTAATTCAATTCCAGGAATATTGTCAAACATTGAAACCTTATCACGTAATTTCCTGTTATCAAATAAATAAACTGCAATTAATTGTACGATTGAATCAAATTCGCATGTATCCAAGAAGTTATACGTAACTTCATTCCTTTTTTTGACTACCACAGCCAATAATTATAATTCCATCATTTGGAAGTAAACCAATTTTTGACCATTTTTTTCATATTATTTTTAAATAGCAACTGGAGTAATAACAATAACGAGTTTTGAATTATTGTATAAATCTTTAAGAGTTTCGGATAATACCTTGTTTTATACTATTAAGTTGTACAGTAATAGTATAGTGTATAGTATAGTTGTATGTATAGCATTTTTATATGGACTTTGTTTATTTGTAAAATATCGTCTAATATGTCTGAGTTTACGTACTACGTACTATTATATATTATACTACAAAGTAGAATTTTAATAAGTTGGTGATGCAAAGTATAAGCATAGAATCTATTGTAGATATTGTACAAGTTCTTAAACAAATAGACTGACAGGAAGGAAATAGCATTTGTACATATTGGGACGTGGGTACGAAAAACCAACAGTCAACCAAAACTCGATCATTTATACTCAATTTAAAATATTAAACAGTGTCTGTAAATAATTTAAAGATAATAAAAAACCATTAAAACTATAATATTACTTATATGACAACTTCAATGTTGTCAGCGTGATAAATGACTGTAGAATCATAATACTAAGTTTTAAACTAAAAAATTTGCGATAACGATAACTTGGGTTTGATGTAAGCACAGATTTTTAGTTTTATATATTCTGAAAGCACTAATTGAGCACTAAAATTTGGTGGTATAGAGGGAATTAGTGCTTTTCAAGTTTCCATTAACTTTACGGGCCTATTTCCATGATAACAATGATTGTTTAAAAAAGATTAAAACAATAATAACAAAAAATAAATATAAATGGCTGCCAATGACAACCTTATTTTTAACCTTTCAACCTTTTTCAAACTAAAGATGGAGGTTTACCTCATTATCTCGAATATTAATTAGAATATCAAAAAATTACTTCTTTACAGTACCACCCAGAGAATATTTCCTTTCAGAAAAAGTGTTTTATTTAATAATTGTAGTATGCTTTCTGATAGAAAAAGTGTTCACATAAAAAAAATAACAAAAAAAACGTCATTGTAAAACCAATACATTCCTCGTCCCACTCAGAATCTAATAATAATTTGTACCAAGAGGAGTACGTACTTTTCAGAATCTAAAAACGAAATTGAAACTAATAAAAGAATTATTTTTTTACATTTTCCGTACTTTCTACATTTTTTTTTCGGTTTAGCTCAATTAATAAAAAAACTGCAAAGAAAGTAAAATAAAGACCTTTTTTTTCACCAACTAGATTACAAATTGATCAAAAAATCACTTTTTATTTTTTAATTGGAGCAATAATATTAGAAAACATAGGCCGAAAAAAATAAAATAATGAATTTTTAACCGTGTAAATTTGTCAATTTTAATTTTACGTTTTTTCTAATCTATATAATATATAAAATATCATGTCCTGACTGACTGATTCATCATCGGCTAGCCCAAACCACTAGACAAATCGGGCTGAAATTTGGCACATAGATAGCTATTATGATGAAGGCATCCGCTAAGAAAGGATTTTTGAAAACTCAACACCTAATGGAGTAAAATAGAGGTTTTAAATATATTCAATACGAACATCTAAGTGCTTATTTATTTATTTTTGTTTATTCGAGGGTTACTTTGGTCGCGACGGAAAAGAAAACAATTATAATTATTATTATTACCATTATTTACACTATTAAAATGTCACAATAGAACATATTTAGTCCACCGAATGGGTGGGCTACCCACTTTCCATTTATTTATTTTCATTCAGTTCTGACACGGCCAAAACCAAAAATGAATATGGGTAAAATAATAACAATACAAATTGGTACGGGCAACGCTGAATTCGGGACCGCTAGTAAATAAATAAATAAATAAATAAATAAATAAATAAATAAATAAATAAATATACACTATTTAAAATTTAAAATATAAATGTTTGCAACTTGTCAAATCGTCTGTATGTAAAAATGTTTATTATAATATACACAGAACAAAATTATAGCCAGGTTTAACGGTATACTGTATAGGTATTATTCAAATAAAAACTAGATATAAATTTTAAAATTGTTTAATCGAAAAAGCGCACATTATTAATTATATTAAATTCTAAAAACGTCATAGTAAAACTCTTTACTGATTATATATTATTAATTTAAAAAATATTATCTTTAATTTATTGCATATTGATTTCTTTAGGCTCCACTCAGAATAAAATCATTCATAGCAGCCTGTTCCTTTTTAGCTCATTCAGCCGGTAACCTCATAGTCGTCCTCACTTCATCTCTTTCGATTGAACAACAAGTAAGAATAATTATTGCCCATTTTTGGAGGTTAAACCCTAAACACGCGTAGCCATATTTTATCTAATCATCAATATTTTATGGTCACCAAAATTATTTTTTTCATTTCTCAGGTGCACGAATATCTATTTTTCACCGGTCTCATGTTTTTAGACACGTTATTATTAGCCTATTTAAGTAGTAATTACAAGTATAAAACGTTCAAACAAAGAACAATTGACTTCGAAAAAGGCCAAATTATTAACGAAAATACACAAATCAAAGATTTGCCAAGTAATAAAACGTGATCAAAATTATACATGCCTACATTAAAAACTTCCGGTTTGTAAACAAATTGGTAAGTACTTATTCACGTAATAACTTTAATTTGCCTAAAGTATACATTATAGAATCGAAATATGGTATCGGTATATTTATTATAATATATAAGAACTACCAAAGATAGATTTAATATGTATAATAAAATGTATTAAATTGTCTATTAATTTTTCAAAAAAATAAAAATTAACAACAAAATTATTTTCCGCCACTATATATTTTATACTTATATTTTTTTATTTTTTTTGAACGATTTTAATCACAATTTGAGCCATATATAATTCAAACTTTTTATCATATTATATAACTGGTAGTAGGTTTTGTTATTACAATTAAATGGCACATGTAACCAGTGATGACTAATAACTATAATAATTCGTATCGATAATTTTACACACGGCCATGTGACGAATATTCATTTAAACGGTGTCAATTATATTACCCATTGTTCGTTTTTTTATCTGTAATTTTTTTTTTTTTTTTTCTAGGTCTGTGGAAGACACATTAATCTCGAACATATTGATATTGATGGTATCATTGTAACTGCGTTTATGTATTATAATAATTGTTCAATAATAGTGTCGTACGTATATTATATAAAATATGAAGTGTATTATTATTCGTCAGAATAAATTGATTTACAAAACACCTTAATATGATTTGTCTATGTTTCTTTAAAACTTAACGAAACGTGATATTAATATCATCGAGACTGTATATGTAGGTAAGTAGAACATTATTACACTCAGCATCTAAAAAGAAATGTTAAAAGGTTACCTTTCTAGGTCCACTCAGATAATTTTGTGTTTACAAGACTAAAAATATATTCTTTATGTCGTTATTTGATCAGGGGGGAGGGGGGAAATTTCTAGAATCCGCGCTACGTTTGAAAAAATGTTGGGTCTCGCCTACACTCAATCTCAAAAAAAAACCATTATTGCAGCCAAAATAGCACTTTATAATATAATTATGAGTAGTTATTAAATTAACTAAAGGTTTTGTTGATATGACTGCAAGTCAACTCGTATACAACGCTTTAATTATAAATGATAAGCCGTATGGCTGATTAAAACATTTGTTTCACCAGTATCTATATAAACACAATACTATGTTTCGTAGGCACGGCGTTTTCTATTTGCATATCATAGAAAATATTATCAATATGGTGTTTATATATTATTATATAGGTAATAATAATTAATAATACATATATATGTATAAAATAACATGTTCTCACTGACTGATTCATCATCCTCTAGCCCAAACCCAAATTTGATGGTGATGGTTTGTCAACAATATCTATGTCATTTAATATTAAAATAATTAAATAGGCTTTATATATTTTCTTTAATAATATTTGTTTAATGTTGTACCGATGTTTCTAATTTTCCTACGTTTTTCCCGGTTTTCCAATGTTCCATATTTTTCAGATTTGCTGTGAAAACTCTTGGGAAAATCGAAAAATGACCTCTTTAAAATACCTCGCTAGAAAAATTCTCTTTTAAAAACATTGCAATCATTAAATGTTGGAGCAAAAGTGCTGGTAGAAAAGATGTACACAGAAATAAAAAAGGCCGCAATATATCTTACATGTCTTACATTTTGCCGGTTTTTTTCGGTTCTTCAAATTTAATGAGAAAACTCTTGAGAAAACCGGAAAATTATCTCCCTAAAGAAGTACCTCTCCACACTGATTTCCTTTCAGAAAAAGTGCTAAATGTAGAAATCCGAGTATGTATTCTGGTAGAAAAGCTGCGCACAGATAAAAAAAAATAAACATATTTGTAAAAGTATAAGCTTCTCCGCTCCATTCCAAACAAATTACAACAAACAAAGATGGACATACTTCGTACGATAGGTGGCGTATTTTTATCAGCTTTATGGAGGGTGGGACGACACTAAAATTATTGTGCGTAAGGTATATACGTACACAAGCTTATATTCTACCGTATTTAACTTCCCATGATGTGTTTTTATTTTTATTTTTGTGTCTGATGACACTTTTCTAGCAATATTAAATATTTGTATACACATATATTATACACATAGCAAATGTGTATAGCAAATACATACACAAATTAATTGACATAGGAGCTGAAAACCATCATCTCCCTCAAATACGACACTGGGACAACTGCTGTAGATATAAAGTTGGGAAGATAGAATATAGAGGGAAATATCTGTACGCAAAGATTAATCATTGCTATTGAAAAACGTTTCTGAACAGAGCTCGGTTAATAGTATTACTTTTTCAACAATATATACGTCATATTAGAGTAAAAAAAATACATATTGAAACAATTAATATGGACCAGTAACTAGATCTGTTCAAAATAACTTTTAAAACGATTTTCGTCAAAATTTGATATTAAAATGCTAATAAAGAAAAAAATATTGTACTGAACGAATTTTTTTTGTTTTTACCGTAATATGTGACTTGTAATGAACCCCCTGTTAGATGTTCAAGCATTTCTTTTAAATCTAACAATTTTATCCACAGAGTACCTACCAAATAAAAATTACTCAGAAAATGTAATGTCTATAAATAGCTTAAAAACATCGAGAAAAGACAAATATAAGTTTTCTGTTCAAATTTCAAGTCACTGCGAATATTTTTAAGTAAATTATAAAAGCATTATTTTCGTAAATTGTCTTGTTATTCCGACATTTTATCCCGGATTTTCCCAATTATTATAAAAACCACTTGGAAAATCAAAAAATTACTTCCCTAAAGTACCATGTAGATAAAATTTCCTAATAGCTACGACAGACATACAATAATATCGAGTTGTTTAACATGAAAAATATAATATCCGCATAATATCAAAACTTCAAAAAGCTATAATCTCAAACCTAAGTCAGTCCACTCAATTCTGACTTCACCATCGTTTTTTGATCAGTAATACGCATATATTCTAAATAAAAAAAAATTGAAAAACTACATGAACCAGTAACTAGATTTGTTCCACATGATTGTTTACTCAAACGATTTTCATCAAAATTAAATATTAAAGTTCTTTTATAAAAAAAAAAAAATACTATATTTCTACATTACAAGCATTTCTATTTAGTTTAATCATTTAATCACACAGTACCTACTACCGAATAAAAATTATTTACAAAATTCACACAGTTAAAATATCTTTAAATAGCTCAAAAATAGCAAAACAATTTGAATATTTTACCACGTCTATAAAAGGCAATTTAAGATTTTCTGTCAAAATGTCAAGTCTTTACGATTATTTTTAACTAAATTACAACGAAAAAAAATTTCGTAAATTGTCCCATTTTTCTTACGTTTTATCCTGTGTATTTCGGGATATTATAAAAACTGAGAAATCAAAATATTACCTTGTTAAAGTACCATCTAAACAAAATTTCCTTTCAGAAATGGTGCCACATTTACATATTGAAGTAAGATTTCTGGTAAATATTTTTGTCACAATATAAAAAATATAACAATAAATATCATTGTAAAACCAATACATTCTTCATTACATCATATGATTAATGAAACCGTTATTGTTGTAAACTTGCCTTTTTTTCAAAAACTACAAAAAACTATAAAACAATATTTTTTCGCAACAGACAACATTTATTTTGATTTATTCATGATTTCTGGTATAAAACACGATCGAAAAAAGACGGATATACTTCGGTACCACTGTTGTAGGTGAGAAGTTGGAGAAAGGAAAAATTTAGTATGTATCTGTACACAACGATTTACCATTTTTTTTTTTTTTAAGATAATTTTTAAGCAAAAACAGAATACAAATATTGAATACAAACGAAAAACGATTCAGAGCTGAGTTAAGTTGATTGTGTTGCTTTGTCAATAATATATATTATGCATACTTGTATATAATATATATAATATTGTGTGTATATATACACATTATAGGACTGTGAATTTGTAGGAAAATGCATTTATTTAGCTCATTGTGAAACGTAAGTATATAATTTGAATCATGTAACAAAAAATTAATTTATACAACTTTTGTTTTGCATTTTTTTGGGTTTTTAATTTTTAAAATAAATTTTGGACTTTTTAAGTCATATTTTCCCTCTCATTTCGTTTTCTTGATTTTTTAATTAGTTTACATCTTTACTCGCATATTTTTTGTTTTGCATAGGCTGTATAATTTATATACATTAAACGTCAAATTCATATCTTATATATCTTACGAAATAATATTTTATCCAAACTGTATACGGGTTAGGTAAAAAGAAGAATAGGGGAAGATAAGGTAAGGATTCGATAAAATAAGTTAACTTATTCAACATTCAAATTCAATTAACATTTTTATAATTTTTTTTATATACTAATCGGTAATATGAAAATAAATATAAAAATAAAATGAAAAACACGTTTACATTGCTTTTTTTAAAATTTTAAATGCATATTTTATTGCATTTTTTTTTTAATTTTAAGGTTTTTCATTGCATTAAACTCACAGCCCTAATAATTTAAATGTCATTTTATCGTAAAATAATTACATAATATGAATTTATATTTTCTTTAATAATATTTGTTTAATATTTTACCTATTTTTCCGTAATCTCTATGATTTTCTCATATTTTTTCCCGATTTTTGCTATTTATTAGGGGAACTACTGAAAAAATCAAAAATTACGTAGTTTCAAGTAATTTCAAGTAGCATCTCAGAAATATTCCCTTCCAAAAAAAGTACTGTCATTGTAAATCGAAGTAAAATTGCTGGTAAAAAAGTTGTTCACAGGAAAAAAAGACCTTAATGTTTTTTAACTCATACCTACATTTTGTACATTTCCCCGTTTTTCCTTCGTTTTTTCCCGGCTTTTCCAATTTGTTTATTTATTTGTTTTACGGCGCCTTACCTTTTTGGTATGTTTAAAAGTTATCTATCTTTGTGCTATTACAAATAATGTAATGATTTTATATTTAATATAATTCTATTCCTATTTTTTGTTACTGAAAAATAAGGATTTTATATTTCAAATTTAGATTCTTTATTTTTGAGTACTACACAAATTTAAAACCAAAAGAAATTTCTTTTCTAGAACATTTAAGAAACACGCTGCTCTACAGTTTTATATTCATGTTATTTTTTGTCGTCCTTATTTTTGGGGGTAAAACCGCTACCTACTTTTGATTTTCAAATGGCAACCTATATTAAGTCCTCAAAGAGATGGAGTATTAATTAAAATCAATTTTAGTGTTGAAATTTTTGATTTCGGTTTATCCATTGACGAAATATTTCACTTTTAAGTTTAGGTTGGAGTAAAATAGTGGAGTGTCATTTGTGTGGCGGTACAGCGCGCGACGTGTTATTAATGTACCACTACTCTCCTCTAACCTAAAATTAAAAGTGGAATATCTTGTCAACGACTTGACAGAAATAAAAAATGTCAACACTCAAATTTGTTTTAACTAATACTCCATCTATTTATGGAATTTTCAATATAGCTTGCCGTTTGAAAACCAAAAGTAGGTAGTGGTTTTACCCCCAAAAAATAACATAAATATAAAATTGTAGAACTGGTTATTTCTTAAATAATCTAGAATACAAATTCCGAAAAAATGAATTACTTTCATAGATAATGAGTGTACCCACTTAAAAGAATCACCCAGTATGTATAGATTTGTTTAGCAAAGCAAGAAGTGTAGAATTTGCTTTACAATAATGTGTATTATTTTTGTTCTAATCTGTTAACAAGTTTTTGAGCAGAAATATATAGCTCTATTAATCAACATAACAAAGAGTTATTTTTTCTAGCAAATGTTGTCTAGTTGGTGCATTAGGGCGGTAATATTTCTATTAATTCTTTATTAAACCTTATCAACATAATATTAATGTGTAGGTCTCGACGCCATTTTTATTTTACTTTTATTTTGTGTTTAACTGGATTTAAATTGGGTAGAAGAGAAGTTGGGATATAAAAGAATTAAAATGTACGGTTTTAAGTAAAATGTTTTATAGTGCTTGCGGTCATTAGTAGTGTATTATTGGATATACACACAATGGTGCAAAACTACCAAGGCAACACGTAATTGAACAAAAGGCTCGAATAATACGTAGGTATACGCTTTTGTGATATTCTGTACACTGTTAATAACAGTAGGTATTCCGTAAATCCGTATTGGCCTTAGAATATTTATGCGGGTGTGTACCTACATAATAATAATTGTATGTGTTGGTTATGTTTAATAATTTATGTGGATATTTTATGAAAGTACCTTGGTGCATTGAAAATTCTAAAATAAAAAATGCATGATTCTACGTTATTTACGTATACGTTCTATTATCATCACCCAAGATAGCTTTGACTAAATTGATGATCTCCAAGTAGAAAATACTTAAATACTTAAAAAAAAATACATGGATCTATGACAAACCCCGAGATTACCAAGACTGATGAATACGAGCGAAGAAGGAACGCGGAATTAAACAAACTGATCAATGATCCAGTAAACAAAACATTTCTAAAATCAAAAAGGTCGCAATAGGCTGGTCGTAAATGGCAGTATTAAACTGGGAACAAGTTAATAAAGCGAGTTCTGACTATAGCGAGCAAATTTAACAAATCACCAAAAGTAAAACCCCATCAACGTTGAATGGAATGAGCATAAAAAACTTACTGATTTAAAACACGGAGGATGCACGATTGATGAACTTTAAAAAAATGCTAAAAACCACACGTTGTTTTATTACATATATTATAATTGTAACTTTTTGTATTATACAATGTAACGATTATACGTAAAGATCTACAATAATTTAATTTTTATATTATTAATAATGACTTTAATTATCTTATAGATTCTAAGTGAAGCGAGCAATTTATTGGTTTTATTGTTTTACTCATGCTTTTTTTGAGTTATTTATAGACATTTTAATTTTGTGAGTTTTTTACGAAATTTTTATTTAGTAAATACTGAGAATAAAACTGTTAGACTAAAAAAAAAAATGCATGCAAATTTAACAGGAAGTTCATTATAAAATATACTGTGTGTGGAAAAAAATTGTTGAGTTTAATGAATAGTGTTTTGTTTTATAAGAATTTTAATATCAATAATTTTGATCAAAATTTTACATATTACGGCCTTTTAAAACATTTATAACCAAACTACGCACAGAATCGTTTTACGTTAGCAATAATTAATCGTTGCGTACAGGTATACATTAAATTCCCCTATATACCCTGCCTTTCCAAATTCTACAACAATGGCCCTTCCATCGTGCAAAGTATGTCGGTATATTTTTAAACTAAAAAAAGAAGTCTTTTTTTTTTTTATTGCATATGCTAATTCAATTTATATTAAACTTCCATGCGAGCATTTTGATAAGTTAATTATTAGGTATATGCAACTTTTATACTTTGTATATTTCATTAAAATTTTGAATTTTCACATTAGTGTAATAAAATCTGGTCATATATACATATTTTCAATAATAATACAATTAATAAACATAAATAAATAAATGTAACTAATATAAGTATTTGTATTTCTATTGTACACAATTAATGACTAAAATCATTATAATATAAATGATTTAACCAATTATAATCGTACTGCAATTTGATCACACATTTATTCGTACTTCGTCGACATAATAATTTCTAATTAAACAGTATATACCCACTCGCAAAATCTCGTGACAATCCAATAGATATCGCCGTGTGCAAGTACAAAACCGAATAAAGAAAAAAAATACACGATAACAGTGCGTATTATAATAATAACACTAAAATATACAGTATAAACTTTATATAATACTTATAACAATAATAATTTAAATATACTTATTAAATTAATACATTTAACACGGTCGTCAAATTAAAATGTAACATATCGTTTAACTACGCTAATCAACCGAACCAATATGAATAGTAAGGATGAAAATTTAATTCGATTATTATTCTTAATTTTCATATTGTCAATGTCAATAATTATGACTACATTATAATGACAGTAGTGCAGTTAGCACTTTTGCCAACGGCTGAAGACGAATTTAAATTATTTTATTTATGAATTCATTATAAATATAATATTACAGTTATTAAATTTACCGCGTAAAAATGGACTTAAAGGCCTCCGCAACGGTTTATTATGAAATCGAATCGTGTCTCTTCTGCTATTCGTAATTGTCGTTCAAAATTTGATCAAAAGGATCGCAAAATCCATTCGTACTAAATTCGCAAAGAAAAACTATGACGCCACACGCAAATAACATTTAATATGAACAGTCGCTAAATTGTTCTCGTTAATTATTTTCGTTATTATATATTAACTATACATAAATATCAAGATGGGAGTGATTGAAAATGAATTGGTAAGTACCTATGTTATATTATGTTATGCAAATATTGTTATTATAGGTACAAATACTCAGTGGCAGCTCGAAACCTTATATTTTAATCATATGATTCACCAGACAAAAAGTCGGGAGACTCGTGGGTACTAAGATATTTGGAGACATAATACAAATTGTTATGGTGAGTGGCGAATCTAGAGTTGGGATCTATGGTTCGGCTATTTTTTAGAGACCACTTTTTATGGCCAATAATTAAAACTAATAGCACACACAAGATTTTTCTTAAAATGTTTAACATGTATTTTTTGAAATATTATTATTTTAAAGTATTCAAATACATATTTTAAATACCATTTTTTGTATGTATTTGAATATTTATTCTGAATTATTTTAAAAAATATTTACCAAACTACTAAGTCTGAATTTATTAGGTCACAGATTTATGTATAAATACATCATTTTTATTGAATGCAGATTTCTCAATTTTAATTAAAAATGAGCACGGTTCATAACCCTGAAAAAACCTTTTATTTTCATATATTTTGATGTAAATACATATTTTAAAAATTTTTACCAGAAGTAAATATTTCGTAAATTTTTTAGATATTCATATTCAATTTAACAGAAATATTAACAATAACCATTATTATATTAAAAGCTATTAGAAATATTATTTTGAATAAAAATGAAAACACATCAATTGTTATTGAATTTACACCATCTGCGTATACCAAGTATGAAATTTAATATTTCCCGTATTATCCTAGATTAACGTTGAATACTCCTTCAGCCACTACAAATAATGCAGCAATAATTTAACTATTTTCAATGGGGATTGATGAATACTCACTATAAAACATATCAATTCGGATATAAATATATGATTTTATTATAACATATAATTACTATCTCCCTGCTATGTGTAAATTATCAGTTTGGTTTTAGAGGTCAAAGAGGCCAATTTACCAGCCAAAATTAAGCTGAGGGTCAGACGACTCCTGAACAAAAATGTATCTTACAAATATTTATAATACGAACATAATCATATTACCTAACCTACGAAAAAAACATAGTTTAAAAAGCAATTTAAAGATTTCTATTCGAACGATTAAAATAATTTAAACTCTTTTTGATAATTAAGAGATATAATCAGTATTGTGGTTTTTTTTTTGTCAGTTAAAATTGTATGTATTTATTTTATAATTTCTAATTAATATAATATACGTTTATACATAGTTTGAATTTCAGAATAATGCTGTCAATTAAAAATAAATCCTTGAAAAATAACTCTTCAAGAAAAAAAATGTCTAACTTTTAAGTACCTACCTATAAAAAATTTCCTTGTGTGTATAGATTACTCGTTAAAGAAAAAATTAAATATACAATCTACGTTAAACTCGCACGAGTGCAAATCGTTAAATCAAATATTATATATTAATACTTACCTATTGTTAATTTGTTTGAAATAATATAACATTGATGTACGTGTTATAGAAATTCCCAAGATCAGTATGGTTTATTATATGTGAAGAACTATGTGAAAGAATCAACTATTCTGGAATAAAAAGTAAATAAACATTTTGACTCTAATTATTACCGACTACCCACCGTGGATTTAGAAGTAAAATTGTATAATATAATGTAATCATATTTATACAGTGACTAGGTATATACCTACATAATATACTCGTATATACATATACAATTAAATTAACCGTACGGCCGAAACACCAATATTTGTATTAAAGACAATTGTAAATTCTGATTCCATAATCTATACGCGTAATATACCATAAAGAGAGTTTTTTTTAAATTTAAAATTTGTTATACAATACTTCCCAACGTGTATTAATAAATTACAATAATATACACAAAACCTGTTTCCCCCTTTGGGAAGCCGGTCCACGTACGTACAAATACAATATAAGTCAACCTAACTTAACTCTACGTTGATGCAATTCAGAGAGTCGATCGTGTTATGATTCTCGCTTCCTGGGCCATTAAATGAGGTCGTACCAACAACGTGGCCTCATTCACAGGATATTATCGGACATGAGGATATGAGTGATAAGACGTCCCAAGGATCTCATCTTTCCTGTCACTCGGGCTCCTATATAGTCACGGGTACTTTAGGCACTGCCTGTGCTGCATGCGGCGAGCTTCGGACGTTCAGTGCCTGTACTTTTAGCACCCAGAAAACAAGACGGAACACATAATCTTTGACTGTCCGCACTCTGGGACTCATCCCGTCCGGCAGTCAGAGCCTTTGTTTGAGGCAGAAACATCACTCCCAGCGATGTTCAGAACTTTCTCTATGGGCTAGCAGACATTCCGTCTTGGAATTTAGATAGCTCCAGCCACAACCAACTCTTGTCCGCTTCCTCTCGGGCCAATTAGTCCTTCTTTTCCATGTTAACGAACATTTTGAGCTGCAATGAGCAGAACGAAAGTACAAAGGAGGCCGTTACCAATCGATCAACCCACTATCTAACTCCCCTGCATGATCAACCAGGCCTTAGGACACTTCGCTTTCACAATGCAAAGCAGTTCTGAACACATTCTCAAGCCATTGGGCTCCGAAGAGGAAGGGCAAGACGAGCTCCCAGGCTGGTGGGTGATGAACACGGGGCTGAGGAAACTTAGATCATGAGCCATGTAGTTGAGCTAGGCTAAGTTTCCGAGTTCATAATTGTATCAATAGTTAATTCAGGTTAACTTATTGTATTTGTATTTTAAATTCTGATTGGAACGCGGGATGTATTGATTTTATAACGATGTTCATTTTTTTTTCTACCAACAATTATGCTTCGATTTATAATGACTTTTTCTTAAAGAAAATCTGACTAGAAAAGTACTTAAGGGAGGCCATTTTTTGATTTTTCCAGAAATTTTTCCATTTCAGTAACAATCATCCCCATTATCCTAGGATAGTTTTTTAATTATATTCATATGTATGTGAGCCTGTTCTGTGAAGGAAAAAACATGGTTCGCATAACATATGTTATATATGTTGTAATTTATTAATAATCGATGGCAACAGTAGAGAAATATTATGAAAACAGATTTCCGCAATGCTGTTGGTTATAACACGAAAAAAAAACAAAGATCATTGGTGAAAATTCTAATCATGATTGGTGGAACAATTTTGTTTAGAAACCTACCGTTCAATCTATTAATGGTTTTCATTAGAGTAGTTATCGCTTAATCAGTAATCTGTAATCTTAAATATAGTACCGGTAATTAGTTACCGTAAAAAATAGAACCAGTTAAAAATAAATAACAAGTATCGAGAGTTATCATAACGGTTTCAAGTCCTGCTCTAATCTAAATTTGTTTCATTATAATTTAGCCTTTTTTAGCCAATAAATAATACAATAGTACAATAAACTAATTTTTGTCTAATTCAATAATTATAAATATTATATAAATTATTATATAAATACTAAATAGTTATCACTAATCATAAATGTATTATACCGTAGTTACTAATTAATGCTCAAAGCAGTCCGATTACTGTAAGACCATTTTTCGAATTAAATAAAAAATTTGTTTAGGTATTTTGGGCGGTAATACTTCAGTTAAAAATTATTCCGAATTGGTGGTAATAAATTATTACAAATTTGTACTAATTACTCGAACTGGTCCAGATATCCTAGAACCATATTTCGAGTTTCGGGTGCCCGGAACCGTGGCATCCGTAAATAAAAAATTAATTTTGGGTGGTAATACTTGAGTTTCAAATTCTTAATTCACGGTTACAAGTTATTACGAATTGGTTACTAATTTGTAAAACTATTTTTGTATCAAAATTTTAATTTAGTGATTCCAAGGTTAGTAACCTTTAAACTCTTATAAAAAATTGAATTATATTACGCTCATCTATTTTTTTACCCACTAAGTAAAAATTAAAACGAACCCCGTGTTAAATTTTAAGCAATTCTATTTGATCAAATAATTTTATCCACGGAAGTTACCCATTTTTTCCAAAAATATACATTGTACTTTTCGGCTAAATCGTAGAATCGGTCGATTCCCGTTTCGCTAACAGTGTACCTACCCTTTTCCGTCAAATGAAAAAATGTAATCTAATATTCGAATATAAAGAATGAATTCATCATAAATTATTATTATTGTATTATAAAAAAATATTCAAAATATTCACAAAAAGTATTTAAAATTTACAGTCATGATTGTACAGAGGTGTTAAAATTAAATTTAATAAAAAAATAAATGTCATATTATTTATAATACATACATATATTGTATACTGTAGGTCATATTATAGTTACATTCTTATAACTTACAATAATTCTATGATAATTGTTTTACGAAATAGAATGATTTTTAATGATATTATTTTGCTTAAAGGGGTAAATTAATAATAACCAAATATGCTTTTAATAGTTTTTTATATCATATTAGTTATTATAATGGTAATATTAGTATTATGGTAGTTTTTAAGAAATTATCATATCAGAACTTAACATATAAATATGTAAATTTATTATTGCTTTTTGATTAAAAAAAAAAATAAAAAAAATATTGACATTAAATTAAAATATCAATTGATACAACAAGCAACATTAGCAAAATAATCAATAGCATTGAGAAAATACGATAATCAACAATAAATTTATCATTGATTGGAAATTACGGTAAGTTATTTACTTATTTTTTTATTTATTAGGATGGAAAAATAATAATACAATTAAGTTTGAATTTATACAATAAATATATTTTTGATAGTTTTCGTGTAAACAAATTGAGGTAAGAACAATCATTATGAGTATTAATAACAACTATTCAATAAATAATAAGCAAAATTTGTAACATACGTAAATAGAAAAAAAAACTTTCTAAATTGTATTTTATTTATCTATCTAATTAATAATATTAATAAATACAATCATTAATATTTATTGCAATATTAGACTACATTTTTTTCATTTGGCGGAAAAGTGAATTGTCAAAAAGAGAAAGGTCGATTTTAGCGGAAAAGGGAATTGACCAATTTATGATTTGGCGAAAACGTGAATCGACGGAAATAGGAAAGGTACATTTTTGGTGCTAATCGGCCATGCCTTTACCCACTTAGTACCTACCAAACTAAAAAACCTTCAAAAAGGTTAATGTAAGTTTTTAGTGAAAATATCAGGTTTCAACGAATATTTTTAACCGAATTAAATCAAAAAACAAAATTGAAAATAATGAAACATTCTTTCTACGTTTTTTCCCAATTATTAAGAAAATTAAACATAAAATCAAATGAACTTCCTTACTCATCAATTAGATCCAAAATACAACAAAAAAGGTATCTTGTCATATTTAATTGGAGCAAGATTTCTGGTTAGGGAAACATAAATCGTACAAATTTAAAATAATTCAATCCTAACACCTTGCCGTAAATATGACAGTTTTTTTTAATTTTTTTCCAGTTTTTCCCAATCATTTTAAAAACTGATAGGAAAGTCTATAAATAAATTATCCTGGAATGACAATAAAACCTATCAGTAATATATAGGAACGATAATAAAAGAAAAATCTACCATGTATGATTTGTCTCGTTTAATTTATTTTTTCATGCAAATAACGATACGATTTTACATATTTTCAGCTGTTCTAGTGTTATACTTAACTTCAGTATTGAATTTTTCCGAAGACGATTCAACGGTTATTTTTCATTGTTTCATATTTTTATCTTATTTTATGCCGCTTATTGGTGCCATATTGGCTGATTCTTACTGGGGAAAGTTTAAGTAATTACTTTAGACCTTTTAATACCCACCTAAGATTACTTTTAATACATTTAAAGTTGAGCAAATATTATCGTTACAGAACAATGATTCGAATGTCAATATTTTATTTGTTTGGAAATCTTATCCTTACCGGTGCATCTATGGCAAACAATTTCTCCATTCATACTCAAAGGTAAAAAAAAAAGTAATATATTATATTTGTTGAACAGTACATTTTAAAACCTAAATGTATTTAGTGAGAATTATTTTACGATTTGAATCGTACAATTATTTTCAAATTGATAACAATTAATGGTATAGATCTGTGGCAATGATTTTATAATTTATTTTATTTTTTTGGCTTTTATCGTCAATTCTAATTTCTTTCACATAACAAAGTGTGTACTGACTGCAATTTGTTTATTATGTTATAACAGGTGCATCGCAATTATTGCGCTACTTCTAATCGCGATTGGAACAGGTGGAATAAAACCTTGTACATATACGTTTGGTGGCGATCAATTTAAATTACCTGAGCAACGAGATCAACTCACTAGATTTTTCAAACGATTCGTCGCAGCTATTTCATTGGGAGCGTTAATCGCAACGTTTTTCATCCCCGAGCTAAGAAAAGGTGTACACTGTTTAGGCAGGGATACGTGTTTTCCGCTTGCATTCGGCGTACTATCTCTTGTTATGATAACAGCGACAGGTGATTGAATAAATACCTCTTATGCATAAATAATAAGTAAACAAAAGAAAACGAAAAAAAAAACTAAATAAGATTAAAAATCAAAAATAATTGTTAACATAATATGTTACACTGTAAATTACCCAGTCCCAGTGACGTGTGTACGAGGAGAGTATAGGGGTTATATCCTTCATCGGCTTGAAAATATAATAAATTGTATGAGTATTTATTTCATAATTTTATCTTAAAATAATAATCTTGGCTGAAGCTACAAAAAAAATATTGATTTATTTAATAAAAATCGGCTTTATTGGATCCAGCTTTTAAATCCTCATTATTATTAAGTAAGTCAGATTATTAAGTAAAACTGAAGTAAATCATATTATTTATTTATAAATCGTTTTTATACACAACCTCCTTCTGAAAATTCCTGGACGTGCCACTGAAGTTACCAATTCAACTATTTTATAGAACAGTTTTGATTTCTTTCCTTAAACAAAACAAAAGTTTTGTCAGAATTTCCATAAAATATGATTAGTGGAAATATTTTTTTAAATTATAATATGGCGTTAAATTTTTAAAATTTTCAGTTGTTTTTCTCTTGGGAAGTAATTTATATATAAAGAGAAAACCAGAAAATCACGTTATTTTTAGAACTTTTGGATGCATATTTGTAAGTATACACGCAATATAACTGAACAATTTGATGAGCAATAGAACATTATTTTTTCCTTTAAGTATGCTATTCGCAAGAAATGTACTTCACCAGTATCCGATTGTGCCCATTGGCTGGATCACGCTGGTAAGAAATACTCACAAATTCAAATTTCTGATACAAAGTCGGCATTGGAAGTTATACATATATTTATTGCTTTTCCGGCGTTTTGGGCCCTCTATGGGCAACTAGTAATTATCATTCAACTAACATTCTCATCGAGAAAACTACTGATCATTTTAATTTCTACATTCCGCGGGCTTTTCAGGGATCACGGTGGATATTTCAAGCTACGTTGATGAACGGTAAGATAGAGTGTATCGATTGGGAAATTAAACCTGACCAGATGCAAACTATCCACCCATTAACTTCTTTATTACTAATCTTATCTTACAATTCCATTTTGTCTCCGTTCCTGGCGAAGTTCGGTATCCGAAGACCAATACAAAAACTCATCCTGGGCTGTTCATTGGCAGCTGTGGCATTTTTGCTTACCGCTGTTCTTCAGTATAAAATATTTGTAAGTTTCACGTTATGAACGTCTATTTTCCACTAAATGATTTTTTTATTAGGGTGAAAATGCTGTGATACCAGCCAGTGAAAGCCAATTCACCGTATATAATGGTTTAAATTGTAACGTTCAAATTAACTCATCACTGGCGGGCAACGGTACTATTGGATCAACAGGTTATTTCAATTTCAAGTATAAACCAATTTTGAACGAAGAAATCGTAGACATTAGACTGACCTTTGATAGTTCTTGTAAACCTAACACAAATTATGGAAAACTGGATACTAACGTGACTGTAGCTAAAGGGAAGGTAATTAAGAGTAGTGTCATTTTTTGTTTTTGTAAAATTGTTTAATTTTGTGTTAATCTCATTGGCTATTTTATTTTATTCATATTGTAAAAATTGTACATTTTTTTTTTTAATGAGCCAAAAATCATAAATTGTAAAAATTCTTTAAAAACTTTTAATATCAGTTATTACAAATTGAAATTTATTTATTTTCGGGATTTAGAAGATTTCATACTTTTTAACTCCCACTTTAAACAATGAAGTCCTCTTACGCCGTATTAACGATTACGATGATTTAAGAAAACCAAAAAACGGATACCCTAGTTTAAGGTAATTTCTTAATCCTATAAGTTTTTGTTTTAAATATGTTTATATTAAAAATATGTGCAATTTTAGGTTCATAATAAGCGATGATATAAAAAAGAACGAATCGTTTGCTCTTGTAATCAATGAGAAAAAATCATTATTATCATACAATATGTCTTCGTTTGCAAATGAACATTTCAAACAAGTGAAATTAGGAAAGTAAGAGTCGACTATACATTAATAAAACATAATTTTCAATAATTATTGAATTTTCTCAGATAAACGACAAATTGTATTATTTCTAAAATATATATATATATTTGTGATTTAAGTTATAATTTAACACACGGAGAAGAAGTGATCTCATCAAATATACATTTTATACCAGCAACAATATACACACTCATTTTGAATAACAACAGTCTTACCATGGTAAGATTATTTTTAATCACTCAACAATCCGTGCTCGAATTGAAAAAATTAAAGCCGAGGGACTCTAAGACTTCAAAAATTAATCCACTTAACCTCCCACACCCTCCTTACAAAAAATTTTAGATTTTGAGTGGGGTAAGGAATATATTGTTTTTACAATGATGTTTATTTTTTATTTTTTATTTTTTATTTTTATCTGTGAACAATTTTTCTACCAAAAATTTTGCTCCGATTATCAAGTGTAGCACTTTTTCTGAAAATAAATCTGACTGGGGTGGTACCTAACCTTAAGGGAGTTATTTTTTTATTTTCCTAAGGGTTTTCATGATAAATGGGAAAAAGCGGAACCAAAACTTAGGAAAAATGCGGTGCTTCCTCACAATTCTAGTACTATAATAACAAAAGTTGTAGGTGATTTAATATACTTTTATATTTCATTAACTAAAAATTTATAGGAATCGTCATTATATACCACGAACTCGGGCAACTATTTACATATTTTTTGGCAGCTACCTCAATACGCGTTTATCATTTTGTCGGATGTGATTTTTATCGCTACAGCAATTGAATTTACATTTACCGAAGTAAGCAAACATACAATAAAATCTAGAATATTAGTTGTACAATGTATTTTCCTTCATTTATTCGTTCGTATTGTCATTTTCAATAGTTATATTTTAAAAAGCACACATTAGAAATTTTGAAAAATCAAAAAAAAAATGTCTTAGTTTTTATAATTGATAATCCAAAAATATTTTATTAACAATCAACGATAAATTCGTAAATAATACATGAAAATGTATTCAGATTTAATTATGTATAATACCATAACAAGACTTTGCGATCTTTACCCATCCTTACGGCTATTATCTATGGCTTTGGTGATAGTCATAAAGTGGTATGTCTTTATCCATACTAATTTTCATCACCAATATTTTTCAGGGTTTTTTTTAATTTCAATATAATAGAAAAAAAATAGTAATTATATCAATAAAAAGTTGTTGTCAAAATTCAGCATAATTAAAAAATAATAATAATAATAGTTATCCCATTTTAATATTTCTTTGGTCGTCCTAATTTAGAAGAACTTCAGTCAATTATTTGCATCTTTTTTTGTTTTAAAATTTTCTTATTATTTTTTTCGATATTCTATTATTTCCATAACTTTTTCCCATTTTTGTTTGTAATTTTTAAACTTTAAAATTTATTTTTGAAATTCACTTAAGCCTTTCTTCCTTGGAATCAAAGATTTAACCACAACGTGAAAATGGTATAAAAATATATTCATATAAAAAAAAAAATAAATTTCACAATTAATATTGTATTTTGCATGATTTAACATTTTTTTGCACTTTTATTCCAGGCTCCACCCAGGATAAAATCATTTATTTCAGCGTGTTATTCAATTACTCAATCATTTGGAAATCTTTTAGTCGTATTTATTTCTGTATTATCCTTCAAGGAACAAGTAAGAATATATTATTCTCTCAAAATTGTAATAATATTATAAACCAATATTTTAATATATTCTATCTGTAATTTGTACCTTTAAGATGCACGAGTATCTATTTTTCTCCGGTCTTATGTTTGCGGACACGTTATTGTTGGCCTATTTGGGTTACAATTACAAGTACAAAGCTTACAAACAACGACCAAACGATGACGCCGAGAACAACGAAAATGACACCAAGCTTAAGGCGAATAACAATGAGTTTAAACAAAGTGATTCCGCCTAACTATAAAGACTCAGTTACGTGATATTTGGTATAATTTAGCTGTTGGCGTTGTCTGACAATAACTTATATTGCAGTCATTTCATCAACACGCAATTGAATTATTTGTAACAATAATGTATAATTTATAAAAATGATTAAGTGTAATGATTTTATA
Source organism: Cinara cedri (assembly GCA_902439185.1). Taxonomy (NCBI): domain Eukaryota; kingdom Metazoa; phylum Arthropoda; class Insecta; order Hemiptera; family Aphididae; genus Cinara; species Cinara cedri. The sequence continues at coordinate 269,775 of CABPRJ010000972.1, read as the reverse complement.
CATTTAATGTACCCTATGTCAATAAAATATGTTATTTTCTGTAAATAAAAATTAACAACCCATCGATTTCACCTTTTGTAGTGCCTCCATATAATACAAATGTAATTTAGGAAATTCAAACTTTGGCCATGGGATTCAATCGAAGTCCAGTCATCAGCAATCTCTATCCCGGTAGGTACCAAGCATTTCGAAATATATTTATCATTCATACATGTTGAATTGGTTATTATACATATAACCTTTATTTATTGGTCATTCACAGCATATAATTAAGTTCTGTGTATGTTGAAACTTTCGCTTCATGTACTTGTTAGAGTTTTCATATTTTGAATAGAACCAAGAAAACAATACGCTCCAATAACTACTAATATTAACCAAACCGTAATACGGACACCATAAATAATAAAAAAAAATGTATTGTGAATCCCTGGAGCTTATCCATAGAGCGTTGTGTGATGAATAGAAAATAACACTATGCAGTAGTGTATTTTCGACATTTTTGTGGGAGGGTCCTTAAAAATAAATGTTTCTATTAATAGAAGCCTCGTGTTAGATGACAGTAAATTTAAATTATTTCAGAATCTAAGGGGGTCTGAACCACCCTCCGTAAATTCGCTACTGACACTGTATATACCACAGTGGTTATTAACGGATATACTAGGGTGGCCAATTATTTGATAATGATAAATGATAAAAATGTGTTAACATTAATAATTTGAAAATGTTAATAATCAAATTCTCATTATTGAGTACTCGATACCAATAGTTTAAATCGCATTCAACAATCTATGAGAAATTTAGAGAAATCAATCCAAAATTCATTATAGTTCGGTTAGTTAGTGTATCTTAGATTCGTTTTAATTTAAATTTTATTATAATAATTCAATATTTAGAAATTAAAATTATTTAGTATTATTTTTAATATTCGAAATTCTGACCAGTTTTTGAACTGTCCATAGAACAAACAAAATAACAATTTACTTATATACAGTGGCGTAGCCAGGATATATAAATGGGAGAAAGAGTTATATCTATACAATAAATAATAAAGACATAAAAACCAATACATAAAATTAATATCGAGATCAATATGATGTTCTGTAAGCTACGAATAATAGTAACAATTTTTTATAGTTAAGGAATGGCTATCAAATCACGAAACTGTTGAGAAATTCTTCTATACAATCTTCTTAGTCTTACTTATATCTAAGCTAAAAAAAAAGGCAATGATGGGGGTTATAAAACCAACCCCACTGGCTATGCACGCCACTGCTAATATAATAAACTATATTCCTTGTTAAATTTTAAAAAATTAATATTTTAGATAACATTTTAAAATGTCAAAAGAACATTATTACAGGGTTTTGTAATTGGTCTAAGTTATGAGCTTTAAATAATAATTCATAATTCTAAAATACTTTCTTTTTCATAAATCATATTAAGAGAGTTCATTTTTTTAAACTTAATTTTTGACATTCAATTTTATGACTTTCAACTAATTCAATCAATCTTTGTGTTACATAATCGTGTTCTTCCATTTGTTTTAACAATTCTTTCAAAAGGGTCTATTTTTTTGTTTGATACGCTACTTGCATGCGTAATATTCTCTATAAATAATAATAATAGAATTTTAAGTACATTAGTATATTTTTTCAATATCTAACTTAACAAAACGGCAATATCTCAAACTATGGTTATAGGCTATAATAAAATAAAGTAATACGTATTTGTATATATAATTGTATACAATTTATAAAACTATTAAATTTATGTTATAGAAATCTCCAGTATCAGTATGGTTTATAGTATTTGATGAACTATGCGAAAGGTTCAACTATTTTGGACTTCGAAGTAAGAAAACTTAGTTATAAATTAATGGATATATATTATATATACCTACCAGATACTTATTAGCTTTAATCTATATACCTAGTTAAATTAAGTATGTACAATGTATAGAAAGTCAAACAAACTTGTATAATTAAGTAATTCTAGTTTTCACCATTTTGACGAATAGGTAATTTAAAAATTGTTTAATATAATGTTATATCAGTGCCGTAGCCAGGGAGGAAAGTGTACTGGAGGCACATACCTCCTTCGAAATGTTTTATTTTTCGTTATGCTGCCATGCAGTTTACATAAATTTGATATACTAGTACAATTTATTAGTAGTAGTACTGTTATTATTATTATTATTATTATACGTATAATGTTTTCTATTATATATGTAATAACATATAATAATATATTATATTTTCTAACAAGGCTACAAACTTTGTTTTAACTTTACGTTGTACGACTAAAGGGGTATAAATAATAGGTGATAAGGGAATAATGGAGTCATACAATAACAGGTGATAAGTATTCTAGCTTAACAATAATAATAGTTTCTTAAATCGTGTATACTTTGTACACATATTTATACAATTTATATAGTATATACCTATCTTTTATTAATAAATCAATACGAGTACAATTCCAAATTGATTGATGACCGTGGGAACTCAACATTGAGTTATTATAATGTTAATAAAATGGTATATAATAGCTTTAAAAACTTTATAAATTATGACTACAAAATGTACAAAGTTTAACCCTTTCACTGTCATTGATGCATGTGTGTATTTATTTGTTCATTCCGAAAAAATTGAAAAGTAGATTTTTTTTTATGCGATGGCATTTTGTATTTGTGACATTTTTTCGCACGCGACGTTTTAGCGGGATACCCTGATAAGTTAATATATTTCTATAATAACGTTTACAATCTTATTACAGTAAAATACAAGTACAGTACACTCATGAACACTATAAGTGGTTAGTATTGTAATTTGAAATCGAAAATAACTATACAGTATTATCGTAAAACATCGTCAATTTTATAATAGTTATCAAACTAAAGTACAGATCACTTACAAAGTATATCCATACAAACATAATAAACACCATCATACCGTTAAAGTCGATAATAACCGGTTTTTACACTCGTGTAGTTAATGTTGCACTACACTATCATACGTAATTTATGTTATCTAATGCACTGCTCATATCAAGTGATAGTAAGTAAAAATGTACACGAGTGCAGTCAAATTAAAAACGCTATAAGTTATAATAATCGTTTATGAGTGAGCGAGTACGATAAAATGTAATCAAAGGAATATGTAAAACCTAATTTCGTGAAAGAGGCAAACAATTTTCGCTAGTTTATTATAATAAATTATTTAATGATGATTTTACGAAAAGTTGTTCATATGGTGAATTTAAAAGATATAAGATTTATCATAATATACATATTTATTTTTATATTTTAACGATAAACCATTTCCAACGAAAAATGATTCTGAAAAAGTTGGGATAAACATGTTTTAAAATGCTGAGATTTTTATGATTTTCATACAAATTTTAACTTTTTAAACTTATGTGTAAAAGAAATTATTATATTACGCTCGACTCTTTTTTTACCACAAAGTAAAACTTATAATGAACATGCATATTACATACATTATAAATCATTATAATTATTACGTTATTCTAATCAAAGTTCCTGAAAAATGAATAACCTACATTTTGTGAACAATGAACAGGTCGATGTAATACCTACATGTTATATATATATATATATATATTAATTTTACAAATTCCAGCGGTCATGGTATTATACGTATCATCGATATTAAATTACTCTGACGATGATTCGACAATGATTTATCACGGTTTTGTGTTTATATCATATTTTATGCCGTTATGGGGTGCTATATTGGCTGACTCTTACTGCGGAAAATTCGAGTGAGCATTAAATAAAATCAATACATTTAACATATATTAATTATTCTTTGTTTGCGCGTTCGCAGAACAATAATACGAATGTCAATGGTTTATGCAATCGGAAATGTTGTTCTTACCGGAGCATCGATAGCCGATAATTTTACCATCAATACCCAAAGGTGACAAATGTTTATTAACAGTACCTACCTATAATACAGACATTTATTAAAAATGTATATTAAATGAAATAGATTAATTTAAGTTTTTCATTGATGACGATACAGTAATTATTTGCTTTCTATATTTCACAGGCATGTAAATAGCATAATATGCATTGTACATTTAATACATTATTTAAAACCATTTGACTTCCGGCAATAGCGTTTTTGAAAAAAACTATAAAGTTACACTCATTTATGAATTTATGTTAGGTTAGGTTAGGTTAGGTTAGGTTATGCATCTGCTCATTTATACAACAAATATTTAAATTTCATAAGGATAAATGTAATCAAATTTAACCTATCAGAAATACACTCACATCGCTCGCAAAAAACTATTTTGCGAAGCTCTTATAGAAGGTACATTCAAAAATTCTTATAAAAAAAACTTGCATGTTTGCGAGCAAACCGGGTAACTTCATCCTGCATGGATGATAGTTCAGAAATGATGTCATTTGGCTGAAATACACGTTCGAGATGTCGTGCGTATACCTCAGCTTTATCTTGTTCACTGCGTGCCCAAATGCCATCTTCCTTTCGGATGGGTGGTATATGGATGCGAGGTCTTTTTAATTGTCCTGTGTAATTTGTAAATGTAAAATTTTCAAAATATCTAACCATTTTTGAGCTGTTTAAAGACATTTTAATTTTGCGAGTTTTTACGTAATTTTTATTTAGTAGGTACCCTGTAGATAAAATTGTTAGACCAAACAGAAATGCTTGAAAATTTAACTGGAGACTTATAAGTTGTACATTGTGATAAAAATAAAACAAATTGAGTGTAATATAGAATTTTTTTTATAAGAATTTTAATGTAAAATTTTGATGAAAATCGTAAATATTACGACCTTTCAAAACATGTATAACCAAACTCCACTCAGAATCATTTATCGTTAGCAATGATTAATTATTTCGTACTGATATATATATTGAATTCTCTCATATATCCTACCTTTCACCACACGAAGAATATCCGTCTATTTTACACCTTCTTCGTATAACTTAAAGGAGTAGGTATACACTGTATAATGTAAACATTCGATTTTCTATTAGCAATCCCCGATTTTTGTCAAGTTTTTCCTGAAAATGTAAGCTTTTTATAGATATATATTTTTCTTGATACATTTTAATACTTTTAGAGCGTCCCTTCGGACCAAAATAACTGAAACTCAAAAAATAGAATTTTTTTTAAGTAGATTGAAGTGATATAATTTTAGTTGAACTCTATCATGTTTTTGTGGAAGGAGGGTGTTTTACCTTTATACAACCCTACAAACTCTCCAAATTTAGACATGGGAAGATATTTTGTATATATATGGTGTATGTATCAAGGATTTACCCTGCCATTTTTATTCTCAGATTTCATGGTTTAACAGGAAATAAAAGATTAAAACAACCTTAAAGACTCATAAAAATAAGTAACTAAGTTACAATGTGTATGCACCTATATACAAAATTATTTTCGAGGATGTGCTTTTAGAATGTTTGAAATTCCAAGCCCCTACTATTCCGCCCATCGGTTTTTAGGATCACAAAAATCTCAAGAATTACTTTACATATTTTAATAAAAAAAAATGTCTTTAATTCCTTATCATTATAAAAAAATATATAAAATATTGGAACGGCAACAAGTCAGCTGGGGGAAAAATCTACTCTAAAACGGAGTTTTACTTTTCCCATGTTTTTTAAACATGTATTTGAATAGAGAATAATATATTGATGTATAATAATATAATAATATGTCTTCAAATTTGAATATACATTACAATAATATTAGATGTACCATTTATGGGTTGTAAGTTATATTAATTAAATATTTAAACTTTGAAAATAAAAATGGAATAATAGACTTAACGTTTATAACCCTTCTCTATTCTTCCGGTCAAAACTTTAAACAATATTAGAGTTATGAATAGTAAAATTGTTAGTAAAATAATCTCTATTCAATTCGAATAGAGTATTGAATGTATTCAAAAAAACGAAAGATTATTATTTGAAAATCTAAAGTATACACTCATTTAAGATAAAAGGTGTAGGGATAAAAATTTAAAAACAGTGTTAAACTAATGCTTAAATAACGGAAAAAATAAATAGAAATCGAATTCGTGTAAAATGCTCCCAGAAAATCGATGGTTTATCGTAAAAGAATAACCATGTATCATTTTAAAATGAAATCAAAATAATGGGGGTACATTAGTATAAAAATCGTTTTATTAAAGTCAAGGATTTTTTAGGAATCTGAATTATATGCCACAGATAGAGGTAACTATTTGCACATCGTATGGCAGGTTCCGCAATACTTGTGTATGGTTATTGCAGAAGTGACGTTTATTGTTACAACGGTTGAATTTTCATACACACAAGTAATAACCTCCCATAATAATAATCATTAATGCATAATTTAAATCTAATACGTTACTTATACTTTCAAACGTTTGTTCACTTTCAAATGCTTCATTTCCTCACGTAATTCGGCATTTACCTATTTACCTATTATACTATACATTTTAAATACACTACAAAAATATTGTTCAACATACAATTGCATTTTAAACTGCAATATAAAAAATAACGTAATTATTTATTAATAATTAAAACAAGCTAAACGCCTAATTTAAATTAATTTTAACTAAACATATTTATACGTAATACAAACTATAATATCAGCAAGTATTATGTTTTTTACTCACGGATTCATTTTAATTCGAAACCCCTACTTTAATATTTAACCGAAATATTACATTATTATACCTAACTCAAATATCCTCAAGTTATGAAGTATTTGATTTCATAGTTAAATTGTTTTTGAATTTAATATTTCTATAGGCTCCGCCAAGAATAAAATCATTCGTATCGGCGTGTTATTCGTTAACTCAATCAATTGGAAATTTATTGGTCGTCATTAGCGTCTCAGCGTTATCGTTCAACAACCAAGTGGGCATATTATTTCCTTTACATTTTATCACTTAAATAGTAATAATTATATATTGTAACTTTACATACCTTTAGGTGCACGAATATCTGTTTTTCGCTGGTATCATGCTCGTAGATACGTTGTTATTGGTTTATTTGGGATCGAATTACAAATACAAATCGTTCGAACAACAAATAGATGATGACTGTAATGACGGATTTAACGTTAATAAAAATACAAAATAAACAAAACTATATTATTATAATAACCGAGAAGTGATTGCAAACCTCCAGATTTTATTTGTTAGAATTCTCTGATCATATTGTTTCATTAACACGAAATCGAAAACTTATATTGAACATGTCAATTATATTTTTATAAGGAAAAAATTTGTTTTACATAGATACTTTAGAAAAGTGTTTACGTATAATTAGTGCGGCACGCATGCCCTATTTGCCGCCTAATTTCAATTAGATGACAGCCTGATTCACCTTCTGGTAGGAATTTTTCAATGTTTCAAGAAGTTACTTGTGGGCATCAAGTAAATTAAAAATAGAAAGGTATTATAAATAAGGTCTTTAAAAGATATACTAATTAGTTGCCTATACAAATGTGATCAAGACGACCTCTAAACTCTTTTTTACTACATGTGGAAAAAAGCATGAGCGTTTACCGTGTGAACAATTGCACATCAATATACCCATGGCCCATGAGCAATGAGCATATTATAAACACAATTTATAACATTTACTTTAGTATTATAATATTTTAGAGCTACTTATTTCTTAAACGTTCTAAAAAAACAAATTTAAAAGTTAATACTGTCCGATAAAATGAGTGTCTTACGTTATGTTGATCATTCTGTATGGACTCGATTACGTGATATTAGGTATCTTTAGTCATTGAATAACGATAACTCATATTGTGTTTCATCATCGTCAATACACATCAATACATGATTATTTATAACAGTATTTTATATTTTTTTAAATACTAGTAAAGTAAGAAATATATCGGTTTTACTATAGTATATTTTTTCTGTGTCTTTAAATAACTTTTCTACCAGAAACCTTCCTCAAAAATTCCAATCAAAAACTTTATTCAATTTTTCTTGTAGAATTTTTAATCTAGTTAATGCATTGAGGCCATATTTTTTTTATTATTTTTTTTTTTTTCTGGCGGAAACGTGTAACTCCCCTGTACCACGCTCAGTCACCGATGACCACAATTTTGTGGGTAATAACGTCGATACGTTGTGACTTCCACCGAAACTGATGTCAGAAAGTGGTCCATCTGATGAATACGATTATGTTTTTAAAATGTGTTTATATTATGTTATTAAAATATCAACCATGAGTGAACACGGGTGATAGTTTTATGACCATAGTGTAAATCTAAAACGGTCCGTTTGAGTTCAGCCTTAAAATTAGACAAGATAAAAACGCGCGTTCACCTGCAAAACTAAAAATGAAGATTTCATTTATAGTTCTTTCACGTGAACTGTCACATGAATAGATTTCGAATATCCGCATTAATATATGGTTCAGATTCGCTGTGATGTCATAATACCATATGCATATGCAATTGGTACCAGCTATAATATACGTTTATAACATCGAAAATGATTATAATGGATTTTAATGGTTCACGCCTTATTCTGAAGTGATTGCTAATGTTGGTTTATTATGTTTGTTTAGAATATATATTATAGTTAAGTACCGCGATACCAACCATAAATTACTATAAATCATAATATTAATATATTATTATCGAAAAGTATGTGATACCTATTTTTCAATTGTGTATATACTAATTACAACACCAACGTCGGGATGGCACCGAGTGAAAATCAATTGGTAAGTGCAATTTTTGCTATACACATTTATATATTGTTGTATTGTAAATTATATATATGGATTTAGCAGTATGTGATTTTGGCTATAATACGAATATCTCAAGTCAAAGGTTAAATATCCAAAATCAGATACCATCACAACACGTAGCACGTTATGTTCTATATTTTTGTTGACATTTTCTCGTCATATACACATCAATTTTCACATTTTTAGTCAAACCAAAACAGCTTATATGCTCTAAAAAAACCAATATTAATCTAACCGTAAAAAAGCCACCGAATTTTAACTTAAACATTTATTACACATAATACATAATGTATTATTGATACTAATTCATAATTATATCCGAAAATTAGCCCTTTCCATGACTTAGTGGCTTTTCAGTTTCCCAACACTTTGGACTCCAGAGGTTTAACATATTTCTCTGCGTATATAATAAGTAATAATTTTACATTGATTTCGGTCATAATTTAAATGTAACAAATATTATGGGACCAGGGCTCAAAAATGTATGCATTACGACAGTTTTATTAACTATCTATAAATTCAAGCTAATTAAAGTACAAATCCATTTCAAAAAAATAGAATGAACATAATCCGTATGATTGGTGGACCACTGATCACTGTTGTAAATAAAATGTTGGAAAGGTGGAGGGGAAATTTTTCTTATATATTGAATTAAACATGCCATAATATTTAAGATTTGAAAATAATTAATTTCACAAATTGTCTGGTTTTTTCCATTTATTATGAAAACCACCTACAAAATCAAAAAATTACCTGTATAAAGTACCAATCCAGTCAAATTTCCTTTCAGAAAACGTACTACATTTGAAAATCTAAACAAAATTTATTTTAAAAAAGTTGTTCACAGAAAAATTAAAGAGCTAATTCTGGGTACAAGTGTAGCTACTGTTGTAAGTGGGTAGTTAAGGTAGAATACACAAAGTTATTTAATTTATACTTGTAACCAACGATAAACTATTGGTAATGAAAAACTATTCAGAACAATGTTCAGTGATACATGTTTTGAAAGGCCGTAATATTTACAGTTTTCTTCAAAATGTTTTTACCACTAATGAACTTCCTGTCAATTTTTCATGCATTTCTGTTTAGTCTAACAATTTTATTCTCAAAGTACTTACCATTGAGATATCAAAAAACAACTTTCTTTTACAATGGCTATGTGTTAAAAGGAATAAAATCGATATCTCGTCATTTTTCGATTGAAGCAAAATTTTTGGTAGATAACTTAAGTTGTAAAAATAAAATCAATGAAATTATTAAGGCCATGGCAAGCTGTAGATATTTTCCAGCTTGCTTATAATTTTCTATGGGGTTTTCCCTAGTTATTTAAAAACCCTTTGAAAAATCAAAAAATGACCCCATTAATGCAACTACTAGACAAAATTTCTTTTCAGAAAAAGTTCTATACTCTATACATTGGAGCAAGATTTTTTTTCAAAAAGTTGTTTGCAAACAGAAAAAAAAATCATACATCATAGTAAAACTATCTCTAATATCCAAGGAAAAAAAAACCAATTTAAAATATCAAAGTTACAATTTAGGGAATAATATTATATTTAATAATAATAAACAATATTTACAAGAATAATATTTAAAAATCACATTCGTCAATAAAAATATCAAAACAATATCTGTGAGTGTATATAATAATGTGATTTTTATATATTTTACTATTAACTAAATTTCAACTAAGTAGTCAAGAATTACTTTGAATGTATATGGATATGTATATATAAATAACAATATGATTATTTATTAGTATACTTTTATACTTTGATGTTTTTTTCTTCAGATATATTTTCCACCTTGATAACTTTTTCTCGAATATTATAGATCCGGATATTTTTACCTAGATTCAGTAAAAATCACTATGCTCCAAATCTTAAAAATAAAAATAAACATCATTTGAAAACCAATACGTTCCTCGCTTCGCTCAGAATTTAAAGTTTAATATTGTATATTATGTTTGCATAGTTTAGGTACTTTGGCATGGAGTAGATTTTTTAAAGTTACTAAGACATAATTCATTACATTTTGTAGTCTACTAGAAATCGTGCACATCTTGAAATTCAAAAGTAGCTTGTTTTCTGAAAGAGAATTTTATTTATTTGGTGTATGAGAAAGAAGTTTTTTTTTTTATTTTACCATGTAGTTTTCTTAATAAGCGGGAAAAAACTTATCAAAAACAGTAAAGTCTGGATACGAACCTCATTTTTGGTATAATTTAATATTACCTTAAATAGACAGAAACTGAGAGACGGTAAACGAGCGTTCGACGTCCTCGATAATATAACTTATCTAAATTGTACGTAGGTACTTAAAATATTAAAGATTCTACGCGAAACATGTAATTTATTTAATGGTGTATTCGCTAATCGGTAAAACTTCAAACTATAAGTACGTAAGTCCTACTATATAGTTATTATTCCATATAGGTTCAGTTAAGTCTAATTTAAATTCTCGAATAAAAATGATTCCACGTCGTAAACGACGATATATTATTATTATGAGTACATAGTAACGTTTCTGTAAACTCGAAATACATTCGGCCACTTATGCCTTCGCAAGTCCTATAAAAATATTATTTATGCTGTTGTAAGCGCGGTGGCCGTAAGAAACATTGACATCAAACATAATATAATAGATAGGCATATCCCATGTTGAAGTTTGATACGATGAAAGCACTTCTGGTGGTTGTGAAAACAACCGTCCACTACACATTTTGATACATTCTCTGTGTTGTTTATTTTAAGTATATTTCCAAAGAAATTATATTGTAAATAATATTTAAATATAAACATATTTAATCACAACATTATGTATTCATATTAAAACAACAATATACGACAAAACTTAGATCATAGACAAAAGTGTCCGCAATAACTTGATGAAAAATGTGAAAACATGATTCAAATCATGTGATGATATTCATTAATCACGGTACAGAGCACGACCAATGGTTCTACCACGTTAACTACATCATACAAATAACTCCTATATAAAGTTATATAGTTATACTAGCCAGATACCATAGTCACGACCAATCCCCGAGGTATAAATAACCGATTTCAAACGATTCCATTTTTACTGCGACGTTATATTATTATGACATAACCACTACTAAAATATTATGATAGCGTATAAGATATCGACATACGTATACTCACAAAATATCAATTTTAGTAATGACGCGATTGTATAGACGCGCCGTGCTAACCTATAAATAACTAAAAACAGTTCGGTATAAAATATATATTATTATATTATTTTTACAGCCACCGAGGGCGCCGTTTATCCGGTCCTGATAAACTATTCAAACGTTTATATACTGAAATACTATATATTAGGTTTACTACGGTTAACCTTTTCGGAAGAATATCACACATAGGAGGCTATATAGGAGTCGAGTTTAATTATTAATTCAGCGATATCGTATACCTAGCTACCCGTCTACCTTTAACTACCCATCCATGCATCCAGTAGATTTGGAGGTATTTCGCTCTGGAAAAAAAACTATCATCGAGAATATTTTATGTTGTCTTGTCCAGTACCGCGAGGAAAAAAATGGTATTTTATTGTTTATTTGATTATTTAATAGTCATGGGATAGATCCAAAAATTCAAGTGGTATTATATTTATAATATATTGATCCGAGTGTCTGCAAAAAAGCATACATGATATAAACTAGTCATGTACTACCCATCTCGATAAAATATATTACATAAAGTTTAAGTCATTCGTATAGTATTTAAAAATATAATATGGAAATCGTATTTGTTTTATAAACTGTACATGTTTACCATAAGCGTGCACATGGGGGGCAGGTGGGCCATAGTACCTCCTGAGAGTCAAGCTGTACTACATAGTGGCGTACCTTTCTTGTTAATTCCACAAATGCAAAACTTAAAACTTTAAAATCAATATCAACTATTAAATGGGCCAGTCGCTCTGAAGCTGTAAGTACCATGAAATGTAACTGCTCTTCTCTTCTCATTGCTATTGATAAAATAACTAATTCTACTAATCAAGCCCGTATACGAGTAAAGGGTATACTTTCTTAAAAGAAAAGTTTTGTATTTATATTTCTCTTTGAAATGCTTAACCCCATCGTTTCTTTAATATTAAAAACCAGTTCATAATTACAACCACCTGATATAAATTCGTTAACGACTATGCAATTTGTTGAAACCTTCAAAAAAAAAAAGCTCAATTCAATGAAAAACAACAATTCATATTTTGAGAATTTTATAATGATTCTATCATATTGTATGATGATAATAAAATTAAAATTTCAGTAACAAGACAAAAAAAAATGTTTTAAAAAATAGGAAGCTTAAGTCAGACACAACACATCTTCAACACAAAAGAAGATGAAATGAGAAAAGTTTGATAAACTATTTTAGACAATATGATTGTACCTTTAAATATCAGGTATAGTCAAGAAATTATTGAAATAATAAAAAATGTCACTATGTTATTAAATTTTTAAATTAGTAATACAAATATTAATTTGTTGAATGATACATTAATATTGACAGTAACGCACTTAAAACTGAAATTAACCTATTAAAACATACTGAAAATTTACCAAACGATTAAAACATAAATATTGATAAATACATTAAATAGCTATCAGAACCCACCAGTTATGGAAGAGAAACTATATTTATTAATTTATTCAAAATACTAAAAATATTTTTTGCCATTCTTGTGAGTTGTGCATGCGAAAGGACATTTTTAAAACTAAGCATAATAAAAACAAATTTAAGCAATACGATGACACGAGGTTATTTAACAGTTAGAAACTTAAACTCCAAAAGAAAGAAGGATGAAGTTATAAAGCCCTATATTTTAATGGGATTAAGTTATTATTATTTATAATTAACTGTAGATATAATTATGTTTTATCTAATTTTTTTAATTATTTTAGATTTATTATGAGGGACAAAGTAAATTCATTTATTTGGAATTTGTGTCCAATCATTTTTTTCCCTTCCCTCCTAAAAACATATGGCTCATTTTAATTTTATGGTCGTGAATTATGACCTTTGGGGGACTAATCCCTTTTCTTTCCCACCTTCATTTATGCCCTTGATACAAATTCAACATTAAATTGACCCACCCTGCCACAAAGGTCTGCGCACGCTTCTGGTGTTTACGTCAGGAAATAATAATATTTAACACTAGTGGGATTCCGCTTTTTGTAGAGCCGGATTTATTGGTTTTACTATGATGTGTTTTTTTTTTTTTTTTTGTCTGTGAACAACTTTTCTTCCAGAAAACTTGTGAAATATAGACTATAGCACCTTTCCAGAAATATTACTCCAATCGAAAAATGACAAGAGATCGATTTTTCCTTTATAATACTTCGCAACTAACAGAGTAAACTATTTTCAATATCAAAAGAAGTTTTTGTAATAATTGGGAGAATCAACAAATTAAAATTGATTAATATATACAGCAACGTAGCGTTCCGCGTTAATTATTTTAATATTTGCAACTTTTGTTTACTACCAGAAATATTAATCCAATCAAAAAAATGGCAAGAGATCGATTTTGTTTCTTTTAGGTTATAGCCGCTAACAGAGGAAGTCAATTTTTGGTAACTAAAATATTTTTCATAAAAATTAGGAAAAACCAAAAAACATGAAATATACAATTTTTTTTTAAATTATGGCACAACTATTTCATTATATAAAAATGTGTACAACTTATGTTTTCTGTCATAAATATCGCTCCAACAATTAGAGACATTTTTTGTTGCATTTTTAATGTAGTTCATGATTAAATTATTCGTTTTATTTAATTTTCTTTGTAAGTTTATTAATAATTAGTAAATAATAATAATAAGTTTATTAACTTATTAAGTTAATAATTACTTAAGTTAATAATAAGTAGTTTTTACTAAAACTAAAAAAATACGTAAAATTAAAATTGACAAATTTACGGTGTTACTATTTCATTATTTTAAATTTTTACGACCTATTTTTTCTACCATAAATATTGCTCCAATTAAAAAACATTAAGAGATCTTTTTTGTTGAATTTTAATCTAGTTGGTGATTTGATTTTTTTTTTTTTACTTTGTAGATTTTTTAATAATTGAGCAAAATTGAAAAAAAATTCAGAAAGTACGGGAAAACGTACGATAATTATTTTATTATTTTCAATTTTGTTTTTTTAATGTACTCTAGTTCAATATATTCAAAAAGACTTTAAGTGTTGACAGAAATATTATATTTTTATTCTTAAATGTGGTAAAATTTTCAAAACATTTGATCCACTTTCGAGCTAATTATAGACATATTAATATTGCGACTTTCGTACATCATTTTTATTCAATAGATACTTTACGAATTAAATTGTTAGACTAAACAGCAATGCTTGAAATTTTAACAGACGTTTCCTTAAATGTCATATACTGTGGTCAAAAAAAATATTGAGCTTTGTGCAGTATTTTTTTTTTAAGAAGCAATTTGAATATCAAATTTTGACGAAAATGGTAAATATCACTAAAATATAAGACTGTGGTCTTTCATAACATATGCACCCGAACTTTGCTCCGAATCGTTTTTTGTTATCAGTGGTTTATCATTAGTTACAGTTATAAATTAAATAACTTTGTGTACCCCATCTTCCCGACTAGCCACCTACAACAGTGTTCGCACCCGTCCCCAGCATCAGCTCTTTAAGATTCTGAGTGAAACGAAGAAGCTTATGGTTTAACAATGATGTTAATTTTTTTTTTTCTGTGGATAACTTTTCTACCAGCAATATCGCTCTAATTGACAATAATAAGACTTTTTCTTAAAGGAAATCTGGCTTGGGAGGTAATTTTTCGATTTTCACACAAGTTTTCCCAATAAAAACCATGAAAAACATGAGAAACCCGAGAAAATCGCAGGAAAAACGGGAAAATAAGTACAATATTAAATAAATATTATTAAAGAAAATATATAATGCCTATGTAATTATTTTACGATAGTGTAACACAGAGGTGGCCAATCCGCGGCCTGTCTTGAAAGTTTTGCGGCCCACAAGATTTATCAAACTTTTACAAAAAAAAATTATTTTTGTGTCAATAGAATATTCTGAAATGCCCACACAACGCGGTATCCATATTATTAACAACGTAATCGCAACAAATATAATAATTATAATCTAATCTAAAAACAGCATATACGAGTAGATACCAACTTAAGACAAATTATATTGTTAAAATAAAACGTTACCAATAACATTCATAGTCTGTCCGTTCGCTGTGACTTTTAAAGTGCGCTTAGTGTGTTGTAACTGCGGGAGAATTATTTTACTAAATACATTTTTAAATATTTCAAATTTAAGTATGAGTGTAAAGAAAAGAAAAATAGTGGACGAAAATAAAAAGTATAGTGAGGAGTGTAAAGAAAAGTATTTCTTTATAATTCAAATCACAAAATTAATGTGTTTAATTTTCCGAGGAATATTCACTGTATTTAAGGAATATAACGTTAAAAGGCATTATGAAACAAAACATAATGATTATTTGAAATTTGATAATAAAATGAAATAATTGAAGCTCAGAGAAATAAAGTCACAATTTTAAACTCAACAAAGAATGTTTAGTTTAGCTTTACAGCAACACAATCAAATATTGTTAAAGCAATTTAAGTTAAAGCTGTTCTGTCTCATTTTTGATTGCAAAAAAAAAAATGAAAACATTTTCGGATGGTGAATTTGTGAAAGAATGTTTGGAAGCTGTAGCAAAGGATATTTTACCTGATAAAAATTGACTATTTTCGAATATAAGTCTATCCTGACAAACAGTATTTTGTCGAATAAATGACATTTCAAATGAAATTATTGTAAAACTACGCGATCGAATTCGAGATTTCAAATATTTTTTATTAATATTTGACGAAAGTACAAACATATCAGATACAGCTCAACTTGTAATATTCGTTGGTGAAGTAAATTAATCGTTTCAAAATTTCAAATAAAGAAAAATTTTCCAATTTGAGAAATCTGCCACAAATAGTTGTGAGAGTTTTTTGATCAACTTACATTTATGAATCATTTTTTTCAAAAATTTAATTCGCCAAAAACAATTACGCTCAAACCTAACAGATGAAAACCTGCAACATTAATTACGATGTGCAAATACAAACATTGATATAGATTTGCAAAAGTAGACGAGTTGAGAAAAAATATCCCACTAAATTAAAATTATTATATTATTAACTATGTTTATAAATTATGAGTCATAATAAAAACAATAATAATTGATGCTATTTATTTTAATGAATTAATACACCAAAACGTATTTTGTTTTACTCAAATCTAAAATATGTAATTTAGTATGCGGCCCGTGATCTTATAATATATTTCCAAAGTGGCCCACAAGATCATTTGGGTTGGCCATCCCTGGTATAACATATATATTATTAACAATTCAACACTATCCACTGAACTCAACTCAGAATCATTTTTTAATATACATTAAATTTCTTTTCTACTACCTCCTCAATTAGCTACTCGCCTATAATAATGACCCACCCACATGTAAAAATAAGTCCATCTTTGTTTTTCTTTTTTTAGAGCTTATATTTTTCAAAGAAACTTAAAAAAACAACGCTGGCCATGGCCTGGATTCGAATCCATGGCTCTGTAAGGCTATTCTGCTAATGCAACTACGCAAAGTACGTGCGAACTTGTTTTACTTTCATGGCATAGTGCTGTACCTCTAAAATTCTCACTTGACGTACTTCGCGTCCGGTTGTTTAGTTAATTCCCTTAAAATACACCAACTAAGACATGTCTAAAAGTGTCACACTTGGCTTACTTGGAGTAAATTCTAGTATATTTTCTATTAGATTACCACTCCAACTTGTGATCAATGATTATATTCATATTTTTATGATTTAATAATTTTATATAGACAGTATATTATCTTAAATCGTATTATTATAATAGTAAATTTCTTTTTTTCCTTTTCTTTCACCTTCATCCCAAATATTTAGGGTTAGCTATCCTTATTCTAAACTTACACTTGACCCGATTCCCACATCGACCTCGCAATATTTCCAACCATTTCTTTTCGGTCTTCTTATCCACCTATATTCTCTTGCGTTTATTTTCATATTGTTACTCCCTCTGATTCCTCTCTTTTCATGGCATGCCCAAACCATCTCATTGACTCTTATTTTGTCTACTATCAAAGCCACGGAAAAGAGGTAACTCTGTTTATCGGTTATCAGACAAGCAATAAATTTTAGTATAAGCAAACATACGTTTAAAATAATTTTTCAACAATTAATTTATATTCAGTTATTAATGATATATCTATAATGATGAAAATAAAGAAAAACAAAAAGCAGGTATGTTCTTATAATATAAATGAGCTGAATAAATCCAACGATAATGTCAAGTCAACCATGTACCCTTTTTTCGAAAGTATGTGCAGAATAGAACATGTTTTTTTATGTTCGATATGAACGTCTGCATAATTATTTCCTTAAGTTAATATTAAATACTTTATAATCAGTCCGGTTTATTATCTCATCAACTATCGAGTCACCTAGTCATATAATATAGCCTAGATAGCTTATAATAAGAGAGCGGCACCCCGTGTCGTCATTTCTGATTGACTCCCGTTATCAATGATCCAAACAATTTTATACCTATGTATATTGTATATATTTACGGAAATTTTGACAAGAAAACGATGACAATTCCAAATAAGGAAAGGAAATGATATCATTGCCATACATTAGAAAATAATAACATTTTCTAAGGATAGTAGTCAATGATACACAGTAAACTTACATGTATTATGTAATACATATATTCTTCTTCTTCTTCGCTGGCATGTACAACCCTATTAGAGTCTTAGCCAATACATTGCTCGCTCCACTCAGAATTTAAAACACATATACATTATAGTACCAATACGTTCTTCACTCCACTCAAAATCTAAAAGAACCGAAAATGTCAAATACTAATAAATTCCACGTCTAAAAAACGGACATATTATAATTAATAATCTATGAATACTTCACATCTCCACGATTATTTTTAACTAAATTACAACTTTCTTCTTCTTTTTCTTTCTCGTATTCTTCTTCCTTATATTCTTCCTTCTCTTATTCCTCATCCCATTGTTCTTTTTCCTCTTTTCCTTCCTCCTCTTCCTCTTCTTCCCTCATTCTTCTTTCTCCTATTCTTCTTTTCCTTTGTCCTCATCCCAAGTGTTTGGGGTCAGCCACCTTGTCCTAAACTTTCAACCCATTCTTATACCTTTCATACACAGACTGTATATCATATCAGCTCATATCATTCTCAACCGTATCCAACCACCCCTTTTTTAGTATCAGAAAATGGTAATGTAAGTATTTTGTATACATTTCACGTCTTTATGATTATTTTTAATCAAATTACAACTAAAACACTAAATCGGATAGATTTTAAATAATGAAGTTATTAATGCCATAAATTTGTTCGTTTTTTTTTCGGTTATAAACTATTATTATGAAAAGTACTTGGAAAATTAAAACATTACCATAAACAAATGTGATACATTCAGAATCTAAAAATAATAATATTGTACTCGACAAAATGGTATTCTTCAAATCGTAATAATCTGCAATAATTAATGCTTAAACATTATTATCTTCATAATATTAACGACTTATAAAGTTTTAGAAAGTACTTGAACTTTTTTATTTACTATACGAGTGTGTGTTACCAATACTCTATGGATAGGTAGACTTGAGCTGACGCCGTATCTACTCTTAAGCTTAATTATAAATTATGATTTAATTTGTAAATATTTTAATACGGGATTTATAATATACAATTACAATATAAACCTATGATAATAGAATGAAAATGTAATAACACGCGAAATATATAAAACAATTCAATTTGTTATAGAAATCTCCAGTATCAGTATGGTTTATAGTATTCGATGAACTATGTGAAAGATTCAACTATTTTGGACTTCGAAGTAAGAAAACATAGTTAAAAATTAATAAATACATTAACGGCTTTGTACCTACCTAAAATAAAATATGCACAATTAAGGTAAAGAAAGTCTAAAAAATGTGTATAAATAATTCTAGTTTCTATCATGTTAGCAATTTATTACCTATAGTTACTTAAGGTGCTCTACAAATCCAACAGTAAAACATTATTTGTATTAATTTTCAATATTTAATTATATCTCTTTTAATATACAGGTACCTACATACTTAAAAGGTTTATCTATTGGTCTGTTAGAAAAAAGATCTAACAGTTTTCCCTATTATATACATGTATACAATATGTAGGTAAGTACGATAATGTATTATTATCAAGTACAATATTTGATAAAATAATGCATAAGTATCTACCTAAGTAAATCTATAAGTTATAATAGTCGTACGTATAGGTGAATACGAACACATAGGGTACGGACAAATTTAAATAATTACTATAATCAAAGCTGACTAAAAACTGTTATGAAAACAAATTTCATGGGAGTCTAGAAAATTTGTCTATTTCCATTATATTTTGGGTCCCAAGAAAGTTCGTATGTAATTTTTTTTACCATAATTTTGTATTTGTTCCCAATTTTTTGTAATTTGTATGAAATTAACTTAAACTCATATCTTACTTAAAACCAAAGATATATTTATGACCGTATATTACATATTACATGTATTAATTTTGTAAATTTCAGCGATCATAGTGTTATATCTATCATCAATATTAAATTACTCAGACGATGATTCGACATTGATTTATCACAGTTTTGTGTTGTTATCATATTTTATGCCATTGTGGGGCGCCATATTGGCTGATTCTTACTGGGGAAAATTTAAGTGAGCATTAAAAAAAACTTATTCGTTTACCTACCATAATGCAGACACAGGTATAAACACGTTAGTTTATTTATTATTTGTCTGTTGTGTGTGTTTACAGAACAATAATACGACTGTCAATAGTTTATGCAATCGGAAATGTTATCCTTACCGGAGCATCGATAGCGGACAATTTTACCCTCAATGTTCAAAGGTAAAACCATATTATTAACAGCGTACAGGAATTAAAAATGTATTTTCGATGAAACTCACTATTTTTCGATTTGTATCAATGAAAATATAATGATGCATTATTTAAAACTAAAACCGTTTAACAATGATTTTGTAAATTATTGTGTAAAGGCAGTATACACCTAAACATGACTAATAGTCTAACTCTAATACGATAACGGTTTTTTTTTTTTAGAAATATGTCTATACTCGGATTAATACTCATTGCAATCGGAACAGGCGGAATAAAACCTTGCGTTTGTACATTTGGCGGCGAGCAATTTAAATTGCCCGAGCAACAAGACCAACTTGCTACATTTTTCAAACGATTTTTGGCAGGTATCGATGTTGCAGTGATAATATCGACATTTTTCGTTCCTGAGCTAAGAAAAAGTGTACATTGTTTTGGCAAAGACACGTGTTTTCCACTTGCATTTGGCGTATTGTCTAGTCTTATGATAGCTTCAATAGGTTGGTAATTTAATGCAAAACAATTAGAATAAAAACCTACAGCAAATATTTTAAATATTCTATAAAATTTTATTTTATTTTTTACAAGGATTTTTCTACAAAAAAATGTATAATTATGATATATAACAGTTTTAAAGAAAATGTTGTATTTATATATCTATATGTATTTGGGTACCAATATTGTTAATTTATAATACGTTGTAATTTTTGAAATGTTCAGTTATTTTTATTTTGGGAAGAAAGTTATACGTAAAAAGAAAACCGGAGAACAACGTTATCTTCGGAACTTTTGGATGTATATTTGTAAGTGTACGCTTGATTTAACATCGTCATTTCATAAGCAGTAATACAGTGTTTATTTCTTTAAGTATGCAATCCGCAAAAAATGTACTTTCTCGTCTTCGTCCGATACTGTACCCCATTGGCTCGATCTCGCTAGTGATAAATACTCACAAACTCAAATTTCTGATACAAAATCGGTATTGGAAGTTGTATACATATATATTGCTTATCCGATTTTTTGGGCACTCTACGAGCAACAAGTAAATATCATATTCAATTACCCTCTTCGATAAAATTACAAATAATATTAATTCTGTGTTCTGTGGGCATTTCAGGGATCACGATGGACATTTCAAGCTACATTGATGAATGGTAAGATAGATGGTGTCGATTGGGTAATTAAACCAGAACAGATGCACACTATCACCCCATTATTTTCTTTAATGCTAATCTTATCTTCTGACTATATTTTGTTCCCGTTATTGAAGAAAATTGGTATCCAAAATTCAATACAAAAACTCATACTGGGTTGTTCGTTGACGTCTGTAGCCTTTTTATTTGCCGCTAGTCTTCATTACAAAATATTTGTAAATACCTACCGTATTATATTGCTATTATCTACTACCACTGAACGCATTTCTTTCATTAGGGTGAAAGTACTGTGATACCATCTGGCGAAGGCCAATTTAACGTATATAATAGTTTGCATTGTAACGTTCATATTAATTCATCGCTATTGTACAACGATACTATTGGATCAACGGGTTTATCCAATTTCAAGTATACGCCAATGTCGGACAAAGAAATCGTTAACATCACACTAACATTGAATAATTCTTGTAATCCATACATCAGTTATGGAAAGCTGGACACTAACGTCACCGTTTCCAGAGGAAAGGTACTTAATTAAACTTATATTGTATTTTATTCGTTTATGATATTTAGACATTTAGGCAAACATAATTTATTTGTTTATTTGGGTAAATACAGGGGAGGTTCAAGTACAAATAATATAATTATTTATTTGGTACAATACAATAGTGATAGCTACAAATAGGGAAAGATAAATAGTGATGACAACTTTTAATAATAATATTTATTATAGTTTATAATCTTTGAACAAAATATCTATAATCTAGCGGAATAATTTATAGATAACTGTCTCTTGATCAGGGTTAAAAACCGATAGTTTAATTTTAACACTTTTATACACTCTTAATAGGCTTCTCTATATTACTCTATGAGTTAGCCCCAATATAAGTTATCTGATCAACATCAAACCAATACCAATATTTCGTAAATATTTAACCCACACGAGGTGCCACAAAATTAAGTCACACCAACTAGACTATCATTTATTGATTAAGCCGAACAAAAACGAATTAATTTTAATTGTAATAATATGAATAGACTTTTTATAATAAAATGTATGTATTTATATTTTATAGTCAATTTCTTACTTACTAACAACCACTGCAGTAAATAAAACTGTTATCTTACGTCCTATTAAACATTATGATGACTTTATGAAGCCTAAAAATGGACGTCCTATAATACGGTATGTGCAATTAATATATTTTATTACATACAATTTATTTTCAAATGTAGTTACATTCAATTTTCGTTCACTAGGATTTTACTGGGTGATGATGTAAACATAAATGAACCATTTGCACTCGTATCTACCGGAAAAAAATCTCCACTGTCATATCATTATAACATATCTTCATTTGCAAGTGAAAATTTCAAACAAGTGCCTTTTGGAAAGTAAGAATTGACCACTAGTCACATATCATTTAAATAAATAAAACGTTTATTTTATGAACGAGGACATTTCTTAAGAAAAAATTGTGTCCAAAAACATGGTATCCATATTTTTATTTTTTTTTTTTTTTGTGTAGATATAATTTGACACGCGGCGAAGAAGTAATTTCATCGGATATAAACCTTATACCCGCGACAATATATACGCTCGTTATACATACGAACGATCAGAACCTTTTGGTAACATACTATACAGAGTGTTCTATTTAAATGGGTACACTCAGAAGTTTTTTCAAAATTTGTTTATAAAAAATTAAAAAATCAAGCAGCTCTAAAATTTTTAATTTCTATTAAATTTTGACACCCTTATATTTGGAATTGAACACTGTATTCTTTATTGGTTTTCTCCAAAGATTTATCAACTGAATTAAATTTCTTTTCTTTTTTTCAATCATTATGGAATAGTTTTACCATTATGTTAACAATATTTTAAAATGTTTACCTCTACTCCATTTACCTTAAATGAAAATGCACTTTAAATTTTCAAATGGGAAACTACAATTTGTTTAAAAAACAATGAGTTCTACAATGAAGATTCAATAACATTTTTCGCAATATTAAAATTTGAGTGTACGCTGAAAAACAAAAGATTTCACTTTTTCATTAAACTTTTAACTCGTTAATTAGATCCTATAGAGATTATACGAGTAGGGCCCTATTTCTTGATATATTAGAACAAATTTTCAGCTTCAAAAATAACGAGCACCCTATTCTATTTGAATAGAAAATATTTGTCTAAAAATATGAATATACAAAACGCTAATATCGAATTTATCAGTTATAGTTTATAGATTATATATTTAAATCGAAGGAGTAAAAAGGATATTTTCTAAAAATGAATTACCCATTTCTGCTCTTACGGCATAAATTTCAAATTGACATAACTAATTAGAACTTATAAACTGTATTCACCGCACGATATTAATGTTATTTATACCAAAATGTTTAGACAAATATTCTCTACTCAGATCTGTGTTTAAAATCCAAAAGGTGAAGGTTACAATGTTTGAAAATCCAAAGTGTCTATTCAATTAAAGTGTAGGAATTAAAAATAAAAATATTGCTTTAAACAATCCTATAATGACTAAAAAAAAAAACAGAAATCAAATTCTTTTAAAATCCTCCGAGAAAACCAATAGGTCAGTGGCGTAACTAGGACTTTTCTTTGGAGGGTGATATTAATATTTATTAAAAATATGAAGAAAAATGTATAACTAACATGTATACTATATCACATAATCTGATTAACATTTAACATTAACAATAAAAAACGAATATTGATAACGTGGCATGATTCCTGAGGCGGAGTGGCTTGAAAATTACTATCGGGCAAATATATATGACCAGAACATTTCAATTTTTCTTGATATCGTATTGATACCTAATTATAATTTTTGTTTGGAGAAGTATAAAAACACATTTTTAGAAACTTTCATCGATGAATTATTATCATTATCATCCTTTCCATAGTATCCACCAAACAAATTGTTTTCAAGAGAAACTATTTCAGCCAAAACAATTACTATAAAACATTACTTGTAGAATTCCAAAGGTCAGTGGCGAATCCATGATTTTTCAATTAGGGTGTAGCTAAAAAAAAAATGTTTTGCAAAATAAATAATTTTGTAAGACAATGATTTATAATTGGTTGAATAAATAGTGCAAATGTATAATGATTATTAATTGATTAGTAACAATCTAAATCAACATAAACAAGCTCAATTACTCAGTATTTCCCATACTCACCTTTATCCTTATCATAGGAAATATTTGTTGCTCGTTAGTTTCTTTTTTAAGAAAGGTTTTTCCTTGATCATAACAACTAAATTAAATAACAGTAACTGTAGGTTTTTTTTCATACTTGTCTCCAAGGTTAATCACTCATAAATCAACAAAAAAGTTTCAATATTTTCATTCCAAAATTACCAATAACTTACATTGTTTTAGTCACTCTTTAATTGTTGAATTCCAAGATAAGAAGTAGACAGTCCTAACCTAACCTAACCTTCCTATTTTTTTGAATGTCAAGTGTGAAAAGTTTCATCCAGATCAGAATACAATTGTAGATTTATATAAATAGTTAATATAATTTTTTTTTCTTTTCTAAAACACGGTCAATGGACCGTGAAATGGATCAAGCCTTTACCCCCCTCCTCTCCCTTGCATACGCTATTACCAATAGTATAACTATTTTTCACTGTTTTAACCTACATTAGACAATTTTAAACAAATAGAAAATAAATAAATAAATTTAAAGAAATAAATATTGTTTAATTCAATTTTGATAATAGTTAATTTACAACTTCGAATATTTTCAAAATTACAAATAAAACATTTAAATAACTTCCCCAATACATCAATTAGACAACATTTACTTTCAAAAACCACCCTTAAAGTTGATTATCGGATTACAAAACAATAATATTGTCATTTATGAATATCGACGGTTTCAGATTCTATTAAAAAAATTGACCAATACCTATTAGAATATCTTCTATGAAATTTTATAAGAATGTAAATATATGCATCGTTCAGTTTATTATAAATTTATTACGATTCTGTTATCAATAAATATAAATCTATATCTGAGTCCTTTATCCTGTAAAAACATTTGAGTTATCAAACATTTTTTTTTTTAATAATTACATTTTGAACACTTCGAGTCATTCATAAGCCAGGCTACTCCACCGCTGCATGTTTCACACTTGATATTTTGAATTTTGGGTTTAATAAGTTATTGCAAAAAAGGTCTGGTTCTCGACCTCTTTGATGGGCAAGTCTGGATTACGACATTTAGAGACTCCAAGACCAAACTTTTCAACGAAATTCTCGTTGAAAGAATAATAATATACAATTTTTAAAAATGCTTACTAATCAATATATTTTAACAAAATAAAAATAATAAATAGTATAGACATTAAAAAGATCTCAATTCAAAAGCCGCAAGTATTTTTTAAATAAATAAGTATATTATTTTTAACAAAGTAGTTTTTACTATATTATAAATTATAATAATACGAATAAGTCAGGCAACGAAAAAATATTAAAATGTCAATAAAAAAGATAATGGTTAAATGCAGACATAAAAAACATATAAATGTGATAAAACTGAAATCCCCCCCCTTAATCTAGACCTGTTGAGGGGAGGTGATGCAACACCCTCATCACCCTTCTTGAGAAATTCACTACGCTGTGTCAAGATAAAATAATAGTTTTGTATTGATTTAAAACAAAACCAAAAAAATAGGGGTGCCTACATTAATATAAGAACTTTTTTATTATAATCAAGGAATTTACAGGAATCTAAATTATATGTGGCAGATAAAGGCAATTATTTACACATCATATGGCAAGCTCCGCAATACTTGTGTAT
Organism: Cinara cedri; assembly: GCA_902439185.1. NCBI lineage: Eukaryota > Metazoa > Arthropoda > Insecta > Hemiptera > Aphididae > Cinara > Cinara cedri. The sequence goes on along the minus strand of CABPRJ010000972.1, from coordinate 242,999 downwards.
GGTTATTGCAGAAGTGGCGTTTATTGTTACAACGATTGAATTTTCATACACACAAGTAATTGCTACACAAATAATTATTAAATAATTAAATTTAATACGTTGCTTTTACTTTCAAACGTTTGCATAACACTGAACTGCGATTTAGTTTTAACTTTAATACGAGATAAAAAAAAAAAGATGGACATACTTCGCACAATTAGTGGTCCAGTGTCGGGAAATACAGAAAGAGCCTATAGGGGTAATGGTAGGAAATCGGAAAATTCAGGTATTTGGGTTTGCTGATGACTAAAAATGTCTAAGTAGCTCATTATTTGACACTAACAGGATATCAAAAGAATGGAAGGTGTTAGCATAAGACAGTGTAAAGTGGAGGGAAATTATTATGATGGAAAAACCTCTCAAAAAGTACTAAATGCCAACAAAAAAAGAAAAAGAAGTATTAGAATTTTAAAATTACATTAAAAATGTCTCAGTAACAATAAATAAACTGTCCTCCAAATTTCAAAGACTTAAACTAAAGAGTATTGATAATTTTACCTTAAATAAGAAGGGAGACTCCATCTCCCCACTCCCCACTATAACCATTAATAATTAAGTAACCTTACTTCAATGCTTAACCGAAGTAAGAGAAATATGAATTAATTTAAGTAGGTACTTAACTCGACTGTAAATTATAAATTATTATTATAATTGATAATGATAATATATTATTGAATTTAATACTTGTATAGGCTCCGCCTAGAATAAAATCATTTGTATCAGCGTGTTACTCGATGACTCAATCTATTGGAAATTTATTAGTCATTGTTAGCATTTCAGCGTTGTCGTTCAACAAACAAGTGGGCATATTATTTTCTTTACATTTTCATTATTATTTTAACATTTTTAAATAGTAATAATTATAAAATGTATCTTTGCATGCCTTTAGGTGCACGAGTATCTGTTTTTCGCCGGTATCATGCTCGCAGATACGTTGCTATTGGTTTATTTGGGCTGGAATTACAAATACAAATCATTCCAGCAACATATAGATGGCAACAGTGACGACAGTAAGAACGTTTGGAAGAATACAAAATAAATATTACTATAACCAAACAATTATTGCAAGTCTCCCTTCAGATTTGATTTGCTGGAATTTTCCGATCTTATTGTATCATTAATACAAAATCGAAAACTTATATTGAATACTTATATATTAACTATATTTTTGTAAAGAAAAAATGTTTTTTTTTTTTTTGTAATACTTTTTTTGTAGGTACTTTATAGATTAGTTTTTTACGTGTACAATCAGTGTCTGCTACACAAACTGATTCATTTAACGTTAGTACACTTATTATGTAGCAAATTATTAACTTCTTTAAAAAGAATTTTGTTGACATTTAAGAAACAAATAGCTCTAAAAAATGTTCAACATTAGATACCATTATTTTTTATCACCCTTATTTTTATCATTGAAACGACTACCTTTGATATTCAAATGGCAACCAATTAAGTATTAAAAATACCATAAACAGATGCAGCATTTGTTTAAATACATTTTCAATTTCCATCAACCCGTTGACAAGATATTCAACTTTAAGGTTGGGTATAGGGGAGGATAATGGGTCATTATTAAACGCTGTGCACTATGCCATCACACAAATGATGCTTCATTACTCTACCCTACCCAAACTTAATAGTGGAATTTCTCGTCAATGGTCTACTAGAAATCAAAAATGTTAACAAAATGTATTGATCCTAATGAGTACTCCATCTATTTATGGATTTTTTTTTTTTTGTCATTTGTCATTTGTCATTTGAAAGTCAAAAGTAGGTAGTCGTTTCACTGCCAAAAATATTGGTACCTAATGTAACATTTTAGAGTTACTTATTTCTAAAATTTTTAAAAAAAAAGTCGATACATTACGAAACAATTAGTAGGTATTTTATGTTAAATGATTAGCCCTGTATAACTGATTAGATAAATATTTTACAATGAACACAATATTAAATTATTCTCTAATAATACATTAAAGAACATTCTCCTATTTAGTATCCAATTTATGCCTATCAAGAACTTCCTGTCTAAATCATTTTGACCTTCCCAGATATTTGACTGTTCCATTCCCAATTATTAATGCTTGACCAAAAAACCTGTTGTGAGCCGACTGTTAGATCCAAATGCGTGCCTGCCTGCTGGAAGCCTCCCGTCGGGAAATATTTCGACTTTCTGGGAATATCCTATTTTGGGCCTTGAATTATTTTCACAAATTTACTAACAAAATATTAACTTTTTCTTAATATGATATATACTTAAATTGAAACACTAAAATTACATTGACTTGTGTAAACCGTACTATAAAAATAGTATTTAAAATAATGTGTATATCTTCATACAAATTAAATATTAATATTATTTTGTTTATAATTTCCTAAGTAAATTTTATTGTGTTATAAACGTAATTCTTTCAATTTACCTACCTAATGAAAAATTAATTAATTGTTAAAATTTTGAATGTTCCCATTTTTAATAGATCTAATTTAATTTACTTAATTTTAGTATTTTCTAATATTTGTATATAATTAAATGATATCACTTGAATCAACTAATAGGTACCTACTTTTGACATTTTTCCAAAGAAAAAAAGAAAACGGACATAATTCGCACAACGAGGTGAGCCACTGTTGTAAGGGGTTTAAAAAAAATGCAAGTGAAAAATAAGCAAGTGGTAAAAAAAAGCAATATATTTATTTTACATATTATAATACAAAGTTATTTATATATATATATTAAAATTTAATATATATTTATGTATATTATAAAGTTATATTATTGGTTAGTACTACATATTATATAGTACCATAATATTATAATAGGTACCTTCACCATATTTTAATATGGTTTTTTTACTTACACTACAATAGTAGTCATTTTTGTTACATTCGGTTATGATCTGCAAATTTCAATAACTTGCTCTGGTAATTATGTTTGTAAAATTGTTTAAAATATTATCAATGAATATATGATATAGTCAACGGTATTAAAATATGGTGTAAGTACCTATTATATAGTACTATATAATATGAAGTAGTAACCAATGATATTACTTTTTATATTATAATATGTAAAATAAATATATTACTTTTTTTTCTTTAAACTCGTTGTAGAAGAAAAGTTAAAAAGGTAGAATATAGAGGGGAATTTAATTTATACCTGTCTGCAACGATAAACCATTGCTAGCGAAAAACAATTTGGAGCTAAGTTTCTTTTAAACATTTCCATTTTCCCAATTATGAAAACCACTAAGAAAAATCAAAAAATGTCCTGTTTTAAGTACCAACTAGGTAAAATTTTCCTTAAGAAAAGGTGCTACACTTAATACATCAAAGCAAAATTTCTAGTAGAAAAGTACTTGACAGAATAAAAAAAAAAAAAACATTATTGTAAAACCAATACATTCCTCGTTATACTTCGAATCTAAAACTAGTCAATTCTATAAAATTTGGTTGCAACTACATAAAAATGAAATGCAATCAATACATCATAAAAAAATTATTAAAAAATGATACATATTCATTTCAAGTATATATTCGCTTAGTGTATTTATATGAGTAGTTAGTTTACTCAAATTGTAACCATTATGATTTATAGTTTAAAATATATATATATAAAGGTAATTGTTTAATGCCTGTACAACATGATGTCACCAATTTATTAATGGCCTTAGCAAAAGAGGTTAGTATATACTAAAAATGTATGATAGTTCTTAATTGGAAAATAATAAAATTAAAAATAGGTACTTAAAATGCATTAGATAAACTAAATTTAGATTAAAAAAATGTTCATTGTTTTCAACCGTTGTCTATTAAAATTGGGCTGTCCTCATTTACATTTTTGTGCATATTAAATATTTTGTTATTATTAAAATATAAGATATTTATATTAATTTTAACTAAATGTAGCTGAGTGAATCTTGATACTTGCTTTACGCTTGTTCAAATTTAGCTTCAACAAGTTAAATTTATAAATTGAAACAATATTTATAATATTCTTTTTGTATGAACTTTCAACTTAGAAATATTGGTTTCAGAATTTAAATAAAGAAATAAGTGACTTTCAGTGTCACTTTCATTGAAATTATTGTTATAAATTATTATACTTACAGGAATAAACACAACTTGAAGGCATTTTTGATTTTTGTATTTTTGTATTATGTTGATTTCTTTGACAACCAGGAAAATAACACATTTATATAGTCTCTCCCTAGAGATATTTTGTCATCAACTACATACTTATAGGTTAAAGTAGGTATGCCTTTAATATTTGAACCATTAATTAAGTTACTTATTTAAAGTTCGACAGTATTTGTTGTTATGGTCAAATCTTCGAAAAGAGAATTTATTTGTATTAAAAAGCATAAGTAGACAACCTATGCCATAAAATAAATGCTAAATTCTAGAGGAATTATACACCTACATAGGAATGGAAAATATTAGACGGGATACATTAATTAGGAAACTTATAAATCCAGAAAATATTATTTAAGAAAATAATTCTTGAGTATTTAAAATCGGGAAAACATACCTCATGAAAATTAATTTGTGACATAAACTTTTCGTTAACTATTATCAATATCCATGTCAATCATAGACATGAATAAGTAGAATACAAAATATTATGACAAAGTCAATTTCTATTAACCTATTTAAGGATAATTGCCTAATGTACTTTAGAATTCGCATACTTACCTAAGTAGATACTTATGTAATATTTTATCGAATAGGTACGAAATAATTTAAACTTTATGATCTGCACTTGGGAAATTGAATGATTCAAATTTAGTGATTCAACAATATCATGAAATACAGTTAAACAGTTACCTATAGTGCTTTTAAAATTCAACTTCTACAACACTCATCAAATTATATAGATCAATAGGTACTTACTTATTTGGATAGAACATAGTTCCACTCTCAAACTTTTCAAACGATTTTGTATCTAAGATTTTAGTGACTGTTATATAACATTAATTAAGTAGACATTTTACAAGTACGAACCATTATTAAATTATTGATTAAAATTCTGTTTATTAATCAGTATTTATGAACATTTATATAATAGTTGTACATTTTTTTTTTTTTTCAATTAAATAACAATATTTAATTTGCCTAACCAAACAGAATAAATTTGTATACTTACAAGTAAGTATCTGTACCTAAATACATACCTATTAAAAGTTCATATTTTTTCAAGACAATATCTTTAAAAATTGTAATTTCAGTAAACTCAATAAGCTTCAGTATATTTATAATAATATAGCTACTCAAAATCGATTTTATATGCCCCGTTTGTTTTTCTCCCTTTGTAAATTAAATATAAAGCCGACATTTTATCGCGATTCATAAAATCATTAATGTAGGCATCACTTAACTTTATGGATTTAGGTAAATATGTTTTCAATATTCTTCGATCACCTTGAAGACTAACCAAAATACGCAAACCATACCTTGACTGAACTTTGGATATATCGTTAATTTTATATTTTCTATCTATTTCTAAAGTTGATATACTGACAAAAGCCGTATCTGCATTGTATAAGCTCGCCTGGTATTTCAAAGCTTTTCTTAATTCCTCCATTATTCCCAGTCTTGTTAGTAGTTATAATAAAGAGGTAAATCAATACGGCGAATCTGTGAACATTGAATTTTTTAAACTTAATATTACGAACAAATTATAAATTATGTTTTATATCAGTGGCGTGGCGAAAGGGTTTTCAGTACGCCTAGGCGTCATAGTTTATATTATTGTAGGGTGAGCGTAGATTACTTAAAAGAACGTCAACAATAGGAATTTAGTATTTAGTAATAAACAATATCAATAATAATGTACCTATTTATATTATTTGCCTTTAATCAACTATCAAGTATTATAATTGAATGCAGATAAATATGTAGGTACATGCTTTTCTACAAGAAACCCATAGGTGGTATATAATTATAAATTATTAAATTAAATCAATCTAAAAAGGTACCAAATTTTAGTCAAGCCAGAGGCATTAATATTTGATGCGTAATTTGTTTATACCACTTAGCGTGTGACATATATAAAGAGGTTGAAGAATTAATTAAATATACCTATCTAATTAGTTTCCTTGTTAGTTAATTATAACATTTCTCCTAATGAATAGTAACCAACAAATAATAATAATAACGGAGTATTTTACGAAGGGCACTAAGTGCTCAAATATAATAATATGTTGTGCATTATTGTTCATAAATGTTCGTCACTTCACTGTTAAAGTCATGTAATAAATAACGTACAAATAGGTGGGTACAATATAATGTATATAGTATTTACAATTTCATTTTATTTATTATAAATGCATAATTTAATAATCGTTTCAAGAACACAATCAACAGGAAAAGTAAATAATTTATAATTGAATTTACCAAGAATTTTTAAATTCTAAAAATTAACATTAAATTAGCTCTATTGCACAACTAGTATAGGTGGTTCTTTATTTATTTTAATATAAAACACAAGTACCTAATAAAATAAAGATATTATAACGTCGATATTACCTTGAATATATCCTGGAGCGAAATATAGTTTATTCGGTTCTTCAATAATATCTCTTTTTAGTATATTGCTACAAAAAGTACAAACTGACTAATGGAAATAATTTAGGTAGCTATTGATTTCATAGAAATTTATATCAAGTTATGCATATGATTTATGAGTGACATGACAATAATGTAAAATAATATTCTTAGACTGTAGACCTATTATACCGTAATAGCTGTGTATGCTGTGGACTGTGATATTTATATGATTATGTCCAATGTAATACCTATGTTTAGTATTGTAATATGTTTACTAATGTGTATTATTTACTTGGTTTGATAATATTATTTATTTATTTAATCGGAATATCCCTAACCTATGGTCTCTTTTATATTCTCTTGTTTATTTTAAACATTATTAAACTAGTGTACAAAGTAAATATTACATTGAAACAATACAATTATAATATAACCATAACCATTGATTTTATAGTATAGCACAATATACAATAAAATCAATGCTTATACCATCGGATATGCATATTAAGTCTCTGAACTAAGTGAGGAACTAAAGCCCCAGCTGTTTTTCTCTCTTGACATTTTTGAGCAAACTTCCTCCCCATGTAGGCAACTTGCAAGTATCAGAAAATAACAACTTATAAATAATATGTAAAGGATATAAAAATTATAGTATATATTGTTAAATTTTTTTTTTTTTATAATTTGAGTTTGCGGTCATTTTCAACAAATGCGTCTACATTGTTGTATTAATTTTAATGGATAACTCGTTTAAAACATAAAATAGATAATTTAGTAAATCTATCCTGCGACATTGTTGAACGAGTATAATGATTGAGAATTTGACATTGTGATCTGAGACACAAGTGTGACATCATAACCTAAAAGTGAGCCTCTAGAGATGGAAATGTATTTTGTTTAATTTATTGTTACTATTTTTGTTACGCTAAAAATTCTATGTTACCACAATCATTTTTATTCTAATTTATTTATTTTATAGTGTATGATTTTATATAATTCATGTATGCTCATGTGTTAAAAGTAGTACCTTCTAAGTTAAGGATTTGTTAGTTAGTAATTTAAGATATATTACGTATATTTTAAACAAAATAATTCCATGTGAAATAATACAAAAATATAATAATTATTATTATTCAAATTTATTTTTTGCATAGCAAATCGAAAGATATTTTAATTTTAACCTGAGCGAGCGAGTTACTCCGCAGGTCACTAGGTACATCAAAAAAGCATTTATTTTTCCTCCGTTACCTATCCGACGTAGTTTTGCACAACAAATCTAGGGTTTCTTCGTTAAAAACAGTCCTAAAAACCGTTATTACTGTTAATAATATTAAAGATGATTTTTTTTAATCATTTTTGAATTCTAATAAAAAGTTTTAACAGGAATCATGAATATAACTATTATAATAGTGGATACCATGAATATAACTAATTTTATAAAATATCTAATAGTGCAAATCGTAATAACAAAATGAATGTACTTTCGGTGGCTAAATTAATTTAAGGTAATTAGTAAAACAGAAAATGTATTATAATACACTATCATTAATGTTTTTCCAAATTGCGTAATATTTTTAACATAGGTTTTCGCCGAGCTATACAAAGTATCCTATAGTGTTATCCTTATGCTAATAACTCAGTCAATATTCATTTTTTTTTTTTACATAACATTTTTTTTTCTACCTAAATTAAATAGTGTTTATAATCAATTATCTCAATATATCTATTGCAACAACAACGGCGACTTATGAGAAATAAACCGACCCAGTCCAATGTACCAATGGTATCAGGCCATTGCAATATCGTAAATAAAACTGATCTAATAAATGTATTAAAATACCTACCCATCCAGTATTAATAGTTGTTATATACTCTGAAATAATTTATTGTTCAAAATGTGAATTTGTGTTGATGTCGCTGTTATCTATAATTCAACTATTGTATTTAATCTAATTTGTCAATATTAATCTAGATACAATAATAATATATCAAACTTTGGTAAATAATCTTATTTTTATTTACTATATACATTAGGTGGGTATGCAAAATAGGGACACGCCCGTTAGAATAAAGTAAAATAAATAAATATTATTTTATCAGTTGCAGTATTCATACAATTATATATAATAAACTCGGCTTATTAAAATAAAATATGATTAATATAATTAAATATTTTATTTTTAATTTCCAGAGTAATATAACTTCTCTGGGTATATATAATAGTAAAGCAAAATCCAGTTCGATATGACCATTTGGAAATGTATATTTTAAAATATAGATAGGTACCTCGTACTTACCTATACAAAATATATTATTATTTCAGATCGTGTTATTTACTATATTATACCCACATAATAATATTAATATTGCATATGCATACCATATCAAACAATATGAATACGCTTTATATTCCAATATACATATGATGATACTGTGGCGCCGATTGTCAAGTATCTTCTTCATTTAACTATACTTCGAGTGTAGCAGTTCCTACCCATCATATTTTGGGTGAGTGAGTGTTTCCGGTAATTGGGATTTGAGATAGTCGAACAGAATGGTTACCTATAAGCATTCAAGGTAGTAAATATTAGGGGTTGGAAAGTATATATTTATATGGTTAATAGTTTTTAAGGTGGGGGTGGTTTTGAATTTCAAATTCTGTTACACCATAAAAATTTAGTTTTGGTACCACTGTAACGACATACATTATGTTAATCCAAAGGTATACCACACGATAATAATTCTAATTTTCAAACTAAAGGTATACTAAATGATAAATCTTTTGTATAGTACTTTGCCAGGTATACCTAAAATAGGTATATTGATGTATTATTAAAAATATATTTACAATACATCCAGCTGCCGCATAAGACAAATCGATTAAAACAAGACAGAAAAGACTTAGGTATCTACCCCTACCTAATCTATATTTAAGACTCCACATGACGCTCTACAATACGAGTTGGTATAATATATTAAACTCGAAAAATTCGACCCAATATCTCGCAACGGTTTAAATAGTTCAATAATATATTTAGACGCAGTGGCGTAAACGGGGCGGAAAGAGAAGTAAATATCACAATCGCTATTCATCTTAACGCACCTATATTCTTATTCGCAGAGCCGGTTACAAATATAATTTTGGTTATTCACTGATGAGCCGAAAATTGAGCAAGACCCGTTTGGACCAATTTTTTTGAAACAACCCGTTCGAACTAATTTTGAGGCTAAATAATATTTGTTTTATACAGTCCGTTTGGATTGAATAGCTTTCAAACAAATATTATAAGCAGGGCTTGGATTTTATAGCACTGAAAATAACTGAAATATACGCTGTAATATGACCTAACAAATCTTAAAATAAGCGCTATAATATGTCAAGTATATAGTATTTAAGTGAAATATTACAAGAAACAGAAAGAAATGTTTCGCTGGGAAGCGTTAGAAATTTCTTCAAGACTATAAAACAATACAAATCATTCAACCCAGATCTAAAAACCATTCAAAATCGTCATGGTGAAATACTCATGGACCCTAAAGAAAAAGCTGAAAGATGGAATGAATATTTTATTGAACTGCTGAATGTGGATATTCCAGCGAATTCAACGAGGGAGGAAAACCTTTATGATGTAGACCCAATGGTGACTCGGGAAGAAGTAAACAAAGAAATAAAAGGTTTTAAAAATAAGAAATCGCCAAGATCGAATGTGAACTCAATGTAAAGGCTGAACTCATTAAATATAGTGGAAAAGAGATGCAACACTTCCTTTTTAGGATATGTCAAAAGGTTTGGAAAGATGAACGCATGCCAAAAAGCTGGAACGAAGCCATAATCATACCGATATACAAAAAAAGGCGATAAGTCAAATTGTGAAAATTATAGACATCTCACTGCTAAACTCAGCTTATAAAGTGTTTGCAAAAATACTATTAAAACAGCTAACACCATACGCAGAAGAAAATTCAGGCAGATGCCAGTGTGGTTTACGAAAAGGGAAATCAACGATAAAACAGCTCGCTATCATAGGCTAACTAATAAAAAAAAAGTATTAATTCCGCAAAAATATCTGACAGCTATTTGCTGATTTTAAAATGGCCTATGATAGCATACATCGACAAAACCTCAATAATATAATGAAGGAGTTCGGGTTCTCACAAAAACTTATGGCATTGACAAAAATATGCATGGAAGACTGTATAAAATAAGAGTCGAATGTACGGTGTCAGAAACTCTTGATATAAGAACTGGCTTAAAGCAGGGAGATTAACTAACTATTTCCTGCTCTATTTAATATAGCTTTGAAGAAAGCTATAAGGGAAATGCAAATGGCAGCAACTGGAGTGGAAATTGGCCAATAACATATACAAGTACTGGGTTTTGCAGATGACTTAAATATATTAGTTTTACCCACTTTAACCACTAACACATATGGATGGTATTTACTTTCAAATAATATATATAAAAACGAATAACACAAACATATATGTGTGCTGTGGCATAAATGTCTGGTTCAACAGCTGATACACGTACGATATTGATATAGAGTAGTAACTATTATTATACAACAGTACGCCTAGATACCTATTCAATATATACCTAGTACCTACGTGTATATAGGTCGGACTACTTTAAAAAAATCTATGACGATATGGGATATGTAGGTACACTATATCCACGTCGTATAAAATAATCCGACATGCTCCAACAATGTAAACTATTGATCGTGAATGTGATGTTATAGTTTTTCGTAAATACATCAGTGTGCACTGTCTCCTCATAATAAACATACATCTGTCTACTAATAAATAATAAATATATTAAACAATTTCATTTAATCTCTTTTAACCTTTGTAGTTTTGTAATTAATGAACATTATAAAATATTAGAGGTACACAGGGGCGGACTGGATAGCCAACGTTACCTAGTGGGCAAAATTATGGGTGGCCCGATGTTCACTTTTATGTATTTTTACATTTTTCCCGCAATTCTTCTCGGCTTTCACCCATGGTTTAAAGACCTCATGATTGTTAGGCACATAATATTATTGTTGACTATACTCACCTTCTTACAGGGAACAGCTTACTTTTCTACCATTCCTTTAAACTTACTCTTCCTCTATGTACCCAACATCTCGAGGAAACAGTTTGCGACTTCAACCATATTATTTTTAACCGTCTCTTTTTCCTAATAAACAACTCTACTTTCATTTGTAAAAAAAAAAATCCAATAAATTTATAATTAATCACATTAGTGTTTTTAATAAAGGGTAAAAAAAAAGCATATGTTTATATATTATATTAATTTAAAATTATTAATATTTTTCAACAAATAATAAACTAGTAGGTACTTTTAAATTCTAAGTGTAGCAAAAAATGTATTGGTTTTACAAAGATATTTATTTATTTTTTTTTTTTTTATGTGAACACTTTTTCTACCAGAAAGCTTACTCGGATGTATACGATGTAGAACGTTTTTTGAGAAGAAATTTTCTTGGGTTGGTACTTTAGGGAGATCATATTTCGATTTTCCCGGGAGTTTTCTCAACAAATATGAGAAACCGAAAAAAACACGGTGGAAAATGGGAAAATGAACTAAAATAGGTAACAGTTAAAAAATATTTCAGCCTTTTTTTCCTGTTAAGAACTTTTCTACCAACAATTTAGCTCCGATTTACAATGATAGCATATTTTTTTTAAAAGAAATCTGACTGAGAAGGTACTTTAATGAGGTCATTTTTCGATTTTCCCAAAAGTTTTTCTAGCAAATGTGAAAACATGGGAAAACCGGGAAAATCAGTACAATATTAAACAAATATTATTAAAGAAAATATATAATGACTATTTAATTATTTTACTTATGGCAAAGCATCACTATCAACTGAACTACCCTTAGAATCGTTTTTAGTAACCAATGGTTTATCGCTGTTTACAGATACAATAAATTAATTTCCCTTATGTTTTTCCTATGTTTGCCTTTGCTATGCAAAATATTGATAGTATCGATTGGTCAATTCAAAAAAAGTAAGTAACAGTAGGTACCTATATCTTAATGGGTTTTTTTAGATTCTGAGCGAAGCGAGGAATATATTTATTTATATCGTTTAAATTTGTCATTGATGTACATAGTACATTTATAAAAAAATTAATATTTTATTGTATAGAATACAGATAAATAAACAGAAAAATATAATAAATAAATATAAAACACGAATAAAATAAAAAAGAAATGCTCATAATTTTTTAGATTCTGAGCGAAACAAGGAATTTATTGGTTTCACAATGATGTATACTTTTTTCTTTTTATTTATGAACAATTTTTCTACCAGCAATTTCGCTCCGATTTTCAAGAATAGCACTTTTTCTGGAAAGAAATCTAACTGGGGTGGCACTTTAGGGAAGAAATTTGTTTGCATTTTCAAGCATGTATGTTTGGCCTAATAATTTTATACAACCCTCGAGTCAATACAGATAACGATAAAGATAACTGATGAAAGATCCGTAATGTCAAGACAAATTGTTGATACCTTTAATAGTTACGAGTGGAAGTCAGTCAAATTATATTCTTAGTTCACACAGATTGAAAACAGCTCGAATAAATATTCGATAGGTTATGATAATTTTCAGTTGCTTCCGATTGTATAAACATTTTTTTTTATTTTTTTTGAATATGTTTAATTATTTAAAAAAACGTCGGCTTTTGGGTTAAAATTTTGATCATTTTTTTTTTTTTTTTTTTTGATTTTAAATTAATTTTTAACAACACTAATTAAAATACAATTATAATATTTTATATATTTTTCGATGAATTATAATCTAATAAATAATAGATTAGGTATACATTATTATACAATGTGCGATTTTTGGATAAAAAAATTTAAAAAGTGTGCAGTTTTGTCGTGTATTTTATCACAAGTGTGCGGTTTTCGAACTCAAAAATAGCCGAAATATTATTGAAATTTACCATACCTAAGAAAAAAACTATTACTATAACTGCCAGTTTATACTATTATTTCTTACTTCAACGCAAAAACAATCGATTCAGATAAAAACCAACGTTGCGTACAAAATATTCCCGTTTTTCCACATAAGTAGGTACCTATTAGTTAGGTGCCTAGGTCTTACGAATTTAAAATATTACTACCCCAATGAACCAGCAATAGAACTAAAAGGGTAATAAAAAAATATTGCTTTAAATAAGTCTTCTGGTCAAAACTTGTTCATAGGCTGAAAAACCAAACAAAAACACATAAATCATAGGTATTTCGTATTTAAACCTATAATATGCACTATAGTATGTTCCTGGTTACACTTGGAAATTGGAATCTAAAATTGGTATCATCGTTAAATATTTTTCAATGATAATATTATCGCAGACACGGATATGTCGTACGTGGTTGATAGTAACACGGTATTCCATTATCATCACGAATGGCGATATTATGTTATTTTGATGTTGTGTCTTGGGAAAATATTATGTACTCCTCATATTTTGAGGATAGTGGAGATAATGGCACAGCTCGTATAAATTATACGTGGGTACACGAGACGCGAGTGACAAGACCTCCTCAGTTTGGGTTTTCCAAAATAATATTTTGTATCAAACTATGAGAACTTCAAACAAAAATCGTACAAAAACTTATATTATCGTTCGGATATGGTAAATTAATATTAGCCAAAGTGTTTATTTACTATCAAGGAGTACCTACGCGAAACGAATGACCGTGATTCAATAATGGATATTGATCCGATTATAGTATCTACAAGCTTAGAAGCTTTAATTGGTGAGTGGAAATTTCACATCAGTTCCTACAACAATTAATAACATCGAATATTATTACGAATACATTAACACACGTTTAAATTAATTTTAAGATAAGACCTTTAAAAAATAATAATAATGTTAATGACTAATAATTATATCACTTACCCAGTAATAATCACTAGAGTACATAATTTAAATGAGTACCTACATTATATGATAAGTTGAACTGTATATTTTAATATTATTATGTTTTAAATTTGTTAACAGTGTTTTACTTAATAATTATCTTGGTATTTATTGGTTTAGTTTATTGAAATATTCATCTGAACCATAGACCTAATAGTCATTACTATTAACCGCTCTTGACTGCAATATCTGTGTTCAATCTCTATCCCTGTTGAAAACATTTAATTTTATTATTTTGAAGATTTCAGTACTTAATAAATTTATTTGTGTTTCACTGATATTATTTATTGGTACCTACAATGTATATTTAAAAAAAAATCATTATTCTTGTCTATTACAAATTAATTTTTATTATTAATGGATTTTACCTAAAACTTATTTTAAAATTATACCAATACTAACAATTCTATTTATCAAGACTATTTACCTACATATATTTAATTAAACGGATATTACACTATTAAATTTGATTGTACTTCAGTAATCTATATTCAATTATTTATCAGAACATTTTATATTACCTAGATATAGTAAAAAAAAAAACTTTTTAAATACTAAATGTCTAATTCTTTTTATCTTATTAAAAAACCATCTCAAAATATTATTTATTATTTATACCTACTTATAGGTATAAACAGGTATAGTACCTATATAAGTATTTACATTTTTACAATACTATATTTGTATGTAATATGTACCTATATTTATTTTATTTTTCCAATAATACTGATTATATTTGACCATTTATGTGAAGTTGCAAATAATAATACACTGCCATTTGACTATTAATAAAGTATATGTATGCATTTGTATAGTCTTATTTGCCTATGTAATTTGTTTTAACATACTTACCATGAATACAAACACAATGATGATACTTCAGTAATGCAAAAAATGCCGTATCCAACTGGGCACAACATGACTAATGTAAATAATATTACGCTATTATAAATGTATTTTTAGAAGTGTCTAGCGACTTAAAACGTTGTGTCATAAATTCATCTAAAAAAGTTTTCTTAAGAAAGTTCACCAACCAATTATTAATAAATGAGTAATAATATTCACTTAATTGGTGAACTTCTGAATTTTATAATAAATCCTTCAGTTAAACTATGTGGCACTTCCAAAAATGAATAGCCTTTATTTTATTGTTTAAATGATGGCTATCATGTCTTTTCTTTTTTTAAAAAACTAACCAAGGCATGTTAAATTAACAAATCCCTAGATGCTTCTGTATACTTTTTATAACTAATTATACATAAATTAATAATGGTGTTTTTAATAAATATTTGTGTTGTTTGTATTTTAATATATTAAATTTTCTTTTTTAGTATACATGTATATTAAAGTGCAGTTTAAAGAAAATTAATATTTTATCCAAAGAAAAGGAAAATATCAACTCCAAATTGACAAAAAAGAAGAAAGTAATTTAGAAATATTTAATAATAAAAATTGGAATTTATAATACAAAAAATTACATATACATTTTTAAAATCAGAGGTATAGATAAATCTGTATTTTAAAATGTTAATCAAGGAGCTGATTTATATTTCTGCACGATTTCTAGAAATATCAAAATTATACAACAAAACATTTAATCCAACCACAATTCAGTTGAAATAGATGTGTAAACCAGAAGGAAAAACCATGCATATTTTAAAACTAAAACATTGTTAACATTTGTAAAAAACCTAATTAGTTTAAATATTATTGAAGTAATCATAAATTGTTAAATTTTTATAAATAAGGTGTTACCTAGGTGTAAATATCAACACTGTTCAAAAGTCTCAATTTAATTTTTATAAACAATTCAAGTTTTTAAAAAAATGAATTGTTTATTAAACCATAGATTTAAACAGCATTACAATATTGCATCATGCTGCTTATATTTTGTTGATTACATACAATATAACAAATCAAAAATAATTCTAAATTACAAACTAATTATAAATTAATACTAAATTAACATCAATGTGGATAATACAAAACTTATATTTTATTCTTCTTGTAAAAATATATTTATTTGAACAAATTGAGTTGATTAAAAATGTATGTTATCAAGAATCAAGAAGAACTTTATTATTATTTTATATAAACAAGTAAATTTGATCAATGTTTTGAAAATGAAATAGTTATATCATTACAGTATAATTAAGTATTAAATTTTATTTTAAAAATCAAAATGATTAATGATTTGTTTGTCAATTTTCAATGTCATAAAGATCAAAAGTTTTACATTATTTTTTATGAAATACTTAGAACTAAACATAAAATACAAAACTTGGTTATTGAATTATTGTTTTATTTACAAAACACTATTTTGGCCTATGCTGAAAAGAAGAAGTAGAAGCTTTTATGTAAATGATATAATGCAGACTATTGTAGAAACTATCTACACATTTTAGAAATTGCAAGCTGACTTCAAGTAATGCTTACACAAAATAAATCAACATCTAACATGGTGACAAATATTGGATGAATTTTCAGTTAAAAGATACTCGAGAGATTATATTCCATCATTTAATGAATTAAATTATAACATTTTGTTTAAAAAAAGTTTCTTTTAACAATTATTTGATGTTTAAAATAATAATTGAAATGTTCATAATTGTTCAAATCCTATAATTCAATAAAGCTAATAATATGTTTTTGTCTTTTATAGAAAGAGCAACAAAAAATAGCAACAAAAAAATTGACACTGCAGCAATGATTGCTTTTAGTGGATTCGTACAAAGAGATCCGGAATGTGCTCCTTTAGCTGCAAAATGTATTTTGGCTAAAATTCATTCAATGCAAGAATGGGAAGCTTTACAAGCTCTACACGTATATATTAATAGAATACTGTAATTTAAATTCTAAATTGTTTTATAATAATATGTGTATCAGTTATTAGACATATGCATGCAAACTGGGAGTGTCAGTTTTCAAGCTGAAGTTGGCAAGTACCGTTTTATTAACGAACTCATACATCTAGTATCTCCCAATCGCAATGGAATACACACACATGAGTTAATTAAAAATAAAATAGTTGAACTCCTTAGAACATGGTCATTACAGTTTCCAAAAGAAATTACGATCATTGAAGCTTTAGATACATTAAAAAGACAAGGTGTTATAAAGGTAATTGGCCGATATATTTAAATTATAAAATATTTCTCTGTGCTGTATTATTGTTTGTTCTGTTATAGGATTTATTATTTGAAAATACTCCACAATCCAAGTCTTCTGCTTCAAAAAATGAAACTAATAAAATGTCAATTTTAAATGGAGAAAAATCATTATTGTTACAAAAGTTACTTAAAAGTAAAAAATCAGAAGATCTAAAAGCTGCAAATGAATTAATCAAATCTATGGTCCAAGAAGTATGTCATGCATTATCATGAATATTTACTACATTTTAAAATCTATTAATTTTTTTTTTTTAAACAATATACCTACTATTACATTAAATTTTAATAAATTCTGTTTATAGACAAATCAAACATCAAGTTCTTATTTTGTTAACATTGTTCAAAAAAAACATATTAGTGTTTGGTTTTTTTTTTTTTAATATTCTGTGGTGTCTCACTATTATAATTATTGAAATGAACCTTTTGTGCTGTAGAATTTGTTCAATCTTCAAAGAAAAAGTGAAAATACATGGCGTGAAACATTTTTAAATGCAAATTATAATAAAATATAAATGGCAATAGCAGAAAATATTATTACAATGTATATTTGTGTCATTGCTTATCTATCATTCAAGTTTATGTTTATTTTATTCTATATATTTATTATGTTTTGCATTTAAAAAGTATTTTTACAACTGTACTCTTTAATAAACACAATTATCTATGGATCTTAAATTATTTCTATCATATTTCAATATAGGAGGAACAGAAAGCAGAAAAAATGAGTAATATGTTAACTGATATTGAAATAACATCAAACAATGTAAAGTTACTATCAGAGATGCTCAAGTCATATTGTGGTTCATCAAATGATTTGGAACTTATCAAAGAATTGTATAATACTGTAAAACAATTGGAACCGAAAGTTCAAGCAATGTTATCCCTAGAAATTCCTGAAAATGAAGATACTGTTAGTAAGTATTTTACCGTGATTTTCTTTTATTAACATTTTGTGTTACTTATAATAATACATTAGATGCCTATAATATAGTTTTATATGTTTTGTTTAAATGGATATTAAAATATTAAAAATGTGTTTATTTATTTTTGTCAGGAAAAATAATTAAGCTAAATTATGAAGTTCATGAAACATTAAAAACATACAATAATGTTTTAGAAAATCCTATTCTTATAAAATCAGATTACCAGAAAAATGAAGAAAATCTATTAGATTTCAATGTATCATCACTTTCACCAGGTACTTGAAAGATTTAAGTTTATATTTTTTTAATTATATCAAAAGGTTATTCCATAATAGTGTTTATTAAATGTTTCTTTGATTTTATAATATGGTAAAACCATCAATATTTATTTTAAGTGATACTTGTATCATGATTTAACAGTTTTCAGTTTCTAAAGATACATTTAGAACAGTGTTTCTTAAGCTTTTTGAGATAACGGAAATAGTATGTCATTGTTAATTTTGATTTTTCATTACTGTTATCCTTAAATGATTAATTGTTTTAGTAATTTGTATTAATTGTATTAATTCCTGAAACCCCTGTGAGTTATTGGCGGAACACAGGGTTCTGCAGAACACAGTTTAAGAAATGCTGATATATTGCCATTGTGTTACTAGTAGGTAGTTAGTATAGTACATAGTTTGGTTGTTGATTTAGTTGAAACGTATATTCATATTATTCAAAATATCATTATTGAAGTAATTATTAGTTATATACATTTGAAACATTACTATTATTATATGTTATTGCATTATTAATTTAAATATGAGACTAAAATAAATATATATTAATACCAGTCAATATTAAAAAGTAGGTACTAAAATATAAGTACTTTAAGAATTTGAAAACTTCATGGGAACTATTTACAAATTAAAATATTTTAACTAGTTTTTATATAAAAACATAATATTCTAGATTATCAAATTTGTTCAAAATCGTTTATGGAATTATAGTACATTGTTTAAAGACATTTAGAAACCATGAATTTATTTATATATTCAATAACATATATAAATTGAAATTATATATATTTATATGTTTTTTAGGAGAAAAAGACTTATTGAGTGAATCCAGTTGTGAGACAAATAATGGATCAGCAAGTGTTAAGGAGTTGGATGATTTTTTACAAATGTCAATTCCTTTAAAAGCATTCATTCCTTCAATACCAGGTAAAACTAATCAATAATTAAAAAATTGTCGTATGCGCGGATATAACATGTTATAGGTATAACATTTTTCTGGATTTATAAAGTAATTGAGTGCTGAGAAGTAATTTCAATCTATTTTTATGTTCTGAACATTCCTAAGATGTTCTTATTGTTTATATTCATCATCTATAAACATGGAAATTAGCTATTGTTTTTTATTTAAATGTACTATATGCAGTCCAAATAATATTTAAGAGAAAATATAATATTTTTTTTTATTTTTTTTCAATGTTAGACAATGTATGAATTGCTACATAGCATGTTATTCTCATATACCCCTCTATTGTATTTAAAAAATTAATAGTACCTAAATTTTGTTGGTACCAATAACATTTTACTTATAATTGAAAACTTATATTTTCAAATAATAACATATTTTACTTTTGAATGTTAAATCCATTTTTAGAACAGTCAAATTCTCCTAAAAAGCCCACAGCAATAAAAGATGATGTATTAAATTTAGACTTATTTGAAGAGTTAAATATCCTTGGGAAAGTTATTCTGAATAAACCCAATGAAACTAAAACAATTGAAAAGTAAGTTTTCATTCAATTCTATTACTTAAAACCTATATTGCTATAATTTATTAGCATATTATAACTATTTCAATATAATTACATATATATAAAGAACTTTAAGCTTGGATGAAGAAGGTTTTAGTTCTGATAATGTAAAAAAAAAAAGTTTGTCGGAAGAATCACCATTGGACACAGATGATTCAAAAACTATTTTACAACCATTAAATGACAATTCTCTGTTAAAACCTCTTGGTGAAATAACTATTAAACTTGAAGACATTGTTCCTAGTAAGTATTCTATGGTTATATTTGATTAAATTTAAAAACAATAGTAAATTTGTTTGCATCTAATAATCTAAAACAAAATAAATATTGTTTTTTCAAAAGTATATATTTTTTAAATTTAGTTGCTATATTTACCATGTTGATCTTAGTCATATTCTTTCTATGTATATAAAAAAAAAAAAACGCTCTGACTGACTGACTGATTCATCATTGCATAACTCAAACAACTTTATGGATCGGGTTGAAATTTAGCACACAGATAACTATTATAGCGTAGGCATCCACTAAGAAAGGATTTTTAAAGTTTAACCTGTAAAGCGGTTAAAAAGTCTAAAATCAGCAAAAATGTAAAACATTATTTCTTACACTATCCCTGAGTAATATAGGCTGTATTTTATCAAAATATTTCTTCCACTAGGGTTGTTTCTAATATAACACATAAATATAATTTTCTTTTTTTTGCTAATTTCTATTTGGTTAAGTTAGGTTGTTACAATATACGGACAGTACTGGGTAAGGACAGCTTTAGTTAATAACAACCTAAGTAACTTTACCATTAGTTTCCAGATTTTACAATAAGTGGTGCACAAGTCATTAAAAAAAGGGGGTAAAATGCACACAGTTGCAAGCAACAGCTAAAATACAAAATTACTTATATTTTTAGATTACAATTTTTATAAATATTAATTAACAAATCTTTCATATGAGTGAAATATACTAGTAATTCAGCTAGTAGGATTACATTTATACACAATTTTTTTGTTTTCAAGGAAAATATGTTGTCCTAAGGTGTTATTATAGACCAACATCTTACCATAATATATCATGACATAACATTTAGTGTGATGTGAATATTCCTTTATATTGTTATTGAAGCATTTTATATTATGATAGATTAGTTAAGTGAGGGATTAAAATATTGTATTAATATTTAGTATATAATATTATGTGAATGTGTTGGTACTTAAAATAACAGTAACCGTTTATAATAATTTGTTTAAATGATTTTATCGTTCGATTAATATGGATATATTAATTGAACCTTTTAAATTTAGTTTGGCAATGTAATCATTATTATTGCACATTATATTTAATTTTAGACACTTTAAATATATTTAGAAACCAAAAATTTAGAATGCTCTTAGAGTGTGGTATTCTTTATTTATTTAATGATATTTTAGGTCCTGATTCAGTTGTTGTAAACCTATTTGATAAAAATGGTATTAGTACAGAATTACATTTAGCAGCAAATAAACCAAGAGATGATGTTACAGTTTTTGTTGTAACGACTAGAAGCAAATGTAAACAGCAATTGATTAATTTTTTATTTCAACCCGTCGTTCCCAAAGTAAAATATTGTATGAAATTAAGTCTGTACTCTTTGATTATTCAAATATTTTTTTTTTTTTAGGATTGTAGATTACGTATTTTACCTCCATCAAGAAATAATCTCCCTATTTATAATGCATTTTTACCTCAAGAAACAATTGTACAAATTATTCTTGTTGCAACTCGTAATAAGGTTAGACATTTGTATAAATTAAAGTTATTTACAAATAATAATTTTGTTTGTATTATGTTAAAGCAATTCATCCCATTCAAATATGTAATAAGTTATACAATGGACAATGAAATGTTTACTGAATTTGGCGAAATTGAACAGTTCTACATAAATGAATAAATCCTCATAATCTATTGTGATCTCAAAAAACTTTTCCTAAACTTGGAGTATTATAAAATGTATCTTTTTAATCAAATCATTTTTTTATATATATACCATCAAGTAGTAATTTGTGTTTTTCATTAACTATAATTTCAATAAATGCATCCTGTTGTTATTTTTGAACTATTTATTTTAATATTAATGTGGGCATAAAAAATAACTTATATCTTAAATCATAAACTAGTCATTTGAAAATTGTAAAATAGTCAAAATAATAAAATTAATTTTTTGTGATCTGTTAAATTAATAACTATTTTTGTTTAATAAATATTGGATATTATTGATAAGCATTATATTTTTATTAACTAAATGATAAAAAAAAAAATTGAACTGAATTTGCATATTTTGTGTTATATAACAATATATTTGGTTTTAGTTATTAATTAGTAATTTATATTATCTATTTACTACCTTGAGAATATTGATTATTAAAATTAAAAATATTGAATTTGCAAATTACAATACCCATAAGTTTATTTGCAATACTCTATTCAATCAACCATAATGCATGTTCTTATATATTTTTTAAAAGTTGTCATTATTTTTGATTTTGGGTTTTAAATAAAATATAGTTTATGCAATATCTATTGAAATTGAAATTAATAATTTTATCTCAATGTATCTAACTAGATTTATTAAATTTGTTTTTTTTGTGTTCAGAGTGGTAGAGGCTATTGTACAGCATTAAACTGGAAAGAAAATTACAATGGGATGATGCAGGAACTTATATGATAGTGTTGAAATTGATTTTATAATTTACTGTTAAATTGTATATAATTATATAAATATAATTGTTTTTTTATAGTATACATATACAATAATGTTTTTATTTAATATTTACAGATTTTGTGCTTGTGATGTTAAACTAACATATGATCACAACAAAATAAATATGAGTACCTATTCTATTAGTTGTTTTATACATTTTGAGAAGAGTATGTAATTTTATAAAATTCAAAATTATGATTATATATCTATGTAATTTTTGAGAATTTGATTTAAATTTATTTGTTGCCTATTTAACAAAATAATAAATAATAATTGAAATTCGGTAAAAATTCTTAACTAGTGAAATTATTAATATAGTTATGTACTATACATTATTAGGTAACTATTAATTATCGAGTACTTATTTAGTATTTTTGATAACAGTTAAAATAGCCCCATGACTATCATTAGTAAACAAGAGCGATTTGTATTGGTGGACACTGTTGTAATAATCAAAATATTAAACGTAGACATTTTTCTTACAACTGTAACATATTCAATATAGTAGCTACTAAAGCCCTGTGTGGGCTAATCAGTTGGCTGTATAGTTGACAAGGCTAGGCTAAGTATTAAATATTGATTGGACCAGATTGGTCTGAGAAGCATAAAGCTGTACAAGGTTTCTAAGACAACGCTATCCTGGGAATCCAAATACAGAGAATATAACTAAATTCACCATAGATTATTAATAAATGTTGATTGTGAATATTGTAACTGCAAAGCAGAAAATAATTTGTTATAATTGTAAATGGAAGACTGGTTTTAAATAAACAATGTGTCATAGGAAAATGTGATGTCCATGCAGGTTTTGCCCTAACACAATTAAAAAAAAAACAAACTAAACTAGATATTAGATATCAATTGAAGCAAGTTAACCTGGATCAGTCAACATAACCGGCTATCATAGACTAAAATATTATTTAGAATAAAATAAATATACAAAATAAGTAATTATTTATTTGTTTACATACTACAGTTATAAAATATAGACCATTTCAGGTCGAGCCAAATAGTTCACATTATTGGTCCAGGCTTGTTTAGATATTTGACTAAAGTAGACCAGGCTGGAATATATATTTCATTAAACAGTTATATGTATTTTTAAAAATTTTAATTTTATGTGGATACAGGGTTCAAAATTGCAGCTATATTACATGGCTACATTATCTACCTATTATTTAGACGGTTTAAATAAAAAAAAAAACTTCTATGATTAAATATATTTTTCTACAGATTTATTAGATTTGTTTAAAATAATAAAATTAATTGAATATTTTTCTTTTCAAAAATGGATATCAAAATTTTAATCTACAGTATAGATATTATTTAAATAAACACTTATTTGTAATAATAATTGACAGTTACTGTTGAATGTACCTACCTTAATGTTCAAATTAGGGAGACATATACTTATACTAATTTTTCAAAAATTTAAAACGTATTTATTAAAATTAAAATTATTTATTTGAAGTAGAATGCATGGAACGTAATACCTAAAGGATATAAAGGAGTACGTTAAGGCAATCGCTCCCCTTGGGCCGTATTTTTATTTTTACATACCTATTTTCTTTTATAGGTACCTACTTCTTATATTCTACACTTGTTTATAATATAATATGTATATATATAGATACTTAATAAAACTCTTGAACTCACAAATTCCCCCACTGTCAGGATGGTAGGTAGGTACTAACATATTTTAAATTTTTAAATTTTCTCAGTAAATGTGAAAAAACGGGAAAATCAGTACATTAAACAAATATTGTTAAAGAAAATATATAATGCCTATTTAATTATTTTACCATAATATGACATAAATGTTGTTAGCAAAACATCACTATCAACTGAACTTGACTCAGAATAGTTTTTAATAAGCAATGGTTTATCGTTGCTTACAAGTATACATTAAATTACTTATAAGAACGACTGCACCCGACCTCATAATCCAAGGAAATCTTTTTTTGTTTGAATTACCGCGCACCAGTACTATGGAAACCGCGGCAGTAAGGTTAGGTTAGGTTAGGCGTTGGTAACCACGGGGACGCGGCGTCTTACCATTTACCACAGATGTTGTTTCTAACTTCAATTGGTCGTCGTACGATAAACGACTGTGCGTTCCTACTGGTCGACCGACGGCCATACAATTGAATAGACAATATTCACATTGGCATTGGCGTCCCAAACACGTTTTCTCGATGTGTTAGCCGTGTAATTTTCATTCTTTTTGTTCTTTTCATAATGTTTTTTAATCGTTAGTTTATTTCATTATGTTACATTAGAGTTCATTAAAACAAACGCGTACAACGCTGAACAAAGTGAATAAGTATTTTCGTCGCCTTCGATTACAGCGCAGTTGATAATGGTAAGTACAAAACACGAGTTATTCATTATTAGCCCTGTTAACTATACACAATTTCGGTGATTATGCAGTTCATCACACCGCTATTTTATAAGTTCATTATCTGACTCCCGAAAATTACTATAATGTTATTTTACATATTATTATATAATATCAATTAAATTGTTGTTTAAGTATACATTTTTTATACATTATTGTTTTCTTCTCTAGTACACTTATACAAGTTTTTACATTGAACATGTGCGTGTTGCTAGGTCGTTTTGTTTACTTGGGTAGTGTTACATTAGTCGTGTAGACTACAAATACAAATACACATTTGACTTGTAATTATTTTTTATTATTAGGTCATAATAACCATATTATAACATCTTTTTGAGTTGCATAATCATCGCCTATCACGTTATTTTCCAAAAAGTCATTACATACGTAGTTAAGTCCGTGGCTTGAGTCGAACTAATATTATTTGTTTTGTTACGCAATTTTTCCTGCCGTTTCCTTCCATCTCCAGACAAATTGATTATGGCGGACGACTTTGACATTGAAGCGTTGCTTGAAGCACCCTATAACAAAAAAGAGCCAGAAACACAGCCGAAAGAAAGTAACGGCACAGAGGAAAAATCACGTAAAGACAAATCTCATAAAAGTAGTCGCCATCGTACTAGATCTCGGTCACGTGATAAATCGCGTAAACGTAGCCGATCCAAAGAACGTAAACACAGACGAAAAAGTCGTTCTAGAGATAGACATCGTAGTCGTTCTAGAGACCGACATGCACGACGACGGTCTAAAGATAAACGAAGTCGTTCACGGTCACCTGTTAAACTACCTAAATATGGACCGCCTTTACCTCCTCCTCGATATAATAGAAAACCATCGCCTCTAGCATCCAAAGTGCCACCGGCCAGCATGTTAACTCCTGAGGAAAGAGATGCTAGAACTGTATTTTGTATGCAACTTTCAAAAACTATTCGTGCTAGAGATTTAGAAGAGTTTTTTTCATCTGTTGGCAAAGTCAGGGATGTTAGGATGATCACTTGTAATAAAACGCGGCGGTTTAAGGGTATTGCGTATATAGAATTCAAAGATCCTGAATCTGTTCCACTCGCTATGGGTCTTAATGGCCAAAAACTTTTAGGCGTTCCTATTGTTGTTCAACCTACACAGGCAGAAAAAAATCGAATGGCTAATTCTATGCCCAATATGGTTCATCAGCGTACACATTATGGACCAATGAAATTATATGTTGGTTCATTACATTATAATATTACTGAAGATATGTTAAGGGGCATATTTGAACCTTTTGGACATGTAGATAATATACAATTAATGATGGACACTGAAACTGGGCGGTCTAAAGGCTATGGATTTTTGACATATCGCAATGCTGAAGATGCTAAGAAAGCCCTAGAACATTTAAATGGTTTCGAAATTGCCGGCCGACCTATGAAAGTTGGCCACGTGACTGAAAATCATTCTATGTACGACAAAACTGCATTTGAAGTGGATGAATTGGACAGAGCTGGTTATGATTTGGGGGCTACTGGTAGATTACAACTGATGTACAAATTGGCAGAAGGTACTGGATTTCCAATTCCACAAGCTGCGACTAATGCATTACAAGTTGCTACTGGAGTGACACCAACCGCTCCAGCCACACCTACAGTCCAAGTTAACCCTCCTATAGCCACCCAATGTTTCTTATTGGCCAACATGTTTGATCCAAATAAAGAAGACGTGGACAGTAATACTACATGGGAAAATGAAATTAGGGACGATGTTATCGAAGAATGTAACAAACATGGTGGCGTTTTACATGTATATGTGGATAAAGCGTCTCCACAAGGCAATGTATATGTTAAATGTACTACAATTGAAACTGCGCTCGCGTCTGTAGCAGCTTTACATGGACGGTGGTTCGGTGGACGTGTAATAACTGCAGCTTATGTGCCTGTAACAAACTATCACAATTTGTTTCCGGAAGCTCCATCATTTACAAAACTGTTGGTATCGTCCAGAACTAAAAACTAACAATTTTTATACAAAATTTAATTATTTTATTTTTTTAAACTTTCAATGTAAATCTTAATATTCTCTCTAGAGTAAAGAATACCCATCTGCCCAAACATATTTTTAGTCGACTTTTTTGATAGGTTATTTATAATTAATTTCTGGTTACTTGAACATAAAATATCAAATTTAATTTGTAGAAGTTACCTATACCAATTTCTTAAATTTCATTTATACATACTTTTTCCATGTGAACTGACATCAATAGTAGTAGAAAGTCATTTTATGTCTGAGTATTTGAAATAAAATTAAGTAGTTAGGCTACCTACAACTGTTAGAATTTTTTTTTTCTTTTTTTTTTTTACATTTTGTTAGCCTTCATCAGAATATAATTCCTTTCTTTTGATGGCATAATCATGTTTAAACAATTTTTTAGTGTACTAATAATAAATGTCAAAAAAAAATCTACAAAATTTATTTATTTGTAATGTATTGTATAACTATTAAAACTAGTTGTTATTTTTTCTATTCATCCTGGTTCACTATATTACCTATTCCGATTCACTAGCAAATTTATGAATCTAATTTAAATAGAAAACATACATAATATTGATGTACCTATTTATTTATATTATTGACGAAAAATGCATGTGAACTTCTAAATTATTTATTTGACCACTTAATCCTATTATACTATAAAATATTACTTTGATTCTTGGTAATAATGGAGCAAATATGTATAATATGTATATAAATTAATATACTTAGTTGCTTATGTTTAAAGGTTAATTAAATGTTTTGTTTTAAAGCAATGAAATATTCGTATTTACCTATTACATAACCATTATTTATTTTAAAGCAAATAATTATTTAAATATTTATTCAACTAAATTTCAAACTTTTTGTTGTATTTTAGTACAATTCTTTTACATATTTAAACCTAGTAAATAATAATAATAATAATTTTGAAATTATTATATCCATTTTAACTTGTGCTAGTTAAACAATACATTAATACTAAAATTAAATAATTCTAGTATAGTAAGTTACACAGCAAATAATAAATTAGCACAATTATTAAATTTTTAAATGTAACTGCTGCTGTTCATAGAAAAAGAAAATAGAACAAACTATTGTTTATCGTAAAGTTTTCCACTTTAATCATTCATTATTTAAAAAATATATATTAATGAGAAGATAATATAATAATACATTTTGAAATTTGAAAACTACTTAGGTTTATTGTGGTGAAATTACACATAATAATTTGTATAGAGTTATTTTTGTGCTTATTCACAATAAGATTAAGATAAACTTGATTGATATTTGCTGTTTACTATCATCAAATAATTTATTAATTAAGAAATACTCTCAGACGTAGCTATTTTATTTAAACATTTAATTTATAACTTGAACACTGTAAATAGTGTGAGGTGGACTTGAGGACACTTTACATAAGTTCAGTTTTGAAATAATTCCACAACATTTTTATAGAATGGGTAATTTTGTATTTTTAAAAAAACTATTATTTATAATTATTTTATTTTTATGTAATATCAATTATTCTGTACATTACATATGGGATCACTTTGATATTCTTATTTTTTTTCTATGTTCAATCAATATTGCATAGAAACCTATCGATATCATCTCGCATAATATTTGACCCAGTAGTTTTAAAGTTGTAGCATAAAATGTCCAATGAAGTGAGAATAAATAAGATTTTTCAAATGAGATAATAAGTAGACTTTTAGAATAAAAAATTAATTCTTCAAATCAAATAATATAAAATTGACGATATCTTTGCCTTTAAAAATCTTTTGAAAAATAACATCCGTCTATACAATGGATTGTATCAATAGGAAATAATATGTTATAATTGTTAATCAGCTAAATAAAACAATTATTTATACATGAAATGTGTAGTCACACAGATTAAATGCAACAAAAATCAATTTTTCTCCATAATATATAACATAAAAATGTTGCCATAATAAATTTCTCTATATGAGATGCTTGTTGAAAATACATGAATAATTTAGGTATAGTACAATTGTATTTATCTATAAGCTGTATTAAAATTTTAAACAATATGCTAAAAACTTGACAATTTATTGTAAGAAATTGTATTAATTTATAAATTAGATTTGTTTTAATTTTTTTCTCTAATATCTATATGAATAGAACATAAAAATAAAATTTAAGTATTGA
The DNA here is from genome assembly GCA_902439185.1 of Cinara cedri. Lineage (NCBI taxonomy): Eukaryota > Metazoa > Arthropoda > Insecta > Hemiptera > Aphididae > Cinara > Cinara cedri. The sequence continues at coordinate 213,258 of CABPRJ010000972.1, read as the reverse complement.
TATGGTTAAATATATAACTTTTGTATAAAGTGTCCTCAAGGATTTCTCACATAACACCACTATATAAAATATACAATTTATTACACATAATTATTTATAACCAAATATGAGTAAAATACAACTTAATCATGTATAAAATATTGTGTTAATAATCAATATTACTCATAAAAGTAAAATTGATATTTTATGTAACAATTATTATACAACCAAAAGTTTAAATTTTAATATTTCAAATGAAATATTTTCTTATTCAAACCAGTCGCTAATGTTCATATAGAAAATAAAATTTTCACATAATAAATATTGTTGTCTATAAAAAAAAAAAATTAACAGGTTTTATTTTTATGAATAAATATATTATTTTAATATTATGGACGTATAACAAATTATATGAACTGTTTAGCTAAATGTTCGTAACTAAGCTAGTTCATACATTTTAGTTAAGTATAGTATTATATTATTACCCTTCAAACATTGTCAAAAATTGAAAATTCTATCTGTATTAAAGTAATCAATTTTAAAGCAATATTTTAATATTACATAATACACTAAAGAAATATTTACTTTATATCAATAAATTATATGTGTATTTATTATATATATAATTTTTAAAAAAAATGTTAAATAAATCAAAAATATTTTCATATATTTAAACAAATTATTTTCGAATAGCCTGTATAATGCTAAATATTTTACTAATAGTTACTACTACTACTAATAACACCATTATTTAGATATAATATTATACCTGTATATTGTTTTATTAAATTCAATATGTTAATATTATACCATAAACAATATAAACCTGTGTATTTTTCTGTTTATAATTAAATAAATATTAATATTACAAACCTATCATTATTTTCTTACTAGTTGTAATATGTAGTACATATATATATATATATAAACTTTCAATTTGTGTTTTTATATTTTTTGTTATTTTTTAAGTATACTTAAAAATGTATGTATTATATGAAAAACATTAAATTGTAATGACTAAGACAACTGAAAGATTCATTGAAATAAATAATATTACTTTAAATAAAAAAAAATTGTCTTAACTAATTTATAATTTTATAATAAAATAGTTGACCATAACAATATTCTTATAATTATTTACACCATTCGGTATGGTTTTTTTTTTTTTTTGTTAAAATAAGTTCATTTTTATTTGTGTATTTTGAGTGCCTTTTATTGTACGGATTAAGATAGATACTAGATTTAGTAGAATTTTCGTTCTAAATATCTTCATTTCCGCAGGCGAAACTAACAGTCCTTTACGAGCATGCCACCGGCTTCACGCTGTTTAAAGTTAAAGAATTTGAAGAAATAGGTTCAGAATTAGCACAAGTTGAAAAATCTGTGCGCGACTTACAGCGTTTCACCAAAATTGTTGAGCTATTGGCATTTGCTCCTTTCAAAACCTCTGTTGACGCATTGGAATCCATCAACAGCATTTCTGAAGGTACAAAAACAAAACAATAAAATCTGATGTCCGTCTGCTGTGTGTCCTGGTTTCATCAAGTTCTTTATTATCACATTCATAGGTGTTTTGCCAGAGAGTCTGCAAATTTTTTTAGAAACCAATATACCTAAAGTGGGTAAAATGTCAAAGGTCACATTGGGAGTTGCTGACAGCAAATTGGGTGCGAGCATAAATGAAAAACTTGGGCTCAAGATACAACATACTGGATTTTTGCTCGAAATATTGAGAGGTCGGTTTAGTTAATTTTAATTTTGCTTTGGTATAACAATTTTAAATAAGAATGTTTTATTTTTATCATGCTTTGATTAAATTATTTTCTTATAAAATATCCTAATGGAATTTTTTTTTTTTTTTTAATGCTCCTTAAATCTTTAAATGTTTTTTTTTTTATGTTTCAGGTAAGTTATCTTTATTACTTTTACAACTTCTTTGTATATAACTTATATATTTAGGTATTTATTGTAATTATAATTAAATGTTTGTATTATATTATGCAGGTATTAGATTCCACTTTCCATCCCTCATGAAGGGATTCGCACCAAAATTGGAGGGTATTGCCCAATTAGGATTAGGTCATAGTTATTCTAGAGCTAAAGTAAAGTTTAATGTCAATAAAGTGGATAACATGATTATACACAGTGTTTCATTACTTGATCAGTTAGACAAGGATCTGAACACATATTCTATGCGTATCAGGTAATAATAAATATTTGAATACTTAATAAAATTTAATAAATTAAATAGTTATATCGATTACACTTAAAATTATATCCTTTGTTTTGTTTCATATAATTAGAGAGTGGTACTCTTATCATTTCCCAGAACTTTACAAGATAGTTCCTGAAAACTATTTATATGCTAAAGTAGTGAAGTATATTGGTGATCGTAAGCAGCTCACTGAAGAAAAAGTCGAAGGTCTTGAAGAGATTATAATGGATTCGGGAAAAGCAGCAGCTATACTGAGTGCTGCAAAGTCTTCAATGGGTAATAGTTGTATAACAAGTAATTTTATATAATGTATAATAAATATATCCTATATTCTTAATTGCTTCAGGTATGGATATTTCTCCAATTGATTTAACAAATGTGTTGATGTTCACCAACCGTGTTATATCATTGTCTGAATATAGAAGAAGTCTATCTGAGTATTTGAAAAACAAAATGGGAACAGTTGCTCCCAACACAGCTGCTTTGATTGGTGAGCAGGTTGGCGCTAGGCTTATTTCTAAAGCTGGTTCATTAACAAACTTAGCTAAATGTCCGGCATCTACTGTACAAATATTGGGTGCTGAAAAGGCTCTTTTCAGGTAAATATATGAGATTTATTTTGTTTATTTTTTCTCTATTTTGTTTATTAATTTTTTAAGGGCGATGAAAACCAAGACAAGCACCCCTAAATATGGTCTCATATATCATTCGACATTCATTAGTCGCGCTGGTCGACAATTTAAAGGACGTGCATCTCGTTTTCTTTCTAATAAATTGAGTATTGCCAGCCGTATTGATGCATTTTCAGGTATTATTTTAATTTTTTAAAACCTATAATTTGTGTATATTATAAAAACTATTTTATTTATTATCAATGTGTTCTATGTTTAAGATAATACATCTAATATTTTCGGTCAAAAAATGAAAGAGCAATGTGAAGATAGACTTAAATATTTTGAAACTGGTGAAAAACCTCCAAAAAATATTGATGTTATGCATGATGCTTTCCAAGAATCCTGTCAACAGGTATCATGTAGACTTAAAATTTTTATAAGAAATTATATTTATTTTAGTTTTTTTTTTTTTTTTTTTCTAGAATGAAAGTTTGAATGCAAGTGTCAAGCGCAAGAAAAACAAAAAAGAAAAAAAAAACAAGAAGAAGCAGCCAGAAAAAGAAAATGGAGAAGAGTAATTGTCCTGAGTTTCTATTGCCAATTTGTTGTATTATTAAATAAATATTAGTGTTTTATTTCATTAATGATTTATTATGCAAAATATAATGACAAATTGTATATTATGTTACTGATTTTTTTTTTTTTGTAAGGTCTTAAAAGAAAAATCACAATGTGTAATATTATATTACACAAATCCTTTAATATAATTGAGCTTTGAAGATTAAAACTTTAATTTTTTGATTATTTACCAGTAAATTTTCAATTTTATTGTTATTGGAAACAAAAATTTTGACTGGACATTGATCATAAATTAGGTAAATAATTTTTTTGTTTACCAACTTAAATAATGTTGGTATCATTTTTTTTTTTTACTTATTAAAGTATCATTTTGAAATTACATTCTATCTACTAATTATTTGTTGATGCTTTATATAAAAAAAAAATAATAAATACAAATGAAAGTTTACATAGAACACTACTAAAATAATTTTTGGACTAAAGTTATAATTCAACTGAATAGCTAAGGATATATTTAAATAAACATTTTTTTTTTTTTTTCCTGGATTTTATCTTTAAAAATAATTTTACTACTCATTATGAGTTTCACGTCTTGCATATTAAGGACCAATATTATTAATCTTGAACTATTATAATTTTAGAAATGTCAAGAAAATTAACCAAACATTTTTTGTGGGAAAAAATTATTTTCAGTATAAAAAAAAATAACAAGTTTATAATTCCTCAGAGTATTATTAAAATGAAAATATTGAAAATATCTAGTTCGATGTACACATCAAAGACCAATCAAAAGCTTTCTATGTACAGGTGGAAAGATTACTCACTTACCAAATCTACATTTCCATCCTGATACTGTATATACCTATATCCCAGTGGGTCTTCGGCCACTTCCATTCACTCATGTTGGACTTTTAATTTAAAAAAATTATTAGGGTTTAAATGTTTAATTCGAACTAGATAGCATCAAACAAAGAAGTTCCCCATTAGTTCATTAGTACACTGAGATTAAATGGTAAGGTACATGTTTAAATTTCGAAAAATTCAATTTTTACATGACGACATTAAAAAAATACTCATTTTTTATGTCCTTCAAAGAATTACAGTACCTATCGCTATAGATTTATTTGTAAATTTGCCTACTGCTCGATTGCAAGATCACATCGAATTGTGCACGAATTCAAAATTTCAAAGAATAAATGTCAGAAATTGTATTACAAATTGTATAACTAAGTGGTACCTACGTATATACATATAGAATACATAAAAAAATATCTTAAATTTCGAAGGGTTATAACCAAAACTTCAATCTGGTCTCGCCACTGAATATAATATTATTTATTAATAAAAATAACGATATTTGTTCTGATGCCTTCTAGGATGTTACCCACACCCACACGAACGATTATCTCTCGTCGATAGAATTATGGTATTTTTATTTTATAATTTTTAGTATTTATTGTTATTACTATCTTAGTTTTTATTTTATTTTTTTGTTCGTTAACGGCGCAGTTAAACTGAGTGTATTTTATTATATGATTATTATTTATATTCAGTAGCTGCTCTTTGCGATTTCGAGTTAAATAATTTGCTCTCCGCGTGACAGATTTTCATTGTGCGCGTCGTCAATCTCTTCGCCAATAAAAAAAGTACATTTTTTTTTTTATTTTAATATAAAATAATATTCACGTGGAACACACCGCGTAGGTACTTACCCAATTATTATTATTACTACTAACAACGTTGTTAATATAACCCATCTCGATCTTAGAGTCAAAAATTATTGTGCGTTATTTTGTTACAGCTCGTTGCTCTAAATAAAGTCAGTTCGACTTTGCAACTACTGCATTCACCGTTAAGAGTTTGTAAACGTCATAATATTTGTGCCTTACGGATCGCGAAATAGTAACAGTCGGGCGTTTCATATAAATTTGTTTCGTACGTCGAACGTGAAGACTATACAATATAATATAGATACCTATATCTAATATTCAATGATATATTTACTTATACAGGTGTTACGATAATACATGACATAGGTGTTATTATATATGCCTGTTTATCGACTTGTCCTCTGCAACAAACTTAGCATTTTTTTTTTTTTTATAATTATTTTTTACGTTTTATTGCTCCCGTGAACCACCGCGACGTAAACGGACAATGAAATATCTACCTACCGCAGCAGGTACGTATCTTGTAAAACATTAGGGTATGGCCGGTTTCTGCCAAATTATAAAATTGATCGATTCCCTTTTCCGCCAAATGAAAAAAATTTAATCTAATATTTGAATATTAATGGACAATATGCATACATTAAAAATTATTAATCAGACAAAAAAATAATAGTTTTTTCTGTTCACGTATGATAAAAATTGTGTTTGTTATACAAAGGTATTGAATACAAGGTAAAAATAGTTGTTAATACTCATAACGATTGTCTTACCACAATTTTCTACGCAAAAATTATCAAACATGTAATCTTTTTTTTCATTATTATTTTTCCGTCGTAATGATATCTATAAAGTAATAATATCTTATAATTATTGTAAGTAAGAATGAGTATTGTGACATTTATATTTTTAATTTAATCACCCCTGTACAACAATTTTTAATATTTCTTGTGAACACATTGAAATATTAGACTACATTTTTTCATTTAGCAGAAAAGGGAAGGTACATTTTTAGCGGAAATGAAAAACTACCAAATAATATTAGGTAGGTACGTTTACCTATATACTCGTGATATATTACCGCTAATGTTGAAAATTGGATATTATTATGTAAAATGTATATAAAAAAAATAACAGGTAAAAAAAAAAAAAAACCGAATGATAGCAAGTGCCACCAAAAAGGTCGTGACCGCATCTTTATCGACACCGGTGGAACCGATTTTGTGCCATTAGTTTTAACGTTTTAAAACGAATTAAACTTAATATTACGATTTAAAAATCACCGTATCTCACTTAAAAATTAATAAATATTGAGAAAAATATCAACTTACAAACATACCCCACCCTATTATATTATGTTCACAAATTTAAGTAAGTTGGACAATAAGCCGATTCATTCTAATGCTAAAACTAACGGCGCAAAATATTGGTTTTATAAAACGAAAATATTACATTATCAAATTTTTAACGTTAGCCGTATAGTATGTATATATTTATAAGTATATCAGGGACGTGATTAAGGAAGGAGAGGGTTAATTCCTTTCCATTTCGAAATTACTACGGTAGTCGAATTTTTTTTTCAACTCCCGATGCACTTCTATTAGTGGCGTGACTAGGGCGGTGATATAACTCACAGAACTTTCTTTTTTTACAGACTACATCGACTGGTTTTTATAATTTATATCTTACGATGTACAATACACATTTTTCATTTTGGTATAAAAATAAGTTAGGACATTTCCTGTAAACTTCAGATCTTGCGTTTTCTATAGTTCTCCAATTGTTACAAACATTCGATAGTTAACCTTCTCCTCCCATAAATGACCTATACCTACGCCTACGATACAATATATATTACCTCTGTACATCAGCAGGACCGGAGTAAAGAGGGAGGGCGAAACGGGGCACTTGTCCTTGGTGCCATTACTATGGGGAGCAAAAAGTACAAATACATAATATGTAATATGTATATAATAATACCTACTCTAATAATTTAAAAATATATTACTTTGTAAACATATTATATTATATAAGAATGTAGAGTAATAAATATTGCGTACGAATTAAATATTAAAATATAGCGAATTTTACATTCTGTGTCTGATAAGAGGGTGCGAATTCCATATTTTGGCCGGGGTCGAAAAAAAGTTACATCCGGCACCTGTACATTAACCTGAAATATTACAATTAAACGATGATATACGCGTTTTTGTTTCCTGCTAATTTGCGTAATTTGTATGTATTATATTTGTTTAGATACGATATAGGTACACATTATATTTTGAAAATATAGCGCAGTACTACGCAATTGTATACCAACGGTTAAACGAATCAGAATCAAACATGAATACTATTAGAAGTATCACGGTTGTAATACTCGCGACCGTAATAATGACCGCGGTTGCTCTAGAGTCCCGTCGTATAGGATTCGATAAATATCACAACTACGAAGAGATGACCGTATATTTGAGGAAGATAACCGACGAGTTTTCTAATGTTTCTTCGCTGTATTCAATCGGAAAATCAACGATAGGTATGTGCATTCATTTACCGCAGTGGCGTGCCCAGGGGGAGGGTTAAGGGGGTTTTAGTTCCCCCATTAGCCGTGTCAAATAAAAATAAAATAAAATATTTAGTATTAAAAAATCGTTGCTAATAAAATAATAATCATTGCATATTTACATTACTTATTCAACTAAATAGGTACCTAGGCATAATTATGTATTTTGCAAAACATTTTTTTTTTTTTAATAGCCCTCCCACTATTGAATAATCCTGTATACGCCACTGTTCATTTATATTTTATATAATAATACAATAACAATATGTTTAACGTAGATATGCTCATAAGCGTGCTCAGATCCTATTGGCAGAGGAAACAACGATATTTGAAACCAAAGCGTACACTAAAATTACAGACACAAATAGTCTAAAATATATTTATTTGGGAAGGGGGTTAAGTTTTCATAAAATGAATTATATAAACTTATTATTATTTACTTGATGATTCAACGAGGCCTTGATTCGGAAGAGCTTGGCTGAGTTTTTGGGGGCTAAACCTTCCTGTAAGCTGTCCTTCTCTATTTGTGTGCGTTAACTCACAAAATCAAGCGGATCTTAAAGTTGAATATTTTAAAGCATTCATATTTGAAATAATTTTTTACAAATACTCTGGTGGAAAATCTAGCACGGGAAGCGAATGCTCTTTCTGTCACCCGTGCGCACGCTCATGGGTTTACTTATATCTATAATCTACATGTATTAATTTTAAGTCGTTCAACTGCGCTGTACATTATATACATAAGGTGTCTGTATTTCTATCAAAATATTCAATTAATTGAAAAAATTCCGAATGATTTTTAAATTAATGTGTTCAGTGTTGTATCTTGTATAATAATTAATACGACACATTTTTGTCATGAAAACACATATTGTTGTAATCATTTTACCATAATATGACATATATATATTGTTGACAAAGCAACACTATCAACTGAACTCCGCTCAGAATCGTTTTTCATTAGCAATGGTCTATCGTTGCTTACAAATATACATTAAATTTCTCCTTTACTACCTCCCAACTTCCTACTAACAACAGTAGCTGCAACCGCGTGCGAAGTATATCCATCTTTTTTTTGTACTATTTATGTATGTCATAAAGATTGTTCATACCACAATTTTTTACACAAAAAATATTAAAAATATAATTTATTTTTTTTATTATTGTATAAATTCAAATTTAATTTTATTATTACTTTTCAATCTTAAGTTATCTATAAAGTACCGTAATATCCGCATAATACGATAAATGTATCACTGATTATGGTATTTTCCCAACGCTATCGATTATGTTGATAATCGATAATGGAGGTGTTTAAACACCCAAAATACCCCCCTGCATACGTGCCTGATGACAATGTACATTAATATGACCTACAGTATACCTATAGTATAAAATATAAATAATATGGCATTTATATTTTTTATTTTTTATTTAATCACCCCTATAGTACAATCATAACTGTACATTTTTAACTTTTTTTATAATATAATAATAATAATGTATGATACAATCATCCATTAATATTCGAATATTAGACTAATTTTTTTTCATTTGGCGTAAAAGAGAAAGGTACACTTTTGATGGAAACAGGAATCGACGAATTTTAAAATTTGATGGAAAAGAGAAAGGCGCATGTTTGGCAGAAACGAGTAACTCCCTATTGGTTTTATATGTGTTCACCAAGCTCCGTTTAGAATCATTCTTTTGTTTTATTCTAATGATTATGGTAATTAAATTACTCTATATCCAATTATACCTTCAAAATTTCTCACCTACAACTATTATAGTTGTAGGTGGTAGTGGTCTACCCATGGTGCAATGTACGGCTTTTTAATTTTATTAATGCATTTTTTCCTAGGTACATTATAGATGCAAATGTATAGTGTCCCACAAAGATATAATTATTTCCGTAATAAAGAAAATATTATTATTATTATAATTATAAAGATAATCAAATTTTGATTTTTTTCATGTTATACACAGGGAAAAACATCATACATATTTATATTTAAATTAACTTTTATCTTTCAGTAAAAAACTTACAAAATAAATTACTTTTTACTATATTGTTTTTGAAAAAAATTTGAAGACATTTTATTGAGTTTATTCTTCTGAAAATTTTATTTTTATTAAATTCATAATATTTTCAGTAAATTTTTAAAGTTCTGAGAAAAAAAATGTACAGTAAGTACAGTAATAATAGCAATATGAAACTATCGAATGCGATTACAGCCTGCTGCATAATTTTAGGTGCCTACTTTTCTCTGAACTTTATTATTAAACACCACCAATTTAATAAAAATAAAAGTTGAAATGTTCACATTATCAGAAAAATAAATTATATTTAAATGGCTATCTTTATGTTTATCAAAAATAATAAAATAAAAAATTATTATATTAAGTTTTTCACTAACCCTGCGAGTAATAATAATAAAAAATCGGTACCCCTGTAAAAACCTGCTGCGAGTTCAGAATACTTCGCATGTGGGTGCAACCACTGTTGTAGGTGGGAAGTTGGGAAGGTAGGATACAGACGGAAATTGAATGTATATCTGTAAACCGTTAAATGATAAACCATTGCTAACAAAAAAACAATTCTAAGCGGAATTCAGTTGATAGTGTTGCTTTGTCAATAATACAATATATGGTACATATCATGTTATGGCAAAATTATTACAAAAGTGTGCGTTTCCTTGACAACAATAATTGTTTAAAAATATTTAAATAACAACAACTTAATACTAACAAAAAATGAATAAAAGCGGTTGCCAATGACAACCTTATTTATAATCTTTCAATCTTTTTTAACCTAAAGACCAAGGTTTTCCCCATTATCTCGAATATTAATGAGAATTTAAAAAAAATGACTTTTTTAAAGTACCACCCAGAGAACATTTCCTTTCAGAAAAGGTGCTATACTTGAAAATTGGAGTATGCTTTCTGGTAGAAAAAGTGTTCACATAAAATAAAATAAACATCATTGTAAAACCAAGACATTCCTCATTCTATTCAGAATCTAAAAAAAAATAAATACAGAATTAAGTTATCTTTATTATCTCTGCAGAGATATTTCAATAGATATATCTTTGCATGACACCCTGTATAATACAAAAATATAACTGTGCCAACTAATCTTTAATTTTGTCCCAATAGGCCGTGAACTATGGGTTGTCAAATTGACATCTGCGACCGACCTATTGGGTGTACCGAATATCAAAATCGTTGGAAATATACACGGAAACGAGCCCGTCGGGAGAGAAATAATTTTACACCTGATTCAGGTAAAAAAAACACCATCAATTTAAACCTATTTAGATTAAAAATCTGAACATTATTTATTAAGTATATTATGACACTCGTATAAACGTATTTAGTACTCGTGCCTACACAAATACATTATCGCAGGATGCTTTTTTATTTTTTAAAAAAGTAACAATAAAACATTCTGTTTAAATATCAAATGTATATGTTGTCTTTATAATAATATTAAATTATTCGAAAATAGTATTTGTTACATAACAAATCGAAAAACAAATTGATAAACAAACTGTTACAAACAACCGTTATTCACCTGTTGCCGAGCATGAATCCCGATGGATTTGAACTGTCAGAGCCTCAATCTTGTCCAAACAACGGGAGTATAGTAAAGAGTTCTAGGTAACAATATAACAATATTATTAATTTTCAATTGCAGGACATTTTTTAATGAATATTCATTGTGTATCCACTCCTTTTTCCCTTAAAAATAGGTCCACGAATAGATAGACCAAACCTTCCCCTGAATTTTTGGGTTTTCCCCAGTTACCCCAGTGAGAATATTTTTTATAAAAAAATTTCTCATGAAATCTACTAATTCAATCATTTACCTACATTTTTAGTGGACAATTGGATACACAAAGCACAATCTTTCTCTACTGAGTGTCCTTTACCGACTTGTCTGTGTGTCAATTTGGACATAGAAATCCTCTTTAAAAAATGTCCTGTACCTACGGTTGGCATCGAACACCTTTATTAAGTAGGTGTTCAATTATCGTTATTTTATTTTTTTAGAGGTAACGCGAAAAAATTCGATTTAAATAGAAATTTCCCTGACGCGTTTATACCGCACACGGTTCCATTACAACCCGAAACCGACGCAATCATGAAGTGGATGCAATCCATTCCATTCGTCATGTCTCTGAGTTTACACAGTGGTGATTTAGTAGCCAATTATCCCTACGATGGTTCGGAAGATTCGCGTGAGTGTCATTTACTCTAAGTACGTATAGGTTAAGTTAGGTATTAGCTACTTACATACTACTAGTGCAATCTAGATTTTTTTATTTATTTTTTTATTAATAAAATATTGTTATTATAAATTATAATTGAACTTGATTTTATTTGAGTTTTCTTTTCTTTTAAATCGATTAATTTGAAAATATATAATGTTGACGATAAATAATACAATAGGTATAATAATATATTATATTGTTATCCGATGAAAAGCACCATATCTTTTAATTATTACGAAGGTAAACATCGTAATTATAACGTTTCCGATCATTGTGAAACTATTTTATTCTTCGCGATAACTTTTTTTTTGGCGAAACTTAAACTTCTTCGAAATCTATACTTGAATAGTTGGATAAAATCTATACAGTAAAACTTCCGTTAACGGCTATCTCTGAAAGACGGTCACCTTTATGTAACAGATATTTTTTTTGGTTCCGTCAAGTGTTATGCCTCTATAGGAAGCCTTTAAAGGATGGTCACCCCTAAATAGCGGCCATTATTTCCGGTCCCTTCGGTGACTGTTATATGGAAGTTTTACTGTAATAATATTCGGAAAAACTATTGAAAAGATGTCGGCCCACTTTTTACGAGTAAACTTTTGATTTACTAATATAGGTAGTAAAGTACAGTCAGTGGCTTAACTATGATAGCCTCTTAGCCACTGAGTTTAGTCATAATACTCACATAACGTATAATTATAGGTAGGTATGTTACATAACAAATTAAAACAATTCTTTTTTTTTCGTAACAGTAGCATACAAGTTGCAGAAATTAAACGAAACATTACGCATCGTCAATGTTGTAGATCTCTACAAAGCATATTTTAAAAATAATGGTAAAAATGTTGAAGTAAATTTCAATTTAAGCACGAAAATGCCCTTAGTAACGAACCACTGCATAAATTGTTGCACACTGCACCCACTGTAATATAATATATATTATTAAAGCTTATATGTAAAAAAAAAAATAATAACAATAAATATCACTGCTAATAAGCTCATCTAGTAACATAATAATATAGTTAAGGGCGTGTATACCTAAACATAATTTGCTATTTTATGTTACGTCATTAAATTTAAACAATTGTATACGTTTATTGTGTATGGTTATTATTTTGATTTTCAACCTTTGCTGTGCATTGATGTTAATAAAAATAATGTTATCTTAACTAATATAAACTAACGAGAAAACAAATCAATGATGTTGCCTAAAGTGGCGAGTCAGCCGTCATTAAACTCGAACGGTATCGGTAATAAACTTGTATAAGTACTCATAATAAACCATTTTACAGGAAACTCGCAAATTAACACTTAACAGTTAAGCACCGTCGTAATATTATGTGTATATAAATAACAATATCCACAATATTTATACGTATTAACTTATTTTTATTGTTTTTCTTGGACAGTACCGACTTTCGATAACAGCGAACACTTAACACCCGACGATAACGAGTTTCGATTTTTGGCAAAATTGTATGCAAAAATGCATCCGACTATGCATTTGGGCCAAAGCTGTTCTGATAATAAACAATTCAAAGACGGTATTACGAACGGGGCTGCCTGGTATCAAATAATAGGTAAGATATTTTTTTAATTTTCTGTATATTATATTTAGGTACTAGTAGGTACGAGTGGTATTTATCATATATTTTTTATTTATTTTTTTCGTATACAGAGAAATATAGATTTACCTTTTCTATACAAGATAATAATATCCAGAATGGTAAAATTATTAATCACTGTTTTAATTCAAATTTGAATTTCATATTATTTATTCCTATTTATGTTTATTAGATCATATTTTTATTGATTTCCAGTAAGTAGTATTCATTTATTTTATACATTAATAAAAAAAAAAATTTAAATGTAGGTACTATACAATACACATATTTAGAAATTGTTATACACTTATATACTTATACAATAATATTTGATTTCATACTACAAACCGTAAACTTAACATACTCGTAGAGTGGTCTGTTAGATTACCAAGTATATTTTATAGTAAAATTTACCCTTGTCAAGTTAGTTCAAACCTAAAACACATGTGCCAGTAATATTCTTTGTGCATATTTACATAGGAAGTATGCAAGATTACAATTATGTATGGCACGGATGCATGGAAATTACTCTTGAAATGTCGTGTTGCAAATACCCACCAGCTGAATTTTTAGAATCTCACTGGAATGATAATTTACCGGTAAACACTAAAATAGTCAATAGCTAAAAATGCAATTTATTACAAGAATATTTCAGATTTAATGTTTTGATACTTATTACCACTTATAATAATTATAATAATAATATCACATAAATACTATAATGTTTCAAATTATAAAATATGCATGTTAAAAAAAACTCAAAATGATCATGTCGACCGTTATTGTTTAGAATAATAAAGTCGTTGTTGTGGTTTTAGGCACTCCTAACTTGGATGCAACAAACACACAGAGGCATTAAAGGTATCGTCAGGAGCCGATCCACTGGTGAACCAATAAAAAATGCCACTCTCAGAATATTAGACCGAGAAAATGTATTCAAGACGACTTCGAATGGAGAGTACTGGAAAATATTACTACCAGGTGTATATAAACTGCGCGTAAGTACACAAAAGTTCATACTTAAAGGCAGTATTCCGGCGACGTCTTAAGTCGTATGTCTTTTGTAGTATTCTGATTGACGGTTGTAGTTTTGGTAACATTTAGTAACCCAAAGTCTTAACTTATACCCGAAATTTTCCAGGGCTCATCTAATTTCAATTTTTTTCTTATTTTAATTACATTGGTCAATTTATTTTTTAATGTTATCAGCATATATATATATGCATAAGCGCCCGTATAAATTAATATAACAGGAGGGGTAAAATAAAAATGTAATAATTATACTTTCCTCATAGTTAACTTCCTTCGTCAACCAAGCTGGTTTTTTTTGATTTAATGTATTGTATTAATTTGTTTTTTCATTATTATTATTTTGTTTTTTTTATATAATTGTTATCACTGATTCAAGAGTTTAACATTAATTCTTGAAGCTTATTGTTTTTCTTTTCAAATCTTCAAATTTAAATTTAAAAAAAATAATATTTATTTCAGGGAGAAAGTGCCTCGTCTTGCACCCCCCCCCATGGGTGACCATGTACCTATATATCTGTGAACACGACACGACACACAACGTTGTTGAAATACCGCCTTAACATCTACTATACATTTATTTACATACAAATAACGTATTATACCAACCTATAGGTACTCGTGCATCAATATTATACTCGTATCTCGTGTCCTAGGTTTTATAAATCAACAAAATATACACCAATAATAAAATAATAATAATACCAATCAGTACCACCAGAAGTTTTTATAGAAGTGCAGAGGATCATCTATAGAGTATAAAAGAAGTTGATCGATTATTAATGAATATAGACCATATAATTTTTATTTAATATAATACGACCCGCCAAGAGCTTTTAAGTGGCCATTTCGTGAAATGGTCACTGCAAATAAAATTGAATAGGTATTTCTCCATTTCGTGCATAAATATTGTATAAAACGCGCTATTATAGTACGGTACTATAATCAAAGTACCATTAGTACCTATTTACTATACACGTATACCTACTTGACGGATGTAATTGGTTGCCTTTTCGTAATGAATCCGTAACACTGCAGAACAATGTTACACTGCAGTATAGCCAGTATAGGCAATGAAATACTAAAATATTTCACAACCGAGTTCGTTGTTCTTTTACATAAACGAACTTTGTACGATTTTACCAAAAATTCACCGTCTTCATTATATGACAGTATAGATAATTATTGAAAAACTATAGTCTTTATTATGTATATATATATAGGTACGTACTATACCTATACTTATTAAAAGCTAAAAAAAACTATCAGTTGGTGTCAGCTCAGGCTACGTGTTAGGCCTAATCCGCTCCCAACCCCCTCCCGGGCATCGAGTATATATGGGGACGTCTGTTTCGTCATTTAAACAATATTTGCATTTGTCGGTACTGCAGGCGAACGCGGACGGACACGACGAGCAAACCGTGCTGGTCGAAGTGCCGCCGAAACGGGGCGTGGCGGATGATCCGGCGGAAGTGCAACCGCGAGTATACAACATCGTCATGGAACAGAAAACGACCACGGCGACGGCCAACAGCACCGTAAGCGACGGCAGACTGTACACGCATTGGCCGACGAACGGCGGCGACCGAGTGGACGCGACGGGCCGAGCGGCGGCGGCGGCGGCGGCCGACCAAACGACCGTGGTCGCGGTGCGTGCCGACCAGCGGTCAGCTGCAACTACGGCGCCCACGCCGTCGCTGTCGAGCCGACAATCGGACGGCGGCGTTTACGCGATCGTGACCGACAACAACGGCCGGGGCAACGTCGACTTGATGCTATTAATGCGGCCGCCGTTGCCCGCGACTTCGTCTTCCGCCTCGGCCGCTCAGAGTTACCGCTTATTATTTTGGTCGTACTATACGGTAACTGCGGTATTGTACCCGGTCGTAAGCTACTACTACGTCACCACGCACCTACGTCGTCAATAATATGATAGAATGCCCGTATTACCTACACCTACCCGTTCATCCTTATCATAAGCGTCGTACCCAGTATTAAATACTCGCTCGGGCGCCTTCACGGCTAAGCGGTGGCTTATTTCAAGGGGGGGGGCGATGAAAGCAATCGAACCCCTCTCCCCATCAATTAATTTATGTAGATATTTGCCAAGTATTATATATGTATATATACAAAAATTAAATCTTGTTACCAGAAATCTCTTTTGAAATTTAATGTTTAACACTATTTCTGCTAGAAAAGTGTCATCAGACAGAAAAATAAAAATAAAAACACTTCGTGGTAAGATCTAAAGGGTAGAGTATAAGGTTGTGTACAGTTTATATACCTTGTGTATAATAATTTTAGTGTTAACCCCCCCCCCCCCATAAAACTTTAAACTAAGTCAAATATGCCTCTGCGGCTAAGTAGGTCGACCCAGGAGTATAATATTATTATAATAGTCGTGGAACTATACGATACATCACGAATTCGGTCACTGAACAAAGTTCAGTGGATTCTTCGGTAGATTAAGTCCCATTTTTTTTTTTATGAACACTTTCTGCCAAAAAGCTTACTCTGATTATTAAGTATAGCATCTTTTCTGAAAGGAAATGTTCTCTGGATGGTACATCAAAGAAGTCATTTTTTTTAATTCTCATTAATATTCGAGATAGTGAGAAAAACCTGGTTCTTTAGGTTAAAAAACATTGAAAGATTATAAATAATGTTGTAATTGGCAACCGCTTTTATTTATTTTTTGTTAGTATTAAGTTTTTGTTATTTAAATATTTTTAAACAATTATTGTTGTCAAGGAAATGCATATTGTTGTAATAATTTTGCCATAACATGATATATACCATAAATTGTATTTTAATTGTAATTGTAAAGCAACACTATCAACTGAACTCCACTCAGAATCGTTTTTTCGTTAGCAATGCTTTATCGTTTAACGGTTTACAGATATACATTAAATTTCCGTCTGTATCCTACCTTCAACAGTCATTGTTGAATTCAAACAATCATTGTTGTCATGGAAACACACATTGTTATAATCATTTTACCATAATATGACATATATTGTTGACAAAGCACAACTATCAACTGAACTCTGCTTAGAATCGTTTTTTCGTTAGCAATGGTTTATTTTTACTTACAGATATATATTAAATTTCTCCTTTACTACCTTCCAACTTCTACCTACAACAGTGGTTACACCCACGTACGAAGTATGTCCGTCTTTTTTATTCGTGCATTCATATAAAATAAATAATAATTATTATATCATAAATTGATAATATTATTTATTATATTGGTTTGTTACGTTTAATATAACAATGTCAATATTAATGATAATTCCCGGAATGTTATCTTATAATGTCAATGTAAAAAATTTAAAAACGTGTCCCGACTGAAAGGGCGTATTTATATTAATAAATGTATTGCTTTAATTTTATACGAGGGGCCGATTTAGAAAAACGATACATTCGTTTGGGACTCAATAAATTTACCTTCACTCATATATCAGATACCTATACTATGCCATAATGTGTAGTATTGGCAACAAGATTAATTAATTTTATAAATATACCAAACACAAATTAAATTTACCATTTATTTGATCAACCACATACCATGACAGCTATGGTTCGGCCAACCATAGTTTTCCTGAGAGTCATGTTTCACGACTATTAAAGTAATAAGGCGGTATTTCAGCGACGCCGTATACCTGTTTATACCAGGTGATCCATTTAAATGGGAACATTCAGTATCTCGGAAAGTATTAACTCTTTTCGTAATTTGTTTTTCAGAACAATTAAGAAACAAGCTGCTCCACAATTTTATACTTGTGTCATTTTTTGTCACCCTTATTTTGCGAATAAAACAACTACCTACTTTGCTTTTCAAATGGCAACCTATATTAAAAAGTCCATAAATATATTGAGTATTAGTTAACATAAACTTAAGTGTTGAAATGTTTTATGGACCAATAAACAAAATAGGTACTCGGAACGTGGTTATTTATTATTTGTGTACAAAAGCTAAAACTAAATTAAAATATCTAATGGTAATTTTCCAATTTTAACTATACCTAATCCTTAAGTAAACACTGGTTTACTTTTTAAAGGAAAATACACGCCGGTTTGTGTCAGCGAATCTGTAAAATGATTTAATAATAATATTATTCTATGATTTAAATATTAAACGTTGTTAAGTTATATACTAAATGCATATTGAGTGTACGGCATTTTTAATAAACAACATTGTATAATAACACATTATTTTAAGTTGATTTTATCAATTAATTATGAATAATCAGAACCCTTAGATAAGTTTATAACGATCTTTAACACGAGATTACATAATAATATATAGAATTTTATTTTAGCTATTATATTAAAAAAAAATGTTTACCTAGGTATAATAAATAGTATTTACTATTTTAGGCTTCAACATTTCACCATTGGTATTATTATAAAAATTATTCGTTGAACGTTATTAATTATCTTTTAATTTTCACTGTTCATTATGTAGTAGTTACGAAAAAAATACTTTATATTCAATAATAAGAATAGTTATTCTTATATATAACTATATGTATAGATAATTAATATTATATTATTATGACTTTTGTGTCGTAAATTCTTTGATGAATGAAACTGTATAAAACAAATATCTCGTTCAAAAAACAAAAATTGGTATCGCCACAGGATACTACTTAAATGTTGGGAAAAACCTAAATATTCGAAAATATCGGCTTTAACCACACTTAAAAATTCCTAAAATCAGAATTTGAATATATGCAAATTTTAACCAAAAAATGGTGTCAGCATGCTTAGTGAATCATCCTTTATATATATACAAACATCTTAGAATGAAAACTAAAATTGAATGTTTAGCATTATAGCTGCTAGAAAAGTGTCATCAGACACAAAAATAAAAATAAAAACCAGTACGTGTTGAGCAACCGACCGCGACACACGTGTATTCTTGGTTCCTCATGGCTAGAAAAGACCCCCCCCCCATATGCGAAACATGCGGAGTGGAGTACACCGTCGAACATATAATCATTGATTGTCTCAAATACGCAGACTCAAGATCCAAATACTCCATTCCTTACCAACTTAGTGAAGCTCTACAACCAGACCTCCAATCAAATACCAACATAGTCAACTTTTTAAAGGATACCAAACTGTACAACCTAATTTAAGAATTTTTATACAAAATGTAATATATTTAATTAATTTTAATTAATGTACTATTATAACTAATGGCCTCGTAGCCGATGTTTCTTTTTTTTTTTTAAAAAAAAAAAAAAAAAAAAAACATTTCACGGCAAGACCAATAGAGTAGAATATACCTATGTGTATAATAATTTTAGTGTCACCCCCTCCCCCTATAAAACTAAGCAAAATACGCCCCCGTCTCTTTCTTAAACATTTACATTGTTTAAAATAATGAAATAATAAATACCTATACATTTTAGTATTAACTATGTGTGTATAAATGAGTATATGACAATAATTGAGATTGCATTGACAGAAAGTTAATAAGTATCACGAATAAATTTCACTAATCAATGAACCTAGTTTACTTTCATTTGTTGGTAAATCAAAGCAACATTTAAACAAATGATAATAAAAAAAAAACGCATTCACTGATTAGAATATTAATAGTCAATTTATTTTATTATGAAAATGTTAATAACAGTATAATAATAATAATAATAAATGGTGGAAAGGGATTTACATTTCAAATATAATTTTAATTTAATTTTTTTTATAATCATTTTTCATGTGTTTTTTGGGTGCTTTTAATTTCTTCTTTTGGAACAATACACATATATTCTTTTCCAGATGGTAGTTCAATAATCATCGAAGAAGGAAATTGTTTTTCAATGTCATGTCTACTTATTTTCGGTGATGCCATGCAATCCGTGATTGGCTAAGAGATACAAATTTTAAAAATAATAATATTGAATTTATCATGTATTAACGTATTTATTTATTAAGAAAATACACCGGCTAAGCCATTTAGCACAAATAATAACTACAGAAAACATACTGATAAAACATTATTATAATTTTAATAGACGTACATATGGATAAAGATACCAATAATATTATTATAATAGACCTAGTGGAATTGTGTCAATCATAATTATATTACGGTTGACAATGACAAATACAAAATTATTAGTTTTATAACAATTGAAAGTTATGCTTATGACATTATATTGCCAATTATTTGCCAAAAATTGTTTTGAAAATGACCGACTTCAGATTTATTATTTATAGTACCCACTAGACTTAAGTCAACAGCCCATAAATTTCATTTTCACAAGTAAAATCAAGCCAAATTAAATCAAATATTTATGAAATATTGCGTACGGAAAATGTACTAAAGCCATTGATTACAATGTTAAAACATACATATTACATTGGCTGGCCGACCAGTGTTTGTTCGTTTCCGCGCATATGCTATAGTAACCGGTTTACTGGTGCCCGCATTATGGTGGAAAACGTTTTCGCAGTCGCTATGCGCAAACCCGGTGTATTGAGTAATCTCTTTTTGTAGTTACGAGACAGATTTTAGATTTTTACGTAGGTACTCACTTTCCAACCAGAAGGAGTAAACACCGTGTTGCTGAATTTGTATGACAGTTGTAATGCGTCTATCGATCTAAATATTTCACTAAAAAGCAAATTATTCATTGTCAATATCTTAAAAAAATATAACAGTTTTCTAAATAAATACTCGAAGTTACGTCCAATGGTCTGCGGGTAAAAGTGTATCAGTTGAATAGTGAGATCGGGCGCCAAAATAAATGTAGCTCTACAAGGTAAAGGTATACCATCTTCGTCAGTACAGTTTGCATCCAATGTGTTAAGATACAACGAAAGCATACGATTACGATCTGACACAATTGGAAACGGAAATAATTGTTCTTTGACACTTTTAATTCCGCTAATTTTTTTTACATCCTGTAATAACATTGTAGATGGACAAATTTATTTTTATTAATGTTTACATTTCAATATTTTTAAGATATAATAGCCAATAGGTATACTTATAAATTAAAATATATTATATTATAAATATACTTATCGATGTTATGCTGTACTTCTGCTATCATCAGAATATAGATTTTTTTTTTACCTCTATCCATTTGATGTGAGATTCAACAGAATCACACGACATGGCTAATATTTTGACATTACGACTCTTAAACTCATGAAATTTATAAACCAATTGACTCAGCTCATCAGCACATACAGCAGAAAAATTAGTTACATAGCATACTATTAAACCCCAACTATAAAACATATAATAAATAACAAAAATGATGATTTTTTTAAAATTGTATGGTCATAATAATGTTTAAAAATTAAAAAGACGGACATACTTCGCACGTGGATGGGTCATTATTGTAGGTCGGAAATTGGGAAGGTGGTAGAAGGGAAATTTAATGTATGTCTGTACACAACGATTAACCAATGTTAACGAAAAAAACGATTCTGAACGGAGTTCAGTTGATAGTTGTTATTTTTTTGTTACAATATTAATTGCAAAATTCCGAAAACCGCATGTACATCATCGTAACTTACCTGCCTCTGAAGTATTCATGTACGCCGAAGTTGCCCGCAGTAGTTTCTAAACGAACGTCCGACACCTTCTGGCCAATTCTTAACATACTTATTACCCGTATAATTAATAATATATTAATATAGGTATCTGTACCTACACAAACTACAATAATGTAAAATTTAAACAGATCTCTATCAGTATCTTTTTTCAATTAGTCGAATTTGATGGATATTTTTTACTCTCTTTAACATACCTATACGAATTTTAAATGGATTGTATTATGGTTTTCTAAAATTGACATAGAAATATAATATGACTACCTAGTTAATACAGTTGCAATTATTATAATATCTTTGTACAAAATATACTATAAATCATCAAAGACTCAAAGCCATAGATATATATATACAAACTAGATAGCTTACTGTGATAGAATAAATGCATTTGTCCGCCATCACGGTCTAATAACGGTGACGAAATTGTGTTCGCTATTTACTGAGTGCAATCAATGTTATCATTAATACAGTACCACTTTTAAACGTCATATTACGGACATTTTTTCAAAGTTTAACTCTTTATATTCTAAATGAAAATTGTTTACAGACACTTCTACTTTATCTGTACAACAAATTATTTAAATTAGCAAAGAATTATTACTGTCATATTTAATTTGTATAATAGATGTTTACAATATACATATTGTTTTCGCGTTAGGTACTTACAAAATCCATTTCGCCCTTTGATTTGTTTTAAGTTTTAATCATCTAAAACACATAGTAATGTCTTATGCTATTGTCTTATCCTATTCTTATACTTTCCTGGATAAACAAACGGGTTAAGAAAAATATCTATATTTTTAAGTAAAAAAAGGAAAAAAATAATAGTAAGTAATGCAAAAATATACTACGCATATTTTTGTATAATGTATATTATACATATAGGTAAATATACTCATTTCAGATTTTGAGTGAAGCGGTTAAGTAGTTTATGGTTTTACAAAGATGTTTATTATTATTAGTGCAACAGTACGACAGTAAACATTAAACGTCATTAAATAATTGTGGTAGGTATAAGGTCTATTATCCTCTGCCTATTCCATAGACATAAATATTAAATTCTTTTATATGTACATGGCCTATCCACGGATCTACGGTTACATATTCACGGTTCTATCAATAACCGTGATCCTATCAATTCTTTTATCATTTATGCTTATCACCGGGTTATAAACCGGTCATGCCATATGTTTGGTGATACCGTTTCCCGCGAATTCTTTGTTTTATTTTCTAAAATTTAGTATAGGCTACAGAAGAATATCATTATTTTTTACTTTTGTGATATTGCGATTTACGGAACGTTCCACGTTCCTTCGTTTGTTTCGTTCGTCACATTATTGTAGTGGTCGTGGTCATCATTCGTCAGTTCTCTGTTTATTTCCAACCGAATATTAAGACTGAAATTGTTTTTATATTTAGCAATTATTTTTTTTCTTTATTTAATTTTCTTAAGGCACTTACCTATAGACATTTTGCAGATTATTCAGATATTTATATTAAAGATAAATTATTTTTAATTTTATATATTAATTTATTTAACTCTACTCTTATTGATCAATCTAATTAATTAGGTATGTATATTTAAATATTTGTAATTTACATATAATATATCATCAAACCATATTTTGACTATTAATTTGATTTTATCTATTTCTATGAATATAATACATCAATAATACACACACTATGTATAAAAATATAATATAAATAATATCTACCTTTGTTAAAATTATAAAACTATAGGTAGGTATACTATATAAATTAAGTTTTAAAACATAAGCATTGAAATATCATTTTACTATAGGTTTATGTAGTTACACTTTTTTAGTTAGTAAAAATGTTCCAAAATGTTTACATTTTACTTTAAATGATTTGGATAATTTGACCGTTGATATTTTATTTGAACATTTTTTCTAAATTCCCAATTTTTATAAAAAATTTGAAATAGGTGACAGTAATTGATGATATATCAATTTTTTTTTTATTAATTTCTGGTTTACCTTAACTATTAGTAAAAAAGAAACTACTAATGCTAAACCGTACAAGATTATTGTGCTCTGCTCAGATTGATTTTTGATTGCATCGAGTTATTGTTACTTTTAATGTATGAAATAAATTGTACTATATCCTATAACTTCTCATTCACAAACAAGTTTCTACCCATAAAGCAAAGTATGTCAAGCTTTTTAATATTAAGTTTGAAAATGTATCTCTTATGTCAAAAATAACATTATATGAATAATTTGTATTAAAATGTGTAATCATTGTTATTAATAATTTAGCTATTCAAAATTATTTACAACAAATTTATTTTATTTTGTTAAAATAATTATAGGTACCTATTATACTTGGTATTTAAATTATACCTACCTAGGCTTGACAATCGACCGCCGACTCACATGGTCACACCACACCAAAATTAAAAAGCTTGCCCTAAATACTCGTCTCTGCGTCCTTAAAACCCTATTATCGAACAACAAACATACTTCTCTAGATGTCAAACTCCTAATTTATAAATCCCTACTAAAGCCAATATGGACCTATGGCATCCAGCTCTGGGGCAATGCTAAAAAATCCAATACAAACAAAATTCAAACCCTTCAAAATAAAATCCTTCGCAAAATCACAAATTTTCCACCATACATCTCTAACTTAACTTTACACTCTGACCTAAAAATCAAAACAGTTCATGAGGAAGCAGTCACTTTTTACAAACGTTTCCATTCCAAACTTCCTTTCCACATCAACTCACTCATCTCAAATCTTTCCTCCCTCACAATTCCTGGAAACCCCCCCAGGAGGCTTAGAAGAGAATGGTGTCGTGATCTTCTTAATAACTAATAAACAATAACTTAAGTAAGGGCAGTGTTACCACTGGGTAGCTCTTCCCATCATTTAATCATGTTATTACCATCTATCATCACATATTTTTATTATTCCTCAGGAATAGATTGTATATTATACAAATTTAAAATAAAAAAAAAAAATTATACCTAATTCATTTATATTGATTTATATTGATCCAATGGTGGTCATGTTACATAGTCGATGATTGCAGAAACGTCATGAGTCAATTTTTTAAAAATTTTGGATATTTGATAAAAAAAACTGTAATAACTGTATAAATAATTTTGAAAACGAATTAAATTTAAGAATAAATACTTATTGAAACATTATATTCTGATTATATATAATTTCTGTGTAAAAAAAAATTGAATGTTTGTTTGAAGAAGACTTAAAATTTTTGACTCATGACATTTCTGTAATCATTGATTCATATACATTATAGTCTGTAATATAGTTATATTTCATATTGTTTTGTATTAAATTATAGACTAAGAAAACTAAAAATGTAATAAAAGAATTACTGGTTGATGAAAGCAAACACCATCTTGAAGATAAAATATACAAAATGGTATGTATATATAAGCTTTATATTGAAAATATTATAATGAAAATATAATTAATAGTTTTTAATTTTTTTTAATTAGCATGCAATTAAATTAAATTTAAAACGTATTGATTCCAATAATTATGTATCAATACTTTCACCTAGTTCACAAAAAGTATGTATCTACCTTATTTTTTTGTTATAATTGTTTTTATTTTTAGTATATACCTAGTTAATAGTTATAATATTAATAAATAAATACATTTTTTTTTTTTTTTTTTTGTATTATGTTTTAGAAAATGGAAGAAAAATATTCAAATAATACACCAACCAAGAATGCAAATGTTCCAACTACTCCAAAAGTATGTTTTATTTAATGCATCTTCAATGAAAATATAGTATATATATTATTTTTTTATGATTTTGTTTGATGAATTTTGCATTATTTTCAATATTAAAATTTAAACTCTGTCAAAAATTTGTTTTTATTAATTACTTAATTGAAGTAATTAGTTAGTAGAATAATTTAAATAATGTTTAATTATTTACTCATTGATATCCTACAAATAACTAGATTTTGGAGTTAAATTTTATTGTTAATTGTGCTTTTTATACTTGTATTTAAGCATCCTGCTGTAAGACACTAAAAATTACTGTTCGTTTTTTAAACCAAGTTTATGGTGAATTTAAGTTGACAACTTTATTAAAGCTTGCCTGCCACATACTATGTTGGAACGGAGCCTGCGCACTAACATGTGCCATCCCATTAAAGATTAAGGTACTGTTTTTTTTCCATCAATTCTGTTCTGACATAGTGTATGGCCTTTAAAGCTTTGTACTGTGCCTTGCAAGGTTGATCAAGAAATTTGCAGTTGTTATTTAGAGCCTGCATATTGCAAGTAATAAGAATCTAATCAAAGGGATATTTAGCAAATTTTTAAGTTTTGGTGTTTATTTGTTGACAAGTTTAATATCTTATATTTTTAATATTAACATATACTATCTTTATTATTCTAAACAATTTAATCAAGCTTAATAACAAATATAAATTAATATATCATTTATTCTATATTAGATGAGTTCAAGGAAATCTCTGCGATGGAGTGAGCGTAATGAAAATGTAGTCATGAATTTAGTTGAAAAACTCATGAATGATAGTGATATTGAAGAAGATGAGACACTAAACACACCAAAAGTAATAATTGTAAAACCATTTTAAAACTTAATTCATTACTATTTTGTAGAAACAATAAAGAAATTCTATGCAATCAATTTTACCTAATGAATTGTCATCAGCTATTGAATCTTTATGTATAAATAAAAACAATAAATTAACATAATTTAGGATATGTTCATTTTTCAAATATAATAATAATTAGTGGTGTTTCAAGGTTAATTTTTCAAATTCAAACCAAACTTAACTATTTTTTCAATTTATTATTATTATTTCATTTGAAATAGGTAACACGATAAAAAAAAAAAATCAATTTATATGATTGTGTCACAATTATAACCTAAATTTGTATATCCAGATTTTTAACCATTTGATAGTATCAGTTGAGACTTCATTTATACTCTCTGTGACCGTTGGGAACCTTAATTTTTCAATTAACCAATCATGTTATATTTTTAAAAAACTAAACTTAAACATTGAGATCCTATTTAAATAAAACACAGACAAATAGAATTTTCATCATTGTTTTCATGCCTAGTTTATTAGCAAAAACTAGGTATGATAAAGTCTGATCTGTTCATACACACTCCTCAGAATAACTTAATTATTTAATTAATAAGATTGGATGATTATTGGTTTTTTTGATTACGAGTCTAGTTTTATTTTTTGAGTTAACTCAAGTTGTACAGTCGAGTACTCAACAATTATCGACTAAACCAAAATAAGTAGGGTTGGGAGAGTGTTGTTTTTTTGATGTTGAGTCGAGTACTCAGATTTTCCAAGTACTTAAAATCTATAAAGGCTTGAACACTCGAAATTTCTAGAATCTAGAGTATTTTAAATTGCTAGAATATTTTCAGTGTACAGTGAAATTTCAGGGTTCTATTATTTCTATTACGATCTATTTTTATAAATTAAAATAATGAACCTTCTAGTTATTCTATTTTTTAGGTTTTGCTTATCAGTTATTGGAAATATTTCGAGGTATGGGTTTCAAGACATTTATAGTTTTTACAAAATTCAAGTAAACACGAATACTTGAATAAAGACGAGTACTCGTGTTAACGAATTCTAAAAAAAAACCTTAATCAAGTTGAGTCTATTACTCCCCCAATCCTATTGATTAATAATAAATATACATTTACAGAAATTTATAAAAAAAAACCTATTCATAAATTTGGTAAAACTGGGTTTTAACAAAACTTTGATTGTGTAAAACTTCAACTTATTTTTAATCATAATAATTTATTTTCAAATTCATTTAATTAAATGAAAATATTATTTTATAGAAACAGAAACGAAAACCTACATTTGGTGATTGTATTGATATAAATGAAGTAGATCATTTCACTCCTGAAAAAGTAATAACATAATTAAAATTAATTATTAGAAATAAAATGTATTTATTTTATAGAAACATACACGAAGTTTCTTTTCATATAGAGCTAATAAATTAAAAAACATAAGTGATGCATATGTATCTGATACTCCGGTATGTTAAAACAAATAATTATGTATTACAATTGCTTTTATTGTATTGTAATTGTATGTGTATTTTCAGAAAAGTACAAGAAAATCTATTAATCAAATTAGTGAACAGAATAATTTAAATGATATTGAAATCCCTGATACTCCTAAAAGTGTAATTATGTTCATAGAATATTGGTATGGAGTTATATTTAATTAAATGATTTTTTTATAGAATCTCGTACGGAAATCATCAGTTACGTTATCTACTCCTAGTAAATCAAAGAACATAATTGATACATTTGAATCTGGTACTCCGGTATGTTAAAAAAATATAATTATTAGTTAAATTAACATAAAATAATGAAAATGTATTTGTAGAAACGTATTAGAAAGTCGGTTAATCGATATGGTGAGGCAGTTGATGATTTCAATGACATTGAAATCCCTAATACTCCTAAAAGTGTAATTATGTTCATAGAATATTGGTATGGAGTTATATTTAATTAAATGATTTTTTTATAGAATCGCGTACGG